>CANJKZ010001014.1:0-465000 GCA_947471745.1 Closterium sp. Naga37s-1
CACGCGCTGCCGTCTGAAGAGCCTGCCATGCGTGCCTGAAGCGCTCGTTCCATGAAATGAGTCGAGTTTTGAGTCGACTCAAAACTCGACTCATTTCACGCTGCCGTCTGAAGAGCCTGCCTATGCGTGCGCGCCTGTTTTTTGAGAATTCTAAAAAAACACGCGACTGCCGTCTGAAGAGCCTGCCATGCGTGCCTGAAGCGCTCGTTCCATGAAATGAGTCGAGTTTGAGTCGACTCAAAACTCGACTCATTTCACGCTGCAGTCTGAAGAAGCCTGCCATGCCGTGCGCGCCTGTTTTTTGAGAATTCTAAAAAAACACGCGCTGCCGTCTGAAGAGCCTGCCATGCGTGCCTGAAGCGCTCGTTCCATGAAATGAGTCGAGTTTTGAGTCGACTCAAAACTCGACTCATTTCACGCTGACGTCTGAAGAGCCTGCCTATGCGTGCGCGCCGTTTTTTGAGAATTCTAAAAAAAACACGCGCTGCGTCTGAAGAGCCTGCCATGCGTGCCTGAAGCGCTCGTTCCATGAAATGAGTCGAGTTTTGAGTCGAACTCAAAACTCGACTCATTTCACGCTGCCGTCTGAAGAGCTGCCATGCGTGCGCGCCTGTTTTTTTGAGAATTCTAAAAAAAACACGCGCTCCGTCTGAAGAGCCCTGCCATGCGTGCCTGAGCGCTCGTTCCATGAAATGAGTCGAGTTTTGAGTCGACTCAAAACTCGACTCATTTCACGCTGCCGTCTGAAGAGCCTGCCATGCGTGCCTGAAGCGCTGTTCCATGAAATGAGTCAGAGTTTGAGTCGACTCAAAAACTCGACTCATTTCACGCTGCCGTCTGAAGAGCCTGCCATGAAGTGAGGCGCCTGTTTTGAGAATTCTAAAAAAACACTCGCTTGCCGTCTGAAGAGCTGCCAATGCGGCCTGAAGCGCTCGTTCCATGAAATGAGTCGAGTTTTGAGTCGACTCAAAACTCGAACTCATTCACGCTGCCGTCTGAAGAGCCTGCCATGCGTGCCTGAAGCGCTCGTTCCATGAAATGAGTCGAGTTTTGAGTCGACTCAAAACCTCGACTCATTTCACGCTGCCGTCTGAAGAGCCTGCCATGCGTGCGCGCCTGTTTTTTGAGAATTCTAAAAAAACACAAGCGCTGCCGTCTGAAGAGCCTGCCATGCGTGCCTGAAGCGCTCGTTCCATGAAATGAGAGTCGAGTTTTGAGTCGACTCAAAACTCGACTCATTTCACCACTGCCGTCTGAAGAGCCTGCCATGCGTGTCGCGCGCCTGTTTTTTGAGAATTCTAAAAAAACAACGCTGCTGCCGCTCTGAAGAGCCTGCCATGCGTGCCTGAAGCGCTCGTTCCATGAAATGAGTCGAGTTTTGAGTCGACTCAAAACTCGACTCATTTCACCGCTGCCGTCTGAAGAGCCTGCCATGCGTGCGCGCCGTTTTTTGAGAATTCTAAAAAAACACGCGCTGCCGTCTGAAGAGCCTGCCATGCGTGCCTGAAGCGCTCGTTCCATGAAATGAGTCGAGTTTTGAGTCGACTCAAACTCGACTCATTTCAAGCTGCCGTCTGAAGAGCCTGCCATGCGTGCGTGCCCTGTTTTTTGAGAATTCTAAAAAAACACGCGCTGCCGTCTGAAGAGCCTGCCATGCGTGCCTGAAGCGCTCGTTCCATGAAATGAGTCGAGTTTTGAGTCGACTCAAAACTCGACTCATTTCACGCTGCAGTCTGAAGAGCCTGCCATGCTGTGCGCGCCTGTTTTTTGAGAATTCTAAAAAAACACGCGCTTGCCGTCTGAAGAGCCTGCCATGCGTGCCTGAAGCGCTCGTTCCATGAAATGAGTCGAGTTTTGAGTCGACATCAAAAACTCGACTCATTTCACGCTGCCGTCTTGAAGAGCCTGCCATTGCCGTTGCGCGCCTGTTTTTGAGAATTCTAAAAAAACACGCGCTGCCGTCTGAAAGAGCCTGCCATGCGTGTGCCTGAAGCGCTCGTTCCATGAAAATGAGTCCGAGTTTTGAGTCGACTCAAAACTCGGACTCATTTCACGCTTGCCCTGTCTGAAGAGCCTGCCATGCTGTGCGCAGCCTGTTTTTTGAGAATTCTAAAAAAACACGCGCTGCCGTCTGAAGAGCCTGCCATGCGTGCCTGAAGCGCTCGTTCCATGAAATGAGTCGAGTTCTGAGTCGACTCAAAACTCGACTCATTTCACGCTGCCAGATCTGAAGAGCCTGCCATGCGTCGGCGCGCCTGGTTTTTGAGAATTCTAAAAAAACACGCGTTGCCGTCTGAAGAGCCTGCCATGCGTGCCTGAAGCGCTCGTTCCATGAAATGAGTCGAGTTTTGAGTCGACTCAAACCTCGACTCATTTCACGCTGCCGTCTGAAGAGCCTGCCATGCGTGCGCGCCTGTTTTTTTGAGAATTCTAAAAAAACACGCGTTGCCGTCTTGAAGAGCCTGCCATGCGTGCCTGAAGCGCTCGTTCCATGAAATGAGTCGAGTTTTGAGTCGACTCAAAACTCGACTCATTTCACGCTGCCGTCTGAAGAGCTGGCCATGCGTGCGCAGCCTGTTTTTTAAGAATTCTAAAAAAAACACGCGCTGCCGTTCTGAAGAGCCTGCCATGCGTGCCTGAAGCGCTCGTTCCATGAAATGAGTCGAGTTTTGAGTCGACTCAAAACTCGACTCATTTTCACGCTGCCGTCTGAAGAGCCTGCCATGCGTGCCTGAAGCGCTCGTTCCATGAAATGAGTCGAGTTTTGAGTCGACTCAAAACTCGACTCATTTCACGCTGCCGTCTGAAGAGCCTGCCATGCGTGCGCGCCTGTTTTTTGAGAATTCTAAAAAAAACACGCGCTGCCGTCTGAAGAGCCCTGCCATGCGTGCCTGAAGCGCTCGTTCCATGAAATGAGTCGAGTTTTGAGTCGACTCAAACTCGACTCATTTCACGCTGCCGTCTGAAGAGCCTGCCATGCGGTGCGCGCCTGTTTTTGAGACTTCTAAAAAAACACGCGCTGCCGTCTGAAGAGCCTTGCCATGCGTGCCTGAAGCGCTCGTTCCATGAAAGAGTCGAGTTTTGAGTCGACTCAAAACTCGACTTCATTGTCACGCTGCCAGTCTGAAGAGCCTGCCATGCGTGCCTGAAGCGCTCGTTCATGAAATGAGTCGAGTTTTGAGTCGACTCAAAACTCGACTCATTTCACGCTGCCGTCTGAAGAGCCTGCTATGCGTCGTGCGCGCCCTGTTTTTTGAGAATTTCTAAAAAACACGCGCTGCCGTCTGAAGAGCCTGCCATGCGTGCCTGAAGCGCTCGTTCCATGAAATGAGTCGAGTTTTGAGTCGACTCAAAACTCGACTCATTTCACGCTGCCGTCTGAAGAGCCTGCCATGCTGTGCGCGCCTGTTTTTTGAGAATTCTAAAAAAACACGCACTGCCGTCTGAAGAGCCTGCCATGCGTGCCTGAAGCGCTCGTTCCATGAAATGAGTCGAGTTTTGAGTCGACTCAAAACTCGACTCATTTCACGCTGCCGTCTGAAGAGCCTGCCATGCAGTGCGCGCCTGTTTTTTGAGAATTCTAAAAAAACACGCGCTGCCGTCTGAAGAGCCTGCCATGCGTGCCTGAAGCGCTCGTTCCATGAAATGAGTCGAGTTTTGAGTCGACTCAAAACTCGACTCATTTCACGCTGCCGTCTGAAGAGCCTGCCATGCGTGCGCGCCTGTTTTTTGAGAATTCTAAAAAAACACGCGCTGCCGTCTGAAGAGCCTGCCATGCGTGCCTGAAGCGCTCGTTCCATGAAATGAGTCGAGTTTTGAGTCGACTCAAAACTCGACTCATTTCACGTTGCCGTCTGAAGAGCCTGCCATGCGTGCCTGAAGCGCTCGTTCCATGAAATGAGTCGAGTTTTGAGTCGACTCAAAACTCGACTCATTTCACGCTGCCGTCTGAAGAGCCTGCCATGCGTGCGCGCCTGTTTTTTGAGAATTCTAAAAAAACACGCGCCTGCCGTCTGAAGAGCCTGCCATGCGTGCCTGAAGCGCTCGTTCCATGAAATGAGTCGAGTTTTGAGTCGACTCAAAACTCGACTCATTTCACGCTGCCGTCTGAAGAGCCTGCCATGCGTGCCTGAAGCGCTCGTTCCATGAAATGAGTCGACTCAAAACTCGACTCATTTCACGCTGCCGTCTGAAGAGGCCTGCCATGCGTGCGCGCCTGTTTTTTGAGAATTCTAAAAAAACACGCGCTGCCGTCTGAAGAGCCTGCCATGCGTGCCTGAAGCGCTCATTCCATGAAATGAGTCGAGTTTTGAGTCGACTCAAAACTCGACTCATTTCACACTGCCGTCTGAAGAGCCTGCCATGCGTTGCGCGCCTGTTTTTTTGAGAATTCTAAAAAAACACGCGCTGCCGTCTGAAGAGCCTGCCATGCGTGCCTGAAGCGCTCGTTCCATGAAATGAGTCGAGTTTTTGAGTCGACTCAAAACTCGACTCATTTCACGCTGCCGTCTGAAGAGCCTGCCATGCGTGCGCGCCTGTTTTTTGAGAATTCTAAAAAAACACGCGCTGCCGTCTGAAGAGCCTGCCATGCGTGCCTGAAGCGCTCGTTCCATGAAATGAGTCGAGTTTTGAGTCGACTCAAAACTCGACTCATTTCACGCTGCCGTCTGAAGAGCCTGCCATGCGTGCGTGCCTGTTTTTTGAGAATTCTAAAAAAACACGCGCTGCCGTCTGAAGAGCCTGCCATGCGTGCCTGAAGCGCTCGTTCCATGAAATGAGTCGAGTTTTGAGTCGACTCAAAACTCGACTCATTTCACGCTGCCGTCTGAAGAGCCTGCCATGCGTGCGCGCCTGTTTTTTGAGAATTCTAAAAAAACACGCGCTGCCGTCTGAAGAGCCTGCCATGCGTGCCTGAAGCGCTCGTTCCATGAAATGAGTCGAGTTTTGAGTCGACTCAAAACTCGACTCATTTCACGCTGCCGTCTGAAGAGCCTGCCATGCGTGCGCGCCTGTTTTTTGAGAATTCTAAAAAAACACGCGCTGCCGTCTGAAGAGCCTGCCATGCGTGCCTGAAGCGCTCGTTCCATGAAATGAGTCGAGTTTTGAGTCGACTCAAAACTCGACTCATTTCACGCTGCCGTCTGAAGAGCCTGCCATGCGTGCGCGCCTGTTTTTTGAGAATTCTAAAAAAACACGCGCTGCCGTCTGAAGAGCCTGCCATGCGTGCCTGAAGCGCTCGTTCCATGAAATTGAGTCGAGTTCTGAGTCGACTCAAAACTCGACTCATTTCACGCTGCCGTCTGAAGAGCCTGCCATGCGTGCGCGCCTGTTTTTTGAGAATTCTAAAAAAACACGCGTTGCCGTCTGAAGAGCCTGCCATGCGTGCCTGAAGCGCTCGTTCCATGAAATGAGTCGAGTTTTGAGTCGACTCAAAACTCGACTCATTTCACGCTGCCGTCTGAAGAGCCTGCCATGCGTGCGCGCCTGTTTTTTGAGAATTCTAAAAAAACACGCGTTGCCGTCTGAAGAGCCTGCCATGCGTGCCTGAAGCGCTCGTTCCATGAAATGAGTCGAGTTTTGAGTCGACTCAAAACTCGACTCATTTCACGCTGCCGTCTGAAGAGCCTGCCATGCGTGCGCGCCTGTTTTTTTAAGAATTCTAAAAAAAACACGCGCTGCCGTCTGAAGAGCCTGCCATGCGTGCCTGAAGCGCTCGTTCCATGAAATGAGTCGAGTTTTGAGTCGACTCAAAACTCGACTCATTTCACGCTGCCGTCTGAAGAGCCTGCCATGCGTGCGCGCCTGTTTTTTGAGAATTCTAAAAAAACACGCGCTGCCGTCTGAAGAGCCTGCCATGCGTGCCTGAAGCGCTCGTTCCATGAAATGAGTCGAGTTTTGAGTCGACTCAAAACTCGACTCATTTCACGCTGCCGTCTGAAGAGCCTGCCATGCATGCGCGCCTGTTTTTTGAGAATTCTAAAAAAACACGCGCTGCCGTCTGAAGAGCCTGCCATGCGTGCCTGAAGCGCTCGTTCCATGAAATGAGTCGAGTTTTGAGTCGACTCAAAACTCGACTCATTTCACGCTGCCGTCTGAAGAGCCTGCCATGCGTGCGCGCCTGTTTTTTGAGAATTCTAAAAAAACACGCGCTGCCGTCTGAAGAGCCTGCCATGCGTGCCTGAAGCGCTCGTTCCATGAAATGAGTCGAGTTTTGAGTCGACTCAAAACTCGACTCATTTCACGCTGCCGTCTGAAGAGCCTGCCATGCGTGCGCGCCTGTTTTTTGAGAATTCTAAAAAAACACGCGCTGGCGTCTGAAGAGCCTGCCATGCGTGCCTGAAGCGCTCGTTTCATGAAATGAGTCGAGTTTTGAGTCGACTCAAAACTCGACTCATTTCACGCTGCCGTCTGAAGAGCCTGCCATGCGTGCGCGCCTGTTTTTTGAGAATTCTAAAAAACACGCGCTGCCGTCTGAAGAGCCTTGCCATGCGTGCCTGAAGCGCTCGTTCCATGAAATGAGTCGAGTTTTGAGTCGACTCAAAACTCGACTCATTTCACGCTGCCGTCTGAAGAGCCTGCCATGCGTGCCTGAAGCGCTCGTTCCATGAAATGAGTCGAGTTTTGAGTCGACTCAAAACTCGACTCATTTCACGCTGCCGTCTGAAGAGCCTGCCATGCGTGCGCGCCTGTTTTTTGAGAATTCTAAAAAAACACGCGCTGCCGTCTGAAGAGCCTGCCATGCGTGCCTGAAGCGCTCGTTCCATGAAATGAGTCGAGTTTTGAGTCGACTCAAAACTCGACTCATTTCACGCTGCCGTCTGAAGAGCCTGCCATGCGTGCGCGCCTGTTTTTTGAGAATTCTAAAAAAAACACGCGCTGCCGTCTGAAGAGCCTGCCATGCGTGCCTGAAGCGCTCGTTCCATGAAATGAGTCGAGTTTGAGTCGACTCAAAACTCGACTCATTTCACGCTGCCGTCTGAAGAGCCTGCCATGCGTGCGCGCCTGTTTTTTGAGAATTCTAAAAAAACACGCGCTGCCGTCTGAAGAGCCTGCCATGCGTGCCTGAAGCGCTCGTTCCATGAAATGAGTCGAGTTTTGAGTCGACTCAAAACTCGACTCATTTCACGCTGCCGTCTGAAGAGCCTGCCATGCGTGCCTGAAGCGCTCGTTCCATGAAATGAGTCGAGTTTTGAGTCGACTCAAAACTCGACTCATTTCACGCTGCCGTCTGAAGAGCCTGCCATGCGTGCGCGCCTGTTTTTTGAGAATTCTAAAAAAAACACGCGCTGCCGTCTGAAGAGCCTGCCATGCGTGCCTGAAGCGCTCGTTCCATGAAATGAGTCGAGTTTTGAGTCGACTCAAAACTCGACTCATTTCACGCTGCCGTCTGAAGAGCCTGCCATGCGTGCGCGCCTGTTTTTTGAGAATTCTAAAAAAACACGCGCTGCCGTCTGAAGAGCCTGCCATGCGTGCCTGAAGCGCTCGTTCCATGAAATGAGTCGAGTTTTGAGTCGACTCAAAACTCGACTCATTTCACGCTGCCGTCTGAAGAGCCTGCCATGCGTGCGCGCCTGTTTTTTGAGAATTCTAAAAAAACACGCGCTGCCGTCTGAAGAGCCTGCCATGCGTGCCTGAAGCGCTCGTTCCATGAAATGAGTCGAGTTTTGAGTCGACTCAAAACTCGACTCATTTCACGCTGCCGTCTGAAGAGCCTGCCATGCGTGCGCGCCTGTTTTTTGAGAATTCTAAAAAAACACACGCTGCCGTCTGAAGAGCCTGCCATGCGTGCCTGAAGCGCTCGTTCCATGAAATGAGTCGAGTTTTGAGTCGACTCAAAACTCGACTCATTTCACGCTGCCGTCTGAAGAGCCTGCCATGCGTGCGCGCCTGTTTTTTGAGAATTCTAAAAAAACACGCGCTGCCGTCTGAAGAGCCTGCCATGCGTGCCTGAAGCGCTCGTTCCATGAAATGAGTCGAGTTTTGAGTCGACTCAAAACTCGACTCATTTCACGCTGCCGTCTGAAGAGCCTGCCATGCGTGCGCGCCTGTTTTTTGAGAATTCTAAAAAAACACGCGCTGCCGTCTGAAGAGCCTGCCATGCGTGCCTGAAGCGCTCGTTCCATGAAATGAGTCGAGTTTTGAGTCGACTCAAAACTCGACTCATTTCACGCTGCCGTCTGAAGAGCCTGCCATGCGTGCGCGCCTGTTTTTTGAGAATTCTAAAAAAACACGCGCTGCCGTCTGAAGAGCCTGCCATGCGTGCCTGAAGCGCTCGTTCCATGAAATGAGTCGAGTTTTGAGTCGACTCAAAACTCGACTCATTTCACGCTGCCGTCTGAAGAGCCTGCCATGCGTGCGCGCCTGTTTTTTGAGAATTCTAAAAAAACACGCGCTGCCGTCTGAAGAGCCTGCCATGCGTGCCTGAAGCGCTCGTTCCATGAAATGAGTCGAGTTTTGAGTCGACTCAAAACTCGACTCATTTCACGCTGCCGTCTGAAGAGCCTGCCATGCGTGCGCGCCTGTTTTTTGAGAATTCTAAAAAAACACGCGCTGCCGTCTGAAGAGCCTGCCATGCGTGCCTGAAGCGCTCGTTCCATGAAATGAGTCGAGTTTTGAGTCGACTCAAAACTCGACTCATTTCACGCTGCCGTCTGAAGAGCCTGCCATGCGTGCGCGCCTGTTTTTTGAGAATTCTAAAAAAACACGCGCTGCCGTCTGAAGAGCCTGCCATGCGTGCCTGAAGCGCTCGTTCCATGAAATGAGTCGAGTTTTGAGTCGACTCAAAACTCGACTCATTTCACGCTGCCGTCTGAAGAGCCTGCCATGCGTGCGCGCCTGTTTTTTGAGAATTCTAAAAAAACACGCGCTGCCGTCTGAAGAGCCTGCCATGCGTGCCTGAAGCGCTCGTTCCATGAAATGAGTCGAGTTTTGAGTCGACTCAAAACTCGACTCATTTCACGCTGCCGTCTGAAGAGCCTGCCATGCGTGCGCGCCTGTTTTTTGAGAATTCTAAAAAAACACGCGCTGCCGTCTGAAGAGCCTGCCATGCGTGCCTGAAGCGCTCGTTCCATGAAATGAGTCGAGTTTTGAGTCGACTCAAAACTCGACTCATTTCACGCTGCCGTCTGAAGAGCCTGCCATGCGTGCGCGCCTGTTTTTTGAGAATTCTAAAAAAACACGCGCTGCCGTCTGAAGAGCCTGCCATGCGTGCCTGAAGCGCTCGTTCCATGAAATGAGTCGAGTTTTGAGTCGACTCAAAACTCGACTCATTTCACGCTGCCGTCTGAAGAGCCTGCCATGCGTGCGCGCCTGTTTTTTGAGAATTCTAAAAAAACACGCGCTGCCGTCTGAAGAGCCTGCCATGCGTGCCTGAAGCGCTCGTTCCATGAAATGAGTCGAGTTTTGAGTCGACTCAAAACTCGACTCATTTCACGCTGCCGTCTGAAGAGCCTGCCATGCGTGCGCGCCTGTTTTTTGAGAATTCTAAAAAAACACGCGCTGCCGTCTGAAGAGCCTGCCATGCGTGCCTGAAGCGCTCGTTCCATGAAATGAGTCGAGTTTTGAGTCGACTCAAAACTCGACTCATTTCACGCTGCCGTCTGAAGAGCCTGCCATGCGTGCGCGCCTGTTTTTTGAGAATTCTAAAAAAACACGCGCTGCCGTCTGAAGAGCCTGCCATGCGTGCCTGAAGCGCTCGTTCCATGAAATGAGTCGAGTTTTGAGTCGACTCAAAACTCGACTCATTTCACGCTGCCGTCTGAAGAGCCTGCCATGCGTGCGCGCCTGTTTTTTGAGAATTCTAAAAAAACACGCGCTGCCGTCTGAAGAGCCTGCCATGCGTGCCTGAAGCGCTCGTTCCATGAAATGAGTCGAGTTTTGAGTCGACTCGAAACTCGACTCATTTCACGCTGCCGTCTGAAGAGCCTGCCATGCGTGCGCGCCTGTTTTTTGAGAATTCTAAAAAAACACGCGCTGCCGTCTGAAGAGCCTGCCATGCGTGCGCGCCTGTTTTTTGAGAATTCTAAAAAAACACGCGCTGCCGTCTGAAGAGCCTGCCATGCGTGCGCGCCTGTTTTTTGAGAATTCTAAAAAAAACACGCGCTGCCGTCTGAAGAGCCTGCCATGCGTGCGCGCCTGTTTTTTGAGAATTCTAAAAAAACACGCGCTGCCGTCTGAAGAGCCTGCCATGCGTGCCTGAAGCGCTCGTTCCATGAAATGAGTCGAGTTTTGAGTCGACTCAAAACTCGACTCATTTCACGCTGCCGTCTGAAGAGCCTGCCATGCGTGCACGCCTGTTTTTTGAGAATTCTAAAAAAAACACGCGCTGCCGTCTGAAGAGCCTGCCATGCGTGCCTGAAGCGCTCGTTCCATGAAATGAGTCGAGTTTTGAGTCGACTCAAAACTCGACTCATTTCACGCTGCCGTCTGAAGAGCCTGCCATGCGTGCGCGCCTGTTTTTTGAGAATTCTAAAAAAACACGCGCTGCCGTCTGAAGAGCCTGCCATGCGTGCCTGAAGCGCTCGTTCCATGAAATGAGTCGAGTTTTGAGTCGACTCAAAACTCGACTCATTTCACGCTGCCGTCTGAAGAGCCTGCCATGCGTGCGCGCCTGTTTTTTGAGAATTCTAAAAAAACACGCGCTGCCGTCTGAAGAGCCTGCCATGCGTGCCTGAAGCGCTCGTTCCATGAAATGAGTCGAGTTTTGAGTCGACTCAAAACTCGACTCATTTCACGCTGCCGTCTGAAGAGCCTGCCATGCGTGCGCGCCTGTTTTTTGAGAATTCTAAAAAAACACGCGCTGCCGTCTGAAGAGCCTGCCATGCGTGCCTGAAGCGCTCGTTCCATGAAATGAGTCGAGTTTTGAGTCGACTCAAAACTCGACTCATTTCACGCTGCCGTCTGAAGAGCCTGCCATGCGTGCGCGCCTGTTTTTTGAGAATTCTAAAAAAACACGCGCTGCCGTCTGAAGAGCCTGCCATGCGTGCCTGAAGCGCTCGTTCCATGAAATGAGTCGAGTTTTGAGTCGACTCAAAACTCGACTCATTTCACGCTGCCGTCTGAAGAGCCTGCCATGCGTGCGTGCCTGTTTTTTGAGAATTCTAAAAAAACACGCGCTGGCGTCTGAAGAGCCTGCCATGCGTGCCTGAAGCGCTCGTTCCATGAAATGAGTCGAGTTTTGAGTCGACTCAAAACTCGACTCATTTCACGCTGCCGTCTGAAGAGCCTGCCATGCGTGCGCGCCTGTTTTTTGAGAATTCTAAAAAAACACGCGCTGGCGTCTGAAGAGCCTGCCATGCGTGCCTGAAGCGCTCGTTCCATGAAATGAGTCGAGTTTTGAGTCGACTCAAAACTCGACTCATTTCACGCTGCCGTCTGAAGAGCCTGCCATGCGTGCGCGCCTGTTTTTTGAGAATTCTAAAAAAACACGCGCTGCCGTCTGAAGAGCCTGCCATGCGTGCCTGAAGCGCTCGTTCCATGAAATGAGTCGAGTTTTGAGTCGACTAAAAACTCGACTCATTTCACGCTGCCGTCTGAAGAGCCTGCCATGCGTGCGCGCCTGTTTTTTGAGAATTCTAAAAAAACACGCGCTGGCGTCTGAAGAGCCTGCCATGCGTGCCTGAAGCGCTCGTTCCATGAAATGAGTCGAGTTTTGAGTCGACTCAAAACTCGACTCATTTCACGCTGCCGTCTGAAGAGCCTGCCATGCGTGCGCGCCTGTTTTTTGAGAATTCTAAAAAAACACGCGCTGCCGTCTGAAGAGCCTGCCATGCGTGCCTGAAGCGCTCGTTCCATGAAATGAGTCGAGTTTTGAGTCGACTCAAAACTCGACTCATTTCACGCTGCCGTCTGAAGAGCCTGCCATGCGTGCGCGCCTGTTTTTTGAGAATTCTAAAAAAACACGCGCTGCCGTCTGAAGAGCCTGCCATGCGTGCCTGAAGCGCTCGTTCCATGAAATGAGTCGAGTTTTGAGTCGACTCAAAACTCGACTCATTTCACGCTGCCGTCTGAAGAGCCTGCCATGCGTGCGCGCCTGTTTTTTGAGAATTCTAAAAAAACACGCGCTGCCGTCTGAAGAGCCTGCCATGCGTGCCTGAAGCGCTCGTTCCATGAAATGAGTCGAGTTTTGAGTCGACTCAAAACTCGACTCATTTCACGCTGCCGTCTGAAGAGCCTGCCATGCGTGCGCGCCTGTTTTTTGAGAATTCTAAAAAAAACACGCGCTGCCGTCTGAAGAGCCTGCCATGCGTGCCTGAAGCGCTCGTTCCATGAAATGAGTCGAGTTTTGAGTCGACTCAAAACTCGACTCATTTCACGCTGCCGTCTGAAGAGCCTGCCATGCGTGCGCGCCTGTTTTTTGAGAATTCTAAAAAAACACGCGCTGCCGTCTGAAGAGCCTGCCATGCGTGCCTGAAGCGCTCGTTCCATGAAATGAGTCGAGTTTTGAGTCGACTCAAAACTCGACTCATTTCACGCTGCCGTCTGAAGAGCCTGCCATGCGTGCGCGCCTGTTTTTTGAGAATTCTAAAAAAACACGCGTTGCCGTCTGAAGAGCCTGCCATGCGTGCCTGAAGCGCTCGTTCCATGAAATGAGTCGAGTTTTGAGTCGACTCAAAACTCGACTCATTTCACGCTGCCGTCTGAAGAGCCTGCCATGCTGTGCGCGCCTGTTTTTTGAGAATTCTAAAAAAACACGCGCTGCCGTCTGAAGAGCCTGCCATGCGTGCGCGCCTGTTTTTTGAGAATTCTAAAAAAACACGCGCTGCCGTCTGAAGAGCCTGCCATGCGTGCGCGCCTGTTTTTTGAGAATTCTAAAAAAACACGCGCTGCCGTCTGAAGAGCCTGCCATGCGTGCGCGCCTGTTTTTTGAGAATTCTAAAAAAACACGCGCTGCCGTCTGAAGAGCCTGCCATGCGTGCCTGAAGCGCTCGTTCCATGAAATGAGTCGAGTTTTGAGTCGACTCAAAACTCGACTCATTTCACGCTGCCGTCTGAAGAGCCTGCCATGCGTGCACGCCTGTTTTTTGAGAATTCTAAAAAAACACGCGCTGCCGTCTGAAGAGCCTGCCATGCGTGCCTGAAGCGCTCGTTCCATGAAATGAGTCGAGTTTTGAGTCGACTCAAAACTCGACTCATTTCACGCTGCCGTCTGAAGAGCCTGCCATGCGTGCGCGCCTGTTTTTTGAGAATTCTAAAAAAACACGCGCTGCCGTCTGAAGAGCCTGCCATGCGTGCCTGAAGCGCTCGTTCCATGAAATGAGTCGAGTTTTGAGTCGACTCAAAACTCGACTCATTTCACGCTGCCGTCTGAAGAGCCTGCCATGCGTGCGCGCCTGTTTTTTGAGAATTCTAAAAAAACACGCGCTGCCGTCTGAAGAGCCTGCCATGCGTGCCTGAAGCGCTCGTTCCATGAAATGAGTCGAGTTTTGAGTCGACTCAAAACTCGACTCATTTCACGCTGCCGTCTGAAGAGCCTGCCATGCGTGCGCGCCTGTTTTTTGAGAATTCTAAAAAAACACGCGCTGCCGTCTGAAGAGCCTGCCATGCGTGCCTGAAGCGCTCGTTCCATGAAATGAGTCGAGTTTTGAGTCGACTCAAAACTCGACTCATTTCACGCTGCCGTCTGAAGAGCCTGCCATGCGTGCGCGCCTGTTTTTTGAGAATTCTAAAAAAACACGCGCTGCCGTCTGAAGAGCCTGCCATGCGTGCCTGAAGCGCTCGTTCCATGAAATGAGTCGAGTTTTGAGTCGACTCAAAACTCGACTCATTTCACGCTGCCGTCTGAAGAGCCTGCCATGCGTGCGTGCCTGTTTTTTGAGAATTCTAAAAAAACACGCGCTGGCGTCTGAAGAGCCTGCCATGCGTGCCTGAAGCGCTCGTTCCATGAAATGAGTCGAGTTTTGAGTCGACTCAAAACTCGACTCATTTCACGCTGCCGTCTGAAGAGCCTGCCATGCGTGCGCGCCTGTTTTTTGAGAATTCTAAAAAAACACGCGCTGGCGTCTGAAGAGCCTGCCATGCGTGCCTGAAGCGCTCGTTCCATGAAATGAGTCGAGTTTTGAGTCGACTCAAAACTCGACTCATTTCACGCTGCCGTCTGAAGAGCCTGCCATGCGTGCGCGCCTGTTTTTTGAGAATTCTAAAAAAACACGCGCTGCCGTCTGAAGAGCCTGCCATGCGTGCCTGAAGCGCTCGTTCCATGAAATGAGTCGAGTTTTGAGTCGACTCAAAACTCGACTCATTTCACGCTGCCGTCTGAAGAGCCTGCCATGCGTGCGCGCCTGTTTTTTGAGAATTCTAAAAAAACACGCGCTGCCGTCTGAAGAGCCTGCCATGCGTGCCTGAAGCGCTCGTTCCATGAAATGAGTCGAGTTTTGAGTCGACTCAAAACTCGACTCATTTCACGCTGCCGTCTGAAGAGCCTGCCATGCGTGCGCGCCTGTTTTTTGAGAATTCTAAAAAAACACGCGCTGCCGTCTGAAGAGCCTGCCATGCGTGCCTGAAGCGCTCGTTCCATGAAATGAGTCGAGTTTTGAGTCGACTCAAAACTCGACTCATTTCACGCTGCCGTCTGAAGAGCCTGCCATGCGTGCGCGCCTGTTTTTTGAGAATTCTAAAAAAACACGCGCTGCCGTCTGAAGAGCCTGCCATGCGTGCCTGAAGCGCTCGTTCCATGAAATGAGTCGAGTTTTGAGTCGACTCAAAACTCGACTCATTTCACGCTGCCGTCTGAAGAGCCTGCCATGCGTGCGCGCCTGTTTTTTGAGAATTCTAAAAAAACACGCGCTGCCGTCTGAAGAGCCTGCCATGCGTGCCTGAAGCGCTCGTTCCATGAAATGAGTCGAGTTTTGAGTCGACTCAAAACTCGACTCATTTCACGCTGCCGTCTGAAGAGCCTGCCATGCGTGCGCGCCTGTTTTTTTGAGAATTCTAAAAAAACACGCGCTGCCGTCTGAAGAGCCTGCCATGCGTGCCTGAAGCGCTCGTTCCATGAAATGAGTCGAGTTTTGAGTCGACTCAAAACTCGACTCATTTCACGCTGCCGTCTGAAGAGCCTGCCATGCGTGCGCGCCTGTTTTTTGAGAATTCTAAAAAAACACGCGCTGCCGTCTGAAGAGCCTGCCATGCGTGCCTGAAGCGCTCGTTCCATGAAATGAGTCGAGTTTTGAGTCGACTCAAAACTCGACTCATTTCACGCTGCCGTCTGAAGAGCCTGCCATGCGTGCGCGCCTGTTTTTTGAGAATTCTAAAAAAACACGCGTTGCCGTCTGAAGAGCCTGCCATGCGTGCCTGAAGCGCTCGTTCCATGAAATGAGTCGAGTTTTGAGTCGACTCAAAACTCGACTCATTTCACGCTGCCGTCTGAAGAGCCTGCCATGCGTGCGCGCCTGTTTTTTGAGAATTCTAAAAAAACACGCGCTGCCGTCTGAAGAGCCTGCCATGCGTGCCTGAAGCGCTCGTTCCATGAAATGAGTCGAGTTTTGAGTCGACTCAAAACTCGACTCATTTCACGCTGCCGTCTGAAGAGCCTGCCATGCGTGCGCGCCTGTTTTTTGAGAATTCTAAAAAAACACGCGCTGCCGTCTGAAGAGCCTGCCATGCGTGCCTGAAGCGCTCGTTCCATGAAATGAGTCGAGTTTTGAGTCGACTCAAAACTCGACTCATTTCACGCTGCCGTCTGAAGAGCCTGCCATGCGTGCGCGCCTGTTTTTTGAGAATTCTAAAAAAACACGCGCTGCCGTCTGAAGAGCCTGCCATGCGTGCCTGAAGCGCTCGTTCCATGAAATGAGTCGAGTTTTGAGTCGACTCAAAACTCGACTCATTTCACGCTGCCGTCTGAAGAGCCTGCCATGCGTGCGCGCCTGTTTTTTGAGAATTCTAAAAAAACACGCGCTGCCGTCTGAAGAGCCTGCCATGCGTGCGCGCCTGTTTTTTTAGAATTCTAAAAAAACACGCGCTGCCGTCTGAAGAGCCTGCCATGCGTGCCTGAAGCGCTCGTTCCATGAAATGAGTCGAGTTTTGAGTCGACTCAAAACTCGACTCATTTCACGCTGCCGTCTGAAGAGCCTGCCATGCGTGCACGCCTGTTTTTTGAGAATTCTAAAAAAACACACGCTGCCGTCTGAAGAGCCTGCCATGCGTGCCTGAAGCGCTCGTTCCATGAAATGAGTCGAGTTTTGAGTCGACTCAAAACTCGACTCATTTCACGCTGCCGTCTGAAGAGCCTGCCATGCGTGCGCGCCTGTTTTTTGAGAATTCTAAAAAAACACGCGCTGCCGTCTGAAGAGCCTGCCATGCGTGCCTGAAGCGCTCGTTCCATGAAATGAGTCGAGTTTTGAGTCGACTCAAAACTCGACTCATTTCACGCTGCCGTCTGAAGAGCCTGCCATGCGTGCGCGCCTGTTTTTTGAGAATTCTAAAAAAACACGCGCTGCCGTCTGAAGAGCCTGCCATGCGTGCCTGAAGCGCTCGTTCCATGAAATGAGTCGAGTTTTGAGTCGACTCAAAACTCGACTCATTTCACGCTGCCGTCTGAAGAGCCTGCCATGCGTGCGCGCCTGTTTTTTGAGAATTCTAAAAAAACACGCGCTGCCGTCTGAAGAGCCTGCCATGCGTGCCTGAAGCGCTCGTTCCATGAAATGAGTCGAGTTTTGAGTCGACTCAAAACTCGACTCATTTCACGCTGCCGTCTGAAGAGCCTGCCATGCGTGCGCGCCTGTTTTTTGAGAATTCTAAAAAAACACGCGCTGCCGTCTGAAGAGCCTGCCATGCGTGCCTGAAGCGCTCGTTCCATGAAATGAGTCGAGTTTTGAGTCGACTCAAAACTCGACTCATTTCACGCTGCCGTCTGAAGAGCCTGCCATGCGTGCGTGCCTGTTTTTTGAGAATTCTAAAAAAACACGCGCTGGCGTCTGAAGAGCCTGCCATGCGTGCCTGAAGCGCTCGTTCCATGAAATGAGTCGAGTTTTGAGTCGACTCAAAACTCGACTCATTTCACGCTGCCGTCTGAAGAGCCTGCCATGCGTGCGCGCCTGTTTTTTGAGAATTCTAAAAAAACACGCGCTGGCGTCTGAAGAGCCTGCCATGCGTGCCTGAAGCGCTCGTTCCATGAAATGAGTCGAGTTTTGAGTCGACTCAAAACTCGACTCATTTCACGCTGCCGTCTGAAGAGCCTGCCATGCGTGCGCGCCTGTTTTTTGAGAATTCTAAAAAAACACGCGCTGCCGTCTGAAGAGCCTGCCATGCGTGCCTGAAGCGCTCGTTCCATGAAATGAGTCGAGTTTTGAGTCGACTCAAAACTCGACTCATTTCACGCTGCCGTCTGAAGAGCCTGCCATGCGTGCGCGCCTGTTTTTTGAGAATTCTAAAAAAACACGCGCTGCCGTCTGAAGAGCCTGCCATGCGTGCCTGAAGCGCTCGTTCCATGAAATGAGTCGAGTTTTGAGTCGACTCAAAACTCGACTCATTTCACGCTGCCGTCTGAAGAGCCTGCCATGCGTGCGCGCCTGTTTTTTGAGAATTCTAAAAAAACACGCGCTGCCGTCTGAAGAGCCTGCCATGCGTGCCTGAAGCGCTCGTTCCATGAAATGAGTCGAGTTTTGAGTCGACTCAAAACTCGACTCATTTCACGCTGCCGTCTGAAGAGCCTGCCATGCGTGCGCGCCTGTTTTTTGAGAATTCTAAAAAAACACGCGCTGCCGTCTGAAGAGCCTGCCATGCGTGCCTGAAGCGCTCGTTCCATGAAATGAGTCGAGTTTTGAGTCGACTCAAAACTCGACTCATTTCACGCTGCCGTCTGAAGAGCCTGCCATGCGTGCGCGCCTGTTTTTTGAGAATTCTAAAAAAACACGCGCTGCCGTCTGAAGAGCCTGCCATGCGTGCCTGAAGCGCTCGTTCCATGAAATGAGTCGAGTTTTGAGTCGACTCAAAACTCGACTCATTTCACGCTGCCGTCTGAAGAGCCTGCCATGCGTGCGCGCCTGTTTTTTGAGAATTCTAAAAAAACACGCGCTGCCGTCTGAAGAGCCTGCCATGCGTGCCTGAAGCGCTCGTTCCATGAAATGAGTCGAGTTTTGAGTCGACTCAAAACTCGACTCATTTCACGCTGCCGTCTGAAGAGCCTGCCATGCGTGCGCGCCTGTTTTTTGAGAATTCTAAAAAAACACGCGCTGCCGTCTGAAGAGCCTGCCATGCGTGCCTGAAGCGCTCGTTCCATGAAATGAGTCGAGTTTTGAGTCGACTCAAAACTCGACTCATTTCACGCTGCCGTCTGAAGAGCCTGCCATGCGTGCGCGCCTGTTTTTTGAGAATTCTAAAAAAACACGCGTTGCCGTCTGAAGAGCCTGCCATGCGTGCCTGAAGCGCTCGTTCCATGAAATGAGTCGAGTTTTGAGTCGACTCAAAACTCGACTCATTTCACGCTGCCGTCTGAAGAGCCTGCCATGCGTGCGCGCCTGTTTTTTGAGAATTCTAAAAAAACACGCGCTGCCGTCTGAAGAGCCTGCCATGCGTGCCTGAAGCGCTCGTTCCATGAAATGAGTCGAGTTTTGAGTCGACTCAAAACTCGACTCATTTCACGCTGCCGTCTGAAGAGCCTGCCATGCGTGCGCGCCTGTTTTTTGAGAATTCTAAAAAAACACGCGCTGCCGTCTGAAGAGCCTGCCATGCGTGCCTGAAGCGCTCGTTCCATGAAATGAGTCGAGTTTTGAGTCGACTCAAAACTCGACTCATTTCACGCTGCCGTCTGAAGAGCCTGCCATGCGTGCGCGCCTGTTTTTTGAGAATTCTAAAAAAACACGCGCTGCCGTCTGAAGAGCCTGCCATGCGTGCCTGAAGCGCTCGTTCCATGAAATGAGTCGAGTTTTGAGTCGACTCAAAACTCGACTCATTTCACGCTGCCGTCTGAAGAGCCTGCCATGCGTGCGCGCCTGTTTTTTGAGAATTCTAAAAAAACACGCGCTGCCGTCTGAAGAGCCTGCCATGCGTGCCTGAAGCGCTCGTTCCATGAAATGAGTCGAGTTTTGAGTCGACTCAAAACTCGACTCATTTCACGCTGCCGTCTGAAGAGCCTGCCATGCGTGCGCGCCTGTTTTTTGAGAATTCTAAAAAAACACGCGCTGCCGTCTGAAGAGCCTGCCATGCGTGCCTGAAGCGCTCGTTCCATGAAATGAGTCGAGTTTTGAGTCGACTCGAAACTCGACTCATTTCACGCTGCCGTCTGAAGAGCCTGCCATGCGTGCGCGCCTGTTTTTTGAGAATTCTAAAAAAACACGCGCTGCCGTCTGAAGAGCCTGCCATGCGTGCGCGCCTGTTTTTTGAGAATTCTAAAAAAACACGCGCTGCCGTCTGAAGAGCCTGCCATGCGTGCGCGCCTGTTTTTTGAGAATTCTAAAAAAACACGCGCTGCCGTCTGAAGAGCCTGCCATGCGTGCGCGCCTGTTTTTTGAGAATTCTAAAAAAACACGCGCTGCCGTCTGAAGAGCCTGCCATGCGTGCGCGCCTGTTTTTTGAGAATTCTAAAAAAACACGCGCTGCCGTCTGAAGAGCCTGCCATGCGTGCGCGCCTGTTTTTTGAGAATTCTAAAAAAACACGCGCTGCCGTCTGAAGAGCCTGCCATGCGTGCGCGCCTGTTTTTTGAGAATTCTAAAAAAACACGCGCTGCCGTCTGAAGAGCCTGCCATGCGTGCGCGCCTGTTTTTTGAGAATTCTAAAAAAACACGCGCTGCCGTCTGAAGAGCCTGCCATGCGTGCGCGCCTGTTTTTTGAGAATTCTAAAAAAACACGCGCTGCCGTCTGAAGAGCCTGCCATGCGTGCGCGCCTGTTTTTTGAGAATTCTAAAAAAACACGCGCTGCCGTCTGAAGAGCCTGCCATGCGTGCGCGCCTGTTTTTTGAGAATTCTAAAAAAACACGCGCTGCCGTCTGAAGAGCCTGCCATGCGTGCGCGCCTGTTTTTTGAGAATTCTAAAAAAACACGCGCTGCCGTCTGAAGAGCCTGCCATGCGTGCGCGCCTGTTTTTTGAGAATTCTAAAAAAACACGCGCTGCCGTCTGAAGAGCCTGCCATGCGTGCGCGCCTGTTTTTTGAGAATTCTAAAAAAACACGCGCTGCCGTCTGAAGAGCCTGCCATGCGTGCGCGCCTGTTTTTTGAGAATTCTAAAAAAACACGCGCTGCCGTCTGAAGAGCCTGCCATGCATGCGCGCCTGTTTTTTGAGAATTCTAAAAAAACACGCGCTGCCGTCTGAAGAGCCTGCCATGCGTGCGCGCCTGTTTTTTGAGAATTCTAAAAAAACACGCGCTGCCGTCTGAAGAGCCTGCCATGCGTGCGCGCCTGTTTTTTGAGAATTCTAAAAAAACACGCGCTGCCGTCTGAAGAGCCTGCCATGCGTGCGCGCCTGTTTTTTGAGAATTCTAAAAAAACACGCGCTGCCGTCTGAAGAGCCTGCCATGCGTGCGCGCCTGTTTTTTGAGAATTCTAAAAAAACACGCGCTGCCGTCTGAAGAGCCTGCCATGCGTGCGCGCCTGTTTTTTGAGAATTCTAAAAAAACACGCGCTGCCGTCTGAAGAGCCTGCCATGCGTGCGCGCCTGTTTTTTGAGAATTCTAAAAAAACACGCGCTGCCGTCTGAAGAGCCTGCCATGCGTGCGCGCCTGTTTTTTGAGAATTCTAAAAAAACACGCGCTGCCGTCTGAAGAGCCTGCCATGCGTGCGCGCCTGTTTTTTGAGAATTCTAAAAAAACACGCGCTGCCGTCTGAAGAGCCTGCCATGCGTGCGCGCCTGTTTTTTGAGAATTCTAAAAAAAACACGCGCTGCCGTCTGAAGAGCCTGCCATGCGTGCGCGCCTGTTTTTTGAGAATTCTAAAAAAACACGCGCTGCCGTCTGAAGAGCCTGCCATGCGTGCGCGCCTGTTTTTTGAGAATTCTAAAAAAACACGCGCTGCCGTCTGAAGAGCCTGCCATGCGTGCGCGCCTGTTTTTTGAGAATTCTAAAAAAACACGCGCTGCCGTCTGAAGAGCCTGCCATGCGTGCGCGCCTGTTTTTTGAGAATTCTAAAAAAACACGCGCTGCCGTCTGAAGAGCCTGCCATGCGTGCGCGCCTGTTTTTTGAGAATTCTAAAAAAACACGCGCTGCCGTCTGAAGAGCCTGCCATGCGTGCGCGCCTGTTTTTTGAGAATTCTAAAAAAACACGCGCTGCCGTCTGAAGAGCCTGCCATGCGTGCGCGCCTGTTTTTTGAGAATTCTAAAAAAACACGCGCTGCCGTCTGAAGAGCCTGCCATGCGTGCGCGCCTGTTTTTTGAGAATTCTAAAAAAACACGCGCTGCCGTCTGAAGAGCCTGCCATGCGTGCGCGCCTGTTTTTTGAGAATTCTAAAAAAACACGCGCTGCCGTCTGAAGAGCCTGCCATGCGTGCGCGCCTGTTTTTTGAGAATTCTAAAAAAACACGCGCTGCCGTCTGAAGAGCCTGCCATGCGTGCGCGCCTGTTTTTTGAGAATTCTAAAAAAACACGCGCTGCCGTCTGAAGAGCCTGCCATGCGTGCGCGCCTGTTTTTTGAGAATTCTAAAAAAACACGCGCTGCCGTCTGAAGAGCCTGCCATGCGTGCGCGCCTGTTTTTTGAGAATTCTAAAAAAACACGCGCTGCCGTCTGAAGAGCCTGCCATGCGTGCGCGCCTGTTTTTTGAGAATTCTAAAAAAACACGCGCTGCCGTCTGAAGAGCCTGCCATGCGTGCGCGCCTGTTTTTTGAGAATTCTAAAAAAACACGCGCTGCCGTCTGAAGAGCCTGCCATGCGTGCGCGCCTGTTTTTTGAGAATTCTAAAAAAACACGCGCTGCCGTCTGAAGAGCCTGCCATGCGTGCGCGCCTGTTTTTTGAGAATTCTAAAAAAACACGCGCTGCCGTCTGAAGAGCCTGCCATGCGTGCGCGCCTGTTTTTTGAGAATTCTAAAAAAACACGCGCTGCCGTCTGAAGAGCCTGCCATGCGTGCGCGCCTGTTTTTTGAGAATTCTAAAAAAACACGCGCTGCCGTCTGAAGAGCCTGCCATGCGTGCGCGCCTCATGTGCTCGTTCCGTGAAATCAGGTGCCCTGGGAGGGGTTGGCGCGGGCTGTGCAGAAAAAGGCACTGGTATGTGAAACCCCTGCCGTGGCAGGCGGCAGTGTGTGGCAGTGTGTGGCAGTGTGGCACGTGGGCTGCCTTTGATACGAGCGTGACCTGAATTTGCGTGCCGTGTTTGCGGTCCGTGGTCCATGCAGGGAAATGAAGGCGAAGCTGAAAAGGGCCTTTCCGAATGCATTTGAGGTCAGTGGTGGTGGGTTCTGACTTGGCTCTAAAGGGTCGAGTTTTTCTTCTGTTTTTTTTTTTTTTCGTTAACATGCACCCTGCCTCGTGTGGCTTTTGAAGCACACCAAAAGCTGACCCCCGTTGTGCTCTGATGATCCTGCTCTGTTTCTTCCCTTTACAAGTTGACATGGTACGGTAGCAGTCGCCACCAACTCTTGAAGAGAACCCACCATGTCACAACCACCACCACCACTACCACTGCCATCCATCCCCCTCATTGCCGGCAGGAAGCAGAGGAGATCGTGTCATTGCAGCCGGGATTGCAAGTGGATGAGGAGGATGAGTGAAAGAGGAGCACGCACTACCAACTCTTGCACCGCCCGCACCACAATCCCCCTCGTTGCTCCCAGGAGGCAGAGGAGCTTGTGGCATTGCAGCCGGGATTGCAAGTGGGAGAGGAGGATGAGTGAAGGGAACCATCTCTGCAGTGTATATTAGCGTGCAATCTATCTCTGCAATGTATATAAAGCATGTAATTCATCTCCGCAATTTATACAAGCCTGCAATGTCACGAGCAGCAACGGGAGGGGGTTTGATATCCTTCCCACACCACACCACTCAATTCAATCACGTGGCTGAGCAGGGAAATCAAAACGGGGATGGGGAGTTTTGGCAGAACTTTGGCCAGCATGATCTCAGACTGTACTCAGGGTCCTGTCCCGTACCCTGTACTCTTGAGAGCTTGACAGCTTGTTTATTCTGTGCTCAATGTTGGAAAAGCAAGCAGTCGCGGACAACAGCAGCTGGGTCACACATACGGTACTGCAAATGCTAACAGACACACATACAGTGCCACAAGGGATTAGAAATCTCTACTACTGACTGATTAGTAGGTAACAGATGCATGACTAACAGCAGACATCACGTGCAGTCACCCGTGCCAAACCAGGCAATTGAGTCGGTAAAATGGCACGCAGAGAACAAGGCCAGCTGTCACACAGAGAACCACTGAGAGGTCAGATCAGGTGTAAGCAAGAAGTCACATAGTCAAAGGGATTCACTGACATGACTGATGCAAGAACCGAGTTGACTTTTGAGTCGACTCATAAGTAAACTCGGGATTCACAGCCACGATTGATGCAAGAACCGAGTTGACTTTTGAGTCGACTCATAAGTAAACTCGGGATTCACAGCCACGATTGATGCAAGAACCGAGTTGACTTTTGAGTCGACTCATAAGTCAACTCGGGATTCACAGCCACGATTGATGCAAGAACCGAGTTGACTTTTTGAGTCGACTCATAAGTCAACTCGGGATTCACAGCCACGATTGATGCAAGAACCGAGTTGACTTTTGAGTCGACTCATAAGTCAACTCGGGATTCACAGAACTGATGCAAGAACCGAGTTGACTTTTGAGTCGACTCATAAGTCAACTCGGGATTCACAGCCACGACTGATGCAAGAACCAAGTTGACTTTTGAGTCGACTCATAAGTCAACTCGGGATTCACAGCCACGACGACTGATGCAAGAACCTAGGGGCGGGAGGAGGGGAAGATGGGGGATTGAGCGGGAGAGGGGCGTGGAGAGAATTGAAAGAGAGCTGCGAGGAAATGAGAGGTGAGTGGAGGTGGAATGAGAGATGGGGGGGGGGGGGGGGGGGGGGGGGGCCTGGGGGGCTAGGCGAGCGTGGAGGGAGGGGAGAAAGGGGGGGGGGGGGGAGGGGGGGAGTTGGTTACGCATGAGAGATGCGCATGAGGAGTGAATGGGTGGGGGCAGATGAGGGGTGAGTGGGGGTGGAATGAGAGATGGGGGGGGACTAGGAGAGCGTGGAGGCGGAGGGGGAGGAGGAGGGGGGTTGGGTGGGTGGGTTGCCTGGCAAGAGGGATGGATGGGGGATGCGCACGAGGAGTGAATGGGTGGGGGCAGATGAGGGGTGAGTGGGGGAAGGCGGAGGGGAGGGAGGGGGGATGGGGGATGGTTAGGACGGACATGAAGGGGCAAAGGAGGTGAGGGAAATGGGGGATGATGAGGGGGCGGTGGAAGGGGAGCGGAATAGGGGGGAAAGGGGAGAGGAGGGGGAACGAGGGGTGAGCAGAGCGAAGATGAGAAGTGGGTGCAGAGGGAGGGGAGAAGCAAAGGAGCACGGGGGGATAAGCGGCGCACGCAGGCTACTGAGGGGAAAGCGGGGAGGCGTGGGGGAGAGCGGGGGAGATGAAGAGAGAGCGTGGGGGATGAGAGATGCATGACGTTACTAGGCAGGGGAAGAGAGGGGAGGGAAATAGGTAAAAAAATGAGAAAGAGGACTCTCCCTTGTGGCGTCCCTTAACGCGCTTCAAATAACGACTTTCACTGATCCACTCCTTTCCCATTCGCTCCCTTACGCCTCTTTTCCCTGCCGACCTCCCCTTTCCCACTTTCTTGCGCATCCGCCAGGCTAATGTGGCTTGCGTTTGTATCATGCGTTTGCAGGATAAGACCCCAATGATAGAAGTAGCGAATTTGTCAGCAGTTTTGTTTTTCGACCCAAAAAAAGTCTCAATAAAATAATCGTCACGAATGTGTCCGCAAATCGGCGCTAAAATTCGCAACGCAAATGAACGTTGAGATACTCGAGCTAAAAAAACGTCAGATCTTACTAGTACACCAACTACCACTAATGGCTTTTGAGGCGCCTCAAAAGTCGTCTCATTACCCGCAGATCTTACCAGTACACCAACTACCACTAATGGCGCGAATCTGGAGGGAGAGCAACTAGTCTCAAAGAGTTAGCTATAGTAACCGCACTAGATGTGTGAAGCGGCGAACGCTGAAGTAGGACCGAAGCGCGATTAAGACTAAAAAGGTACTGAGATCCAACTAGTTACGGAAACAAGATCAGGGACTCCATGGAAAAACGAACTACCGCTTTTGCCTCCAAAAATCAGTAAGCGACGGTAGCGAGATGAACGGTGACAGGAGAACTAATCATCGCTGACTCGATCTAAGGGGAGAGTAACTATTAGAACTGGATAATGCTGAATGAGAGGAATTAGGTATGGCAGGTGAGAAACTGTGAGATCGGGGTTATTGATTCAACGCCTTGGTGCTTGCGTGACGGTGACAGAAACATTCGGTGCTGCCGTGGAAACACCCTTGATTTCTATTGGCTAGCTAAATCCCTTCAGGATCACCTTTTAAATTTCCAGCTGCCCAAGTCAAGTTTGGAAGGGCAGAACGAAGTGTGGAAAAAGTCACGCCACGCAGGAATTTCGCTACGCAGGAATTTCGCTAACCATCCCTCCGCCGTCCCGCATCTGACGCAGAACTCACTCAAACTCGAAACTTAATATTTTAGAGAAGCGCCACGTCCACCTCCTAGAAAGTTCAAGCCTGCCCAGCCCTTACTTCTTCCAACCCAGGGTCCTCAACCAACCTCTCCCACACATACGCGCCCTCAGCAGATGCGTTTGCAGAAAGGAACAACACAAGCAGTTTGTCAAAATCAACCAGTTTGTGAATGAAGTGTACAGCTTGGTTTGTTTGGGGGTTCGGCTCTGAACTTTGCGGCGCCTCAAGCCCCCAACCATGCGGCTCGGAATATTCCGTCAATTACTTCGTGGCGGGGACTTTTGAATGCGCCACTGTAGGGTTGACCCATTCTGACAGAGAATGCTTTCAGCCGCTTTACGGCTTTGATTTGACCCATCACATTTGGGTTGGAGTCGCGCTGTTTCGCGCCGTGGTGCCGCTAACCAACAAATTCTCTTTCTCCTTCTGGTTCAGTTGCTTCATCATCCTCCTCACTCTCAACTCACCTCTGCTCGTGTAAAGTCTCATTCATGGAGTTCATTTCCAGCTTCACGAATTCAATGAAGGATTTCCAGTAAAGCTCCAACTTATTGAGCTCCTTTTGGACTTCAAGCTACTCGCTCCTCGGAGCAAATGCAATATCTGAAGCCACCCGGCTAGTGAATGGGGAAAGCTTAGGCATGCGGCGGCGTGAGGTCGCGTAGAGAGTCTCGTGTAGAATAGCGTGGTTGGGGGGTTGGGTAGATTAGAGTCTTAGCGAGCTGCCAAGTGCCTATGGCTGAACCATTCACGAAACCGGGTTTTCGCGGCAAGTTTTTCACCGCGACGAATTCAAGATATCACCGCAACATATGCATGGCGAGATCCTCGCTACAAGTATCACCGCAAGATCTGCATGGCGAGGTCCTCACTACAAGATCTTCAGGCCAAAATCTTCCACGGCGATATCTTCGCAGCGAAATCGTAATGGCGACGCCTCCGCTTCAAGATCGCTGCTGCAAGAGCTTCAAGAGCTTCAAGGGCTTCAAGTGCTTCAAGAGCTGCAAGTGGTCCAAGTGCTTCATGAGCTTCAAGAACTTCAGGTGTCGCATGGCGCCTCCCCTGCTGGCGCGGCCGCCGTGACCAAGTCTCACGAGTCGGTAAGTCCATTCTTTTTCAACTCCTTGCAGCAACCGTTTCTTGGCAAGTTAGGTTCTGACTGGTTCAACATAGTTCAAGTGCTAATCTGATTTTCTTTCCTTCCGCAGACCTCTCCGCGGAGACATGAAGCGCCGACGCTAACACTTGAGCCCTCTACAACACGGGGTTCTCGCGGCAAATTCAAGATTTCGCAGCGAGATCCGCATAGCGACAAGAACTTCCACGGCGACATCATCGCGGCTCCGCTCCGGCCTTCACCATCAACACGAAGACTGTCGAGTGGAGGTAAGCGGCAACTATTTCGACTTCGTTCTGTCACTTAATGCCTCGACATTGTTCAACAGATTCTGACCTGTTGCTTTCTTCCCGCAGACCTCTTGGCCGTCTTGGCGAGACTCGAAGCGCCGACATTGAAGCCAAGATCTTCACGCGCAAGATCTTCAAGCCAGGATCTTCCAGTCAAGCTCGTCCAAGGCGACATCTTCACGGCTCCAAGTGCTTCAAGTGGCCTTCCCCATCGGTGGCCCCGTCTCATTAAGACAGTCGAGTGGGGGTAAGTGCAACTTGTTTTCAACTTCATCTTGCAACCGTTCTCGGCCGGTTCATTTCTTAAGCTCTAAATCGTTCAACATTATTCAAGCACTAACCATTATTCAAGCACTAACCTTTTGCTTTATTCCACGCAGACCTCCTGGCGACCGTCTTGACTCGAAGTGTCAACGCCAGGACTTGAAGCGCCGACGCAAGGACTTGAAGCGCCGACGCTAACACTTGAACCGTCAACAACCACCGAACGCGGATAGGAGCTACCACCGTCGCTGCGTGAAGTCTTCACGTTCTCACGAAGAGATGAAGACGCTTGGCGTAAGTGCAGTCTTCCTAATTTAAATAAGCGTTTCGCTCTTTTTTTTAACTTCCTCTGTCTCTAAGTTTTAAATATATTTTGAAGGAAAATATACTAACGCGTTTTTCGTTGACCCTGCAGGCGACCAACGACGTGAGAGGCCATCCGACGGAACCTTCCATCGACCAAGCTCTCTCTTAACAACGACGGTCCAAGCTCTCACTCAGCGACGACGACGGCGATTTCCGCTATGCACAATGCCACTGAAGCCGCAGACCCGCCTTGATTTGTCCGGAGCTGCATTTCCTAGGAAATCCCGCTTCGCAACGTCACTGACTCGGGTCAAAGCAACGCGGACGCTGCGGCTTCAGCAGCATTGTGCATGGCGACTCTCCCGTCGCGCGGAACTTGGCGTTTGGCGACGCTTCACTCAAGTCTTTACGATGAAGTTTTTATTTCAAGCCTAGTTTTTTATCACAATGAACGTAAGTGTGGTTCCGTTTCAGAGATCTTCAACTACAATTCATTATTTTTACATATCTGCACTAACGTATTCGTTATTTCATGCAGATTCAGGGTCCTGCCGCTTCACGGCATCGTGATATTCCCATCGTCGCGAGTGGCGCTTCTATCGTCGCGTGGCGTTAGGCGACGGCGCGTGCCCCTGATGACGGTTCTTCCGGCGCTAGTGCCGCTTTGTTTGTCGGATGGTAAGAACGCAATAGTATTTTTTATAATCATGCTACCTTATTCGTCCTTGTTTCAACAGTTCAGCTAACGCTTCTTCTTTCTTCCTGCAGATGGTGAGGAGACCCTTAGTTGGCGCTTGGCGACGCGTTTTTCCCTTCGCGCGGCTCTTTGCACGGCGGATGGCGGCGAATGCGGCTGATGACGGTTCTTCCGTCGCTAGTGGCGCTTTGATTGCCGGATGGTAAGAACGCGATAACACCACCAGCAGTTTCGATGGGTTTTCAACGGTTATTCGTCCTTTCGTCAACGCTTCAGCTAACGGTTTTCCTTGTTCCTTGCAGATGGTGAGGAGACCCGTCGATGGCGCTTCTCCCGTCGCGCGGCGTTGCTTCGTCCGGGACATGGCGACGAGTATCCCGTCGCACGGCGTCGCTTCGGCGGGAGCATGGCGACTCTTCACCCGTCGCGCGGCGCTTCGCACCGCGCCGGTGACGTCTCTCAGATTCGTCGTCGTTTTTCGTTTCGTCATCTTCCGTTTTGTTATCTTTCTTCGGCCTTTCTCACTCGTGGCATGACGTGGTCGATGCGCAGCCAGGAATGAGAAAGTCCAAGACGTCAACGTCAACAACCAAGACGTCAACGTCAACAACCAAGACGTCAACGTCAACGTCAACAACCAAGACGTCAACGTCAACAACCAAGACGTCAACGTCAACGTCAACAACCAAGACGTCAACGTCAACATCAACAACCAAGACGGCCAAGACGACCAAGCAGTCCAAGACGACCAAGACGACCAAGCCGTCCAAGCCGTCCAAGCCGTCCAAGACGACCAAGACGACCAAGACGACCAAGCCGTCCAAGCCGTCCAAGACGACCAAGACGACCAAGCCGTCCAAGCCGTCCAAGACGACCAAGACGACCAAGACGACCAAGCCGTCCAAGCCGTCCAAGACGACCAAGACGACCAAGCCGTCCAAGCCGTCCAAGCCGTCCAAGACGACCAAGACGACCAAGACGACCAAGACGACCAAGCCGTCCAAGCCGTCCAAGCCGTCCAAGACGACCAAGACGACCAAGACGACCAAGACGACCAAGCCGTCCAAGACGACCAAGACGACCAAGACGACCAAGACGACCGTCAACGTCAACGTCAACGTCGACGTCGACCACGGTAAAAGCCCGAGCGGCTTTCACGGTAAGAACCGTCTAATTTCGTTTTGCTGCTTCCTCTTCGGGATATCTAACGCTCTTTGTCGTGTTCCTCTGTGCAGTGCAGCAGGAGGAGCAGCAACTACTGCGAGTAAGGGAGGTAAAGGAGAGCTAGCTCTTCTCTTCTCTGGTAAGTACGGTCAAATTCAGTTATGTTGATTCCTTTTCGAAATCTAGTGTTTGTTTGTTGCTTTTAGCGCAGGAGAAGCGTGCAGGAACAACGGAAGCCGCGGGAATGGGAGCTCGCGGCGGGGTCAGCGACGATCAAGGGAGGTAACGCGGGGAGGCGGTCTCACATCCACGGTAAGTTTCGCCGAATTCCGTTAAGCTTTTTCTTCGTTCATGAAACTAACTTCTTTGTGCAGCGGAAGTGGCGGAGGGGAGCTCGCGGGGGCTGCGACGAACAAAGGAGGCTTTCACGGTAAGAACCGTCTGCTTTCGTTTCGCTGCTTCCTTTTCCGTATACTTAATGCCTTTTTGTGCTCGTGTTCTCTTAGTGCAGGACTTCGGAGGAGGAGCGACGACGGGAGAAAGAGCTCTTCCTCGTCTTTCTTTGGTAAGTAGCTTCAACTTCAGCCAAGTTTAATTCTTCGTAAAACATGAATACTAACTTTGATTTCGTGTTCTATGTCTTCAGTGCAGGAGCTTGCGGCAACAACGGCAGGAGGAGGAGCGACTACGGGAGAGAGAGCTCTTCCTCTTCTTTCTCTGGTAAGTAGCGTCAACTTCAGCCAAGTTTAATTCTTCGTTAAACTTGAATACTAACGGTTGTTTTCGTGTGATTTGTCTTCAGTGCAGGACCTTGCGGTAACAACGGCAGCGAGGGAGCGACAACGGGAGCGAGGGAGCAGCAACGGGAGCAAGGGTAAGTCCGTTAAAGCTCGCGCCTCAAAAATATCAGCTTATTTTTTTGGCCGTTTAATCTTATTCTGTTGCTTTCCTTCCTGCAGAGCCTGACCGTACGCCGGCGCACGGGGGCGCGGCGACACATGGACGAATGGCGACGAACGGGGGACGCGCGGCGACTAACGGAGACGCGTAGGTCCCGTAGGATTCAACTCAGTCTGCTTTCGTCGAATCTGCTCTTAACCTTTTCAAAGAATCTAACTTCTTGTTAAATTGATTTTGTCACTCCTGCAGAGCCTGACCGTTTGCCGGCGCGCGGCGACTAGCGGAGACGCGCGGCGACGAATGGGACGCATGGCGAGGCACGGCCGATGATTTTCAGGCGCGCGCACGGCGTGTCTCAATGGCGGGGCGCTTCTCTCGGACTTCAGAGTCTGTCGTGGTGTACACGGTGGTGTGCTGGTAAGTCCCGTAGGATTCAACTCAGTCTGCTTTCGTCGATTCTGCTCTTTACGTTTCCAAGGAATCTAACTTATTGTGATTTGATTTTGTTACTCCTGCAGAGCCTGACCGTCCGCCGGCGCACGAGACGCTTGGGGTGGGGACGCTTCGCGGCGAAGCATGGCGAAGCTTCATGGCGACGAATGGCGCGTGTCTCACGTCGCAAGGGGACGTCACAAGGGGACGCTACCAGCAACGCCTCGCTCCGGCAAAGGTGAAGTGTGTCCGTTCATCAGTTTTAGCGATCTAGGTTCAACGCGTCTTGGCTGCATATATTTGATTTGAGTTTTCTACGTTCTAATGCTGCTTTGCTTTCTTCCTGCAGAGGCTGACGCGCACGATACACGGCGACAATGGCGACGAACGGGGGACGCGAGGCGACGAACAGAGGCAAGCGGCGACGAATGGGGACGCAAGAGAAACGCGGCGACGAATGGCGACGCGCGGCGACGAACGGGGACTCGCGGCGATGAACGGAGACGCGCGGCGACGATGCGGACGCATGCGGCGCACGGCGTGTCCCACTGGCGAAGGCGCGGTCACGGGCGCACGGCGCTTGGCGGAGCTTCTCTCTGGAGGGTGGCATCGCGTATCGGGCGTGGAGCGCGGAGGAGCGGGAGCAAGGAGCGAGGATGGAATTTGACTTTCCTCCCATCCCGCCCTTTCTGTCAGATTTGGCGGGAGCGGGAGCAACCAGCGCAAGCACCAGGCCTTGTAAGAGGGGTGGTGATGGGTACAGGACGATTAGGAGCGCGTTAGATAGACTCGATTAGGCACTAACATGGGCGATGGTATGGGTGGTAACCAGGTGCGTTCAGGTATGCCTCTTGACGGCTGGTCGTCCTCTTGACGGCTGGCCGTCATTCTGAACATTCTGACAACGGGGAACCTATTGTCAAATTCGACGTGTTTATTTTCATCTGCCCGTCACTAATTTGACCGTTTCCCCCCCTCCCAAGCACTTTCTCGCCCCGCCCCCCTCCCTCCCAAGCAGGCCCCACGCGAATGACCTCCACCTCATCGTGGTGCGTGGGTGAACGTCAGGGGCATTTGCCTCTGACGGCCAAGAGGGGTCAAGAAGACTTTCAAGCTGCTGTGGAGGCTCAAGAAGACGGTCAAGCTGCTGTGGAGGCGATGATGTGGAGCCGCAGGAGGATCCGTTTACACTTGGCTTACGGAGCTTACAATGCTAGCAGTTCTGACTTGTAACTTTTTATTGAATGAAATTCCCTTAGTCTATTCAGCGCCTTGTACTGTTAACTCGACGTGTTTATACACACATGGCAACTTGGACAGAGCCCTGAACTGAACCTGAACCGAAGAACACGACACTGCAATTGTTGAAGAGGACACGTGCCTGGCGATACAGTTCACTGGTGGCTGATTTTGTATTTCTACTGTACAAACGAATCTGCTAAGGGCGCGTATCATGTGGGAGATGCTGGTTGAGGGTTGTGGATATCGAGGAAGTATGGGCTAGGGCAGGCTTGAACTTTCTAGTAGGTGGTGGACGTGGCGCTTTTCTAAAAAATATGAGTCATTCCGTGGTTCTGGCGTAAGGTGCGGGACGGCGGATGGATAGTTAGGAAATTCATAGTTTTTGGTTCTCTGAACCTCAAATGGGCAGCTGAAAATACAAATTGATCCTGAAGGGAAATTCCGCGAACCAATAGATATGAAGGGTGTTGCCACGGACAGAAATGTTTCCGTCACCCCGACCTCACCACCGAGGCATTTGATTTCTCATTCGTCATGACATGACTCATAATCCAGTTCTATTAGCTAGTTAGCTAGTTCCGTTCTGTTACATCAAAGCAGCGACGATTTCTCCCATCACCGTACATCTCGCTACCCTCGCTTACTGATTTTTGGAGGCAAAAGCGGTAGTTATTTTTCACATGGAGTTTCTAATCTTGTCTCCGTTACTAGTTACATCTCAGTACCGTAGCTAGTCTCGATCGCGCTTAGAACTACTTCAGCGTTCGCCGCTTCACACATTTAGTCCGGTGCTGCTAGCGTCGAAGGTACTGTGTTAGCTGCTCTTTCCAGATTTGCGACAGCAGTCGTATCTGTCGTTTTTTAAGATCTGACGATTTTTAAGCTCCTGTATTTATCTGCGTTTGGAACAAAATTGTCGATTCGGGGACACATTCGTGACGCTTCGTTCAAGTCTATTTGGGAGTCGAGGATAAAAATGTGAAGACATTTGCCACGTCTTTATAAAGACTTATCATGCGAACACATGACACGATCCATGGCGCATGAGCCTGACCGTTTAGCAAAACAGTGGAAAGAGGGATCCTGGGTGGGTGGGATGGGTAAGGGAACGGAGGTAGAAGTGGAGTGGCCTCTTTCCCCTGATTTCCCCCTTTTCCCTTCCCGCGCTTCCGTCCCCTCCCTCCCCCTTGTTCCCCGACCTTGCATAGAAACGTCACGCATCCCGCATCCCCCACCCAAATCCCCGCTCCCCCCTCTCTCCCCCACCCTCCCCTCATTCTCCCCGCATCCCCTCTCTCCCCTCAAAACCCCGCTCTCCCTTCGTCTCCCCCACTCTCCCCTCATCGTCCCCGCTCTTCCCCCATCTTCAGCGCTCTCCCCTCATTTTTTGTGCTCGTTCCTCATCTCCCCGGCTCTCCCCATCCCCCACTCCCCCCTCTCCCCCCCTCCCACCGTACCCCCACTCACCCGTCATCTTCCCCCTATTCCCACGTCCTGACCATCCCTCATCCCCCCCGCTCTCCCCTCCCCTTTCCCCCGCTCACCCCTTTTCAACCCCACCCATACACTCCTCATTACCTTTTCCCATCCATCACCTCTCTCCAGTCCCTTCCCCATTCCCACATTTTCAACCCACATTCCCCCTCCACTCACCCTTCATCTCCGCATTCCCATCCACCTCTCTCCAGACCCTCCCCCTCCTCTCTCCTGCCCCTCCTAACCCTCCCTCGTTCCCCCTGCCCCTACCACTCATCTCACAGCTCTCCTCAACTCCCTCTCCCGCTCACCCCCTCATCTCCCCTTCCCCGCACCTGCTACTTGTCCTCTTGCCTCTGCTCCATGCCTCAGCTCCTTCGGTTTGCTGCTTCCCTTTGAGTGATTGTCTTAAGTGATTTCTCTGTAGTTCCCTTTCCTGCTAATTGCCATTGCGACATGCGTCAGTGAGTTGCTTTGGTCTTATGGAGCTCTCTTTGTGAGTTCATGGTCGTTCGTTTGCACACTGCATTCACACCATGCCGTTTGCTCCCCCAGCTGCCTGATCTGCCACGTGGTTACATGCGCGTGCATTTGCTGCTCGTGCATTTGCTGCCCGTGCATGTCAGTCAAACCAGTGAAATTCTTTTTGATCTCCAGGCACTCTCCTTGTGACTGCGTGCTTACACCTGACTCCTCAGTTGCTCTTCGTGTGACTGCCTGCCTTTGCAGCTTACACCTTTTCTCCTCCGCTGCTCTCTGTGTGACTGCCTGCTTTTGCAGCATGCCATTTGACTCCTCAGCTGCCTTGTCTGGCATGTGTCTGCATGTAATGTGACTGCGGCTTGTTAGAATAAGTGTTATTTTATATTCATGTGAAAATCATCTGAACAAATTCTTGCTGTCTGAATATACGGATGTTAGTTTTTTCTGAATTTTGACTCCACACAATATCAACAACGATTAGTTTTTTAAACTGAGTATTGTACATGGCATACAAGCGAGGCAGACAGCAGGGTTCATGGGGTGGGTGCAGCAGCACGCACCCCACAATACGGGCAAACAGGCACAGTAACTTCTGATAGCCTTGCAGGTGTGCACACCTTACCATCAGCTTCCCCTCTCGTGTACAAGCCGAGAATTTCTTCATGTCATACAAGCGAGGGAGACAGCAGTGTGCATGAAGTGGGTGCAACAACTTGCACCCCACAGTACGGGCAAACAGGCATGGTGGTGGTGGCTGCTGCTGCTGCTGTTACCTCCTCTCCTCTCACCCACTTCCCTTCCCCTGTAGCTTCCATTTCACGCATACAAGCAGGCAATAGCTGATTCGCTGCTGCTTCACCTGATATTCCAGAGGCTTCAGCTGCCTCTGTTCGTTCGGTGGCTTCCTTTAAACGCTCCGCCCATGCCTCTGCCCGGACCCAGAAGTTTTGGCTGCCCGGGGGCAGGAAGAGCGGGCGGCAAGCGTCCAGGCAGTGCATGCCTTCGGGGGAGATCCAGCGGCTACAGGACAAACAATGCCACGCTGGCTGGGTGGCCTCAATTGGCTTTAGTGTGACCGGGCAGAGGGGGATATGGTGAGGGGTGGGGAGAGTGGCAGGGGTTGTGATTCCAGACCTGCAGTGAGGGAAGGGGGAGGAGATGGGAAGAAAGGGAAGCGAAAAAGTGAGGTGCTAGGAAGGTAAAAGAGGGGAGAGGGGTAGAAGGGAGGAAAAGAGCATGCATGAATCGAGAGAGACGAATGGTTAGGAGGAGAAGAGACAGATAAGGCTAGTGATATAGATAGGGTGTTGGATCAGAGCGAAGCAGAAAAGTTGTAGAAGCAAAATATTTGCATTATAACATGCTGTGAGAAGAAGACAAGTTGTAGATGCGATGCGGATACATATCAGCAAAAAAAGGCTTCTTAGTACTTACCAGTGTGCAAATGCATGTGCACAGGCTGTGAGAAGGGGATGCACTAGGACAGTTGGTTCCGTTGCCGTCTGCTCCTGTGTGGCCTTATTCAGGCCTACACTGCTAGCATCACCACCACCAGTAGCAGCAGCGGCGGCAGTGGTAGTAGTGTGCGTGGTTTGAGAGAGCACCCACTGGCACGAATCGATTGCTGCTTGCACCATGCATCCCTTTGCTGCTTTGTTAGCCCCTGCTGCCGCTTCTCCCCCGGCTGCCTCCCTTCCTGCTACCTCTCCCCCTCCTACCTCGTTTCTCTCTGCCCCTTCCATCTCATTCCCTCTTTCCTCGCCGTGACACAAGGCAGCAGTGACCATAACAGACAAAGCCAACCGTTGCTGCAATTCCTTCTGCATCCTTCTCAACCCCTCCTGCACCTGCTGCACCTGGCTCCACCGTCCCACACCAACTCGTAACTGCTCCTCCTCTCCCTCCTGCGTGCCCTGCTGCCAAACCTGCAACGCTGTCCCTTGTTGCTTGGACAAGACAGGGGGAGGGAGGAGAGGGGAGAGGAGGAAGGAAGGAGAGGAGGACGGGGAGGGAAGTGTGGTGCGCCTGGGGGTGAGATTGAGCTGCTGTTGCTGCTGCTGGTTGCTAGGGAGTGCAGATGTGAGCATGTGGCGGAGGAAAGTAGAAAGTATCTGCAGCTGTCTTGTTGAGAGGCTCCGAATAGCATCCCCTGCGCTCACTTGTACTTCGTGCTGCTGCTGACAATTCTCCTTCTGCTGCCGCTGCTGCTCTTGACCAGTGCTGCTGGCAGCTGCAACGGATGAGGGAAGAGGCGAGTCACCAAGGAGCAAGAGGGAGAGAGCAGCGCGGGAAACGGGGCAGGGGACGAGCTCGGAGAGTAGGAGAGAGATGAGGAGGGAGAGGGGCGAGCAGAGCGAGGCAGTCAGGCTGGCAGATGGCAGGACGGTGGAGGAGGAAGGGGTGGTGGAACTGGCTGCAGCTGCAGTGGTAGGAAGCGAGGCAGCTTGCTTGGCGAGGCTGAGAAGAGAGGCGAGGAGGTCCCAGAGGAGAAAGGGCGACGGGCGCAGCTGAAGGCGTGTGCAGGAGCAGGAGCAGCAGCAGGAGGAGGGGCAGCAGAAACAGCCACTGTTGAGCAGGCGGCAAAGGGAGGAGCGGAGTGCCTGCTCCCATGCCACCATCTCCCGCGCTCGCCTTGCTGTCGCCCCCTTGCCTCTCCTTGGCACGCCCCAGCAGCGCAGCAGGTGGGAGATAAGGGGCTCAGGTGGAGGGTTGGGAGAGGTGATTGTGTGCATTGGAGAAGCAGCAGAGGCAGAAGGGGCGGCAGCCGGGGCAGCAGCAGGAGAGGTGGTGGGGTTGAGTCGTTGGCCTGCTATCCAGAACAGCTGCACTGCTGCTTTGAACGACCTGCCGAGGCAGGGAGGGGTCAGGGGTAGAGGGCAGATTATGAGGCAAGTTTGGGCGGACCAGAAGCACACTCAGGAGAGGTGGTGGGATTGAGTCGTTGCCCTGCTATTCAGAGCAGCTGCACTGCTGCTTTGAACGACCTGCCGAGGCAGGGAGCAGAATGAGAGAGCAGAAAGAAGTGAGGGTCAGGAAGAAAAGACTCTCCTGTTGACCTTTTTTTTAGGCGCCAGTGGGAATGAGTGATTCGTTGCCCTGCTATCCAGAACAGCTGCACTGCTTCTTTGAACGACCTGCAGAGGCAGGGACAAGATGAAGAGGGCAGAACAAGAGGCAAGTTGAACGGACCAAGAGGCAAGTTCAGCCGGACCAAGAGGCAAGTTCAGCCGGACCAAGAGGCAAGTTCGGCCGGACCAAGAGGCAAGTTCGGCCGGACCAAGAGGCAAGTTCGGCTGGACCAAGAGGCAAGTTTGACCTGACAAAGGGAAAGCCTAGCCAAAGAGGCACTCACTTGGTGTACATGTCATTCTTCAAATGCTGAGCCATGTCCCGAACCTGCAGCAACGGAGGTTCGGCAGAAGGGCAGGCAGAAGGAAAGGTAGCAAGGCAGCACGGCAGACAGTAAGGAGGCAACAAGGGGAGCCAGCACAGCGGACAGAAGGGGAGGCAGCAGGGCAGGCAGTAAGACAGGCAGCAAGGACGCCGAGTGATGAATGGCCGTTGGGAGTAAATTATGAGACACCGTTAAGGTCACAGGAGAATCATTAAAGGGTTAACGGTGGTGGGAAGGTGAAGGGTTGTCAGGGCTGTGAGAATCAAAGGTAGTTTTGAGACAGTGCAGAACGGAATTGAGTGGATTAGGGTTTGGGGACTGACCGTTGCGATGAGGAGGCGATTGGGTGAGCAGGCAAGGCCGTGACAACCAACAAAGTCAGAGGGGTCAGTGCGCGAGGACTGCGAGGGGGAGGGAGCATGGGAGCATGGGTGGAGGGTAAGGCAGGGAATGGCGATGGCATGGCACAATGGCATGGCGTGAGAGCAGGCGTGGCAGCCAACAAAGTCAGAGGGGTTAGTGTGTGACGTCTGGGAGAGAGGGGACGGTGGGTGGAGAGATGAGATGGGAGGAGATGGTGGGGCATGAGATGGCAAGACACAGTGGCATGGGGTGAGAGCAGGCAAGGCCGTGACAGACTTGGACGCCAGTGGGGCCAGTGTGGGAGGTCTGGGAGGGATGGAAAAGAGGGGATGGGGGGGGGATGAAGATAGCATGGCAAGGCACGATTACATGGCAAGGCATGATGGCATGGTGAGAGATTAGGCAAGGCCATGACAGCCAATGAAGTCAGAGGGTCACAGCACTCCCCACTGACTTGACAAAGTCCTGGGAGCGAGGGGATGGTGGGAGGGATGGGAGAGGGGAATAGCCGGGTATGGCAATGGCATGACACGCCAGGGTATCTGAGCAAGGCCGTGGCGGGCGACGAAGTGAGAGGGGTCAGTGCGCGAGGCCTGGGAGGGGCGGAGTGGTGGGGCATGGGAGCACGGGAGCGATAGGAGAAGGGGAAGTTGGAAATAGCATGGCATGGAGCGAGAGCAGGCAAGGACATGACAGGCAATGACATGATCGTGTGTCAGTGAAGTCAGTTGGGGTCAGTAAGAGGGGAGTGAGAGGGATAAAAGCCAGGGATGGGGGGGACATGTCACATGAAGATAGCATGGCAAGGCACGAGAGGATGACGTGGAAGCAGGCAAGGCCGTGACAGCCAATAAAGTGAGAGGGGTCAGTGCGCAAGGCATGGGAGGGGATGGAAGAGAGAGAATGGGGGATTTAGAAAATAGAATGGCAAGGCACACTGGCGTGGCGTGACGATGTTCACGGCAAGCGTTGGGGATCCCAGGCCAACAATCGTCATGTATGTAACTTGGTCGTCCCAGTCCTGTTATATGGGTGGTATTTTTTTAACGTCTCAAAAAATCACTCATATCACGTGGATGTTCACGGCGAGTGTTGGGGCTCTAACGCACAGTGCACCCAGTCACATAACAATCGTCATATCACTTCGTCGCCCCAGTCCTCTCACAGTGCACCCAGTCATATAACAATGGTCATATCACTTGGTCGTCATATCACTTGGTCGTCATATCACTTGGTCGTCATATCACTTGGTCGTCATATCACTTGGTCGTCCCAGTCCTCGCACATCACAGTGCACCCACTGACTTCATCGCCTGCTCCCATGATGCCAGATTGCCACCTACTCTCATCTCATGCCATGCCCTGTTTACATGTCTCACCTGTACGGCATCGTCCAAGCCTTCTGAAAGGGCGAGAGGCAGGGCGGAGGAGAGGCGGGGAAGGGGAAGCGGCCGCACGGGAAGGAAGTCCGAGGGGGGAGAGGAGGGTGGGGAGGAGGGGAGGGCGGAGGAGAGGGCGGAGGAGAGGGAGGAGGAGGAGGAGGAGGGGGAGGTGTAGAAGGTGGGTGGAGGGTTGACGGACCAGCACTTGATTGAATCGACCTGAGGGAAGTGGAGGGAAACAGGAATGGGAGAGTACATGGAATCAGGGTACACTTGCATCAATGAACGGCACAGGTGAATGAAAGCGTAACTGGGATAACACCTGGGTGATCACATGGGAGATCTTTTCCCCCCCCACACACAGAAGCACTTACCTGGGAGCAGGAGTAGAGCGCTGCTAGCCCCCTGCATCGCATCGCACCACCACCAGCACCACCAGCACCACCATGCTGCATGCGATCTTAGACTCGACTTTCATCCACTTCAGTACTTCTGTGAGTTCAAGACAGTACAACAAACCCCACACACACGCACAACCCGCCTCCCCCCACCTACAAGCTCACCTGGGAGCAGGAGTAGAGCGATGCTAGCCCCATGCCTCGCACCACCACTATCAGCACCAGCACCCCTGTATGGGACGTTCTCCCCTAGCCCACACACCCACCACCTTCCCCACACACAGAAGCACTTACCTGGGAGCAGGAGTAGAGCGCTGCTAGTCCCCTGCCTCGCACCACCACCACCACTCCTGTCACCGCTGCTGCATGTGCATCCGCCCATGCTCCCACCGTCACACACCCATCCATTCCTCCAATCTCCTTCCTCTTTCCCCTCTTCCCCACTTCACAAACCACTTCCGCACTCTCCCTATTTGTTTCCGCTGCCCCGGCTCCGCTACCCCTCTGACCGCCTCTCCCCTTCCCCTGTCCCCCTCTCCCCCCACCTTCTCCCCATTGCACCCACCATGCCGCTACTTGCCCTGACGCACATCCTGCTCCCACCACCGCTGCTGGCGTGACTAGTGCTGCTGCTTCTGCTGCTGCTGCTGCTGTTGTTGCCGTTTTTGCTGCGTCTGCTTCTTCCTCTGCTGCTGCTGCTGGTGCAACAGCAGCGTCGTCACAATTAGAAGCATCTTGGAGAGGGCTAGCTGAGATGCCCGTTGGGATGAAACGGGGGAGAAGAGCAATGGACAGGCTCGTGACTGGTGAGCCGTTGGGAGTGGCGAGCTGAGAGGGTGGGGAGGGGAGGGGAGGGGAGGGGAGGGGAGGGGAGGGGAGGGGAGGGGAGGAGAGGGGAGGGAAGAGAAAGGGGGGGGGGGGGAGGGGAAGGGGAGAATGGGGCTAGCTGAGACACCTGCTGGGATGGAGCGAGGGGGAAGAGCGACCGACAGGCTCGTGACTGGTGAGCCGTTGGGAGTGGCGAGCTGATAGGGTGGGGATGGGGGAGGGGAGAGGAAGAGACACGGTAGATGGGGTGGCTCTGAGTCAACTTAACAGAAGAGCAACGGACAGGCTGGTGATGGTGGGTTGTGGGGCGAGGCAGGCTGATAGGGAGGGGAGGGGGAGCAGAAACAGGGAAGAGAGAATCGCATGGCAAACAAGAAAGGGCAAAGACAAAGTGAGAGTATTGGCTGGGAGGGAAAGAGGGGGGGGGAGGTAGTGAGGCGGTATTAGTGAAGAGAGGAAGAATGGTGAAGCGGGAAAAATGTGGAATGGGGGAAGAAATGTAGTTGATGAGAAAAGGTGCGCGTGCTGTGCTATGTATGTACCAAAGCACGCGATATAGCACGCTTTCCTTTGGTACTAGTGTGCTGTTCTGCAGATAACTTTTGAGAACCAGCTTCTCAAAAGCCTTTGGTACCTGCGTTCTGCAGATATAGAGGCTCCAAAGCAGGTGTGTGTGACTGACAGCAAGATTCAGCTCCTAAAGAAAGAGTCATAAAGAGGCACGTGATAGACCTGAGTCGACCCAAAAGTAATCAGGATACAGGAACGAGGAATCACTAACCACAAGTGTCACAAGGTTTCAGGCACACGTGCCTTGGAGAGGGGTGTTATCTTGGCGCGCAGTGCAGATACGTGTGCAGGGCCATGTGAGGGATGGAGACTGGCTGTTGTTGCTGTTGTCCTTGGGTGTGACTGTAGCGAGGGGAGAGAGAAGGTCACCTGCCATACAGTCACACTGGAAAGAAGGGATTCAGATTATGACTCTCTTGGAGGGGAAGAGTGGGGAGGGAAGAGAGAATCTTTGAGACGTCTCAAAAATATTAAGATGATGACTCTCTTGGGGGGGGGGGGGGGGGGTTGAGACGTCTCAAAAATATTAAGATGATGGGGGGGTTGAGACGGCTCAAAAAGATTATGATGATGACTCTCTTGGGGGAGGGGGGGGGGTGGGGTTTGGGACGTCTCAAAAAAGATAGATCATGACTCTCTTGAGGAGGGGGGGGGGGGGGGTGAGACGTCTCAAAAATTCACTTTTATCAAAAGGAATTTTGATGATGACTCTCTTGGGGGGGGAAGAGGGGGGAGGCACGAGGGGAGGGCTCAAAGGAAGGGAATGTAGTGGACGTGATTTTAACGAGTTAAGAACCAAGGTGAAAGGAGGGAAAAACCATAATTCGCACACTTACCTCCCATCCGAAGCGCCAGACACAAGAAGCAGCCTCACACTACTATCACTGCTACCACCGCTGCTGCTGCATGTGCATCTGCCATCCCCCTCCCCACCTCCACACAACCACCCACTGCGTACCTCCCATCCGAAGCGCCCGAGACAAGAAGCAGCCTCACACTACCATCACTGCTCCAGCCGCTGTTGCTGCTACTTCTGTTGCTGCTGCTACTGATGTTATTTCTTCCCTTGTTTCCCGTTTCCATCTTCTTGTGTACCACGTCATCACACCCACACGCCACGTCGTCATCCAGCCATGTCAGCGCGGTGATCCAACGGCCAGGATGCGCCCGCAGCGACCGCAAGAGCCCAGGAACCGTTGAGATGGGAGGCAGACGGAGGAGGAGGAGGAAGAGGGAGCGTGAGAGGGAGGGAATGGGAGGAGGAGTGGAGGAGCCACAGGGATATGTGGCCTGACTGGGACCCAGACGCCAGGCATGAGAAGGTGACAGGGATCCCATGCCCTTGCTTCCCAACACGGGATATGTGGCCTGACTGGGACCCAGACGCCAGGCACGAGAAGGAGACTGAAATTCCATGCTCCTGCTTCCCATCCCCTTGCTTTCCCTCCCCTCCTCTTCCCTCAACTTCCTTTCCCTCCCCTTTCTCTCCTTGCCCCTGGGATATGTGGCCTGACTGGGACCCAGACGCCAGGCACGAGAATTGAGATGTCTGGGTCTCAACACGGGATATGTGGGGTGACTGGGACCCCGATACTAGGCACGAGAAGCTAACAGGGATTCCATGCCCTTCGCTCCCGTCTCCTTGTCTTCCCTCCCCCTGCTTTGCCTCCCCTCGTCTTGCCTCCCCTTGCTTTCCCTCCCGTTTCTCTCCCTCCTCTTGATTGGTGCGTTGTTGGTTCACCTGCCACGTCAGCGTCACCAGTGGGGACCACGCTGCACACGTGGCGAACAGCCGCTTGTGCCGGGCGGCAAACTGGGTCGGCGTGATGCAATGCGACTCGCCGGGTTCCTCTGGACTAAGATCAACCCGTCCGGCAGATTTTGTCCTCTTTGCAGCCACTCCTGCTCTTGCTGCTGCTGCACCTTTTCCATACTTTTTACCTACCTCCCTCTCATCTTCCTCCTCTTCCCAACCCTCCTCCTCATCAGAACCTTCCTCTTCCTCCTCCTCCTCCCCCTCTGCATCTCCCTCCCACTCGTCCCCCTCCTCAGCGTCCTCCTCCTCACTGCTTTCACTCTCTTTCCCCCCTCCCTCTTCTCCCCCCCCTTTGTCTCCCCCCTCCGCACACTCCCCATACCTCTCCGCCCTTCTCCTCTTCCTCCCTGTTCTCCCCACCGCCTCCTCCTCACCTAAACTTCTCTGCTCGCTCTGATTGCTGCCACGTGTCCTTTTTCCACCTGCTCCACGTGCAATGTTGCTGTCCCTCTCATTTCTCTTATCCACCTGTGTTCCACGTGTCTCCTTCTCATCCCTGCTACGTGGCAGTCTCCCATCGCTGCCACGTGTCACCTTCTCATCACTGCCACGTGTCACCTTCTCATCACTGCCACGTGTCACCTTCTCATTGTTGCCACGTGTCTGGCTCTGCCACGTGTCTCTCAAATGAGCAGTAAGGGTCGCAGAGAGATCCGCCACCTGTGCGCACAAGGGCCGGCGAATGGGAGTGAGTGAAAAGGGCAGACAGTGAGGGAGGAAAGGCTTTGACATATGTCACCTATGCACTCTGCTCATAGGCCCAAGCAAGGAAAGTGTCTTTTAAGAAGAATCTGAGATGTCTCAAACCGGCAGACAGTGAGGGGGGAAAAGGCAATGACTTCAATCACGTAAGACATCCAGGTCAGGTCACCTATGAGGCACCTGAAAAGCTGGCCTGTTTCAAAGCGCAGGCGACTACACAGTTTCACCTGAACTTCACCTGGATTGGCACCTGATGATTTTCACGTGGAAGCCCTCCTCACCTGGATCCACCTGAAGCGCTCTTGAAACTTCACCTGGGAATTCACCTGGGAAGTTACTTCGTAACTTACCTTATACTCACCTTTCAGCTCACCTGAAAATTCACCTGAAAGCTCACCTGGAAACTCACCTGAAAGGTCACCTGGAAATTGACCTGAAAGGTCACCTGGAGACTCACCTGGATCCACTTGGAGCCTGCCTCCTGCACGGGCGCTCTGAACACTCTCAGCCGGCCATCTGTGGAGCACACTGCCAGCTGGCAGCTGGTGATTGGTGTAGGGAGTGGTGTGTGTGGGGGGGGGTCGAGGGGAGTGGGGAGGGAGGGGTGTAAAAGACAAACGATGTGTGGCCAACCAACCAACCTATGAAAAGGGCCAATCCCAGCAAGGAAATTTTGCAAGAGAAATGGGATACTTAGCCAGTATAAGGCAACAAAATGGATACAAGTCAACCTAGGTCAACAGCAGCAGTCAACTCAACAGCAGCGAAGAGCAGTGAAAGCCAGTCAACTGCCAGGGTCGTACCCGCGTTGCAGGATGGAGTGGGGGAGCAGCGGGGACCAGGCGAGGGAGCGAACGGAGAGAGCAGAGTCGGCATGCAGGCGCAGGGAGGTGAGGACTGGGGCAGGTAGATCTGGTAGAAAAGGACAGACACGGAAAGCAGAAGATATGAACGCAGGGAGGTGAGAACCAGGGCAGGTAGATCTGGCAAGGGAGGGCGGATGGGAGGTCAGCCGGGAAAGGCAGGAGATATGAACGCAGGGAGGTCCGGAGGCAGCTGGGTTACAGCTGGGTGACACTTGAGTCGACTCAAAAGTCACCTTGGAGATATGAACGCAGGGAGGTCCGGAGGCAGCTGGGTTACAGCTGGGTGACATTTGAGTCGACTCAAAAGTCACCTTGGAGATATGAACGCAGGGAGGTCCGGGGGCAGCTGGGCTACAGCTGGGTCATCCTCTCAGAAAAACAGTTATAAGAGGATGAGGAGGACATGGTTAGTAACTCCTTAGATGAGGGTTTGGTAGTTAGTCAGCTAACCTGAGTCAGCCACGTGGCCGTTGATCTGGGCATCTAGAAAATCCGACGGCTGCAACAGGATGAAGCCACGTGGCCCTTTGAGATTGGCCGGGTTCTGGAAGACAGTCGGGAACAGGAGGAGTTGGAAGGTGAAAGAGGCTTGGGGAGAGAGTGATTGGGTGTTTGGTGGAGGATTCTTGTAACGAGGATGAATTGGTGACGGCGGCATATGGGAATGGCAATGCGAGCATAAGTTTAGGTGTTGGGATCAGATTCTAGCTTCTGGGTGATGGAAGGCTGTGGGGTGCAGATACGCGGTGTTGAGAGGATGCGGTATTGCGTAATGTAGGGTGCGCAGACAACGAGCGTGGTGAGACAATAGGATGCTGAGAACACCCACAAACTTCGCAGCTAGGATTGTGGGTGTTCAGTGTTCACATATTGTAAGGCGCTGAGACAATGTAGGGTGCTGAGAACACGAGCGCGCTAGGATGGCTGTGATGGCTCACGCCGCTGAGCGAAGAGAAGGAGAAGCGGAGAGCGTGGAAAGCAAGGAGAGGAGCAGGAGGAACGAGCAGCCACGTTAGGACATGACTTTTGAGGCGCCTCAAAAGCCGCTGAGCAAAGAGAAGGAGAAGCGGAGGGGCTGGAAAGCAAGGAGACGAGCAGGAGGAGAAGGATGAGCAGGAGCAGGAGCGGCCACGTTAGGACACGGGGGGAAGAAGAGGACACGGGGCGGGTAACGACGAGCGGGGAGTTACGAGCACGGCGCCTAATAACGACGAGGGAGGAGTTAAGATAGCGAACCGTTATAACGACAAGCGGGCCCAACGCTGCAGCCAGCAGGTTCTCGTGCGACCAGCAGATTGCGGAGCCATGTACGGGCGAGGCCGGTAGCGCTAATGTCGCGGCAGCTTGCATCGCGGATGACTGGCATTTGAGCACCCGAGATTTTTTTACAATGGATGCAGCTTGTTCAAGCGAGCCCTGCGAGACGCTAATCGCGATTATTTTTGGAGCAGTAGGGCGCGATCGAGGAGACACTTCGCCAATTTCTTCAATTATCAATTTCAATTAGAGATTTCGTAACTGGGATTCTGATCCCCACAAACAATCTACACTTAATTTTAAATCGGACCTCTCTATAGCGAGTACGCGTACAGACCTAGGGACCACATGGCTGGACGTGCAATACAGTTACTATACACAGTGCCCTCTTTTCATGCAAACTGTTTGCAAAGCAGGTCAACGAGTCTACAGAAATGCTTCTTGTGAAAGTCAATGACTTTTTCAAGACTTCTGACAAAGGGGTAGGTGGCGTGAGGGGTGCGGCCATTGAGTCTACAGCTGATGGTTCTTGATGGTTATCCCTTCCTGGGCTGTATGAACGGAAATGTTTATGTTTATTTTCATACTCAACAAAATGTAGTCTCAACATCCTGTCACCTCGAATCTTTGTGCGGCTTCATTTGTGAGTGTTGTTTCAGTTCTGAAACGAGGATGTGGATAATCAGTGTGAATATTTAGGGTGTGCTCGCGTAATGAAGGGGTAGTCCTGAGAATTAGATTGTCGTCTTGTGAGATTAAAAAAATGTCGCCTGGGATACAGCATGCTGACTCAGCAGTCTTGCGAAGGCTGACAGGGAGTGGTCCGCTAAGGGAATTGGACAAATGAGGCACTGTATCCTACAGAAACGGAAAGGGAAGTTCCGTACCGTACCGTACTCATGCATCTCCCAACGAGCACGACAAGCCAAGGAAAGCAGCACGACGGCACGGCGCGGCAATTGTCTGTCATGTTTCAGCTCGCAAATGGGTGTCAGTCACGTGACACGAATGCTGTATCGAACAAGAGGAACCGAAGGACGCGTTCCTGAATCTACCAACGAAAAGGGACGGCGTTTATCTGTGTTTCACAAAAATAGCGCCTTCTCGAACGGTGAAAGACAAGTTTGTGTATACAATCTATAAATACTTGTCGCTACGCACACGAATGAACGCGCTCTTTCGACGCGACAAGAGAACCAAGTCTCAAATCCCAGAGAGATTGCACGCCACAATCGACGGGGACGTACAAGCTGTCTAACACCAGCAGACGCTACCTGTGCGTCTTCTACGATTTATGTCTTCTTACGGGAGGTGTTTCTGAAAGCTCTGAGCCCTTGCCAACGGCTATCTGCTCGGGCTCCATGTAGCAAACCCCGCTGCCACGTGGCGATGCACTGTAGGTCCGTCTAAAGGTCCATCGACGTTTTATCGTTACCTCGGAGGTAGATTCTGCATCTTCGACTCAACGCCCCTTACTCTCAATCCGATCAGCATAGTCTTTCTTTCAGGAGCATTATATAAGTAGCCAAGCCCGTGAAGCCGCAAAGGAGCCCGCGACGCCGATGGTTGATGCAGTCAGAATGTTAATTCCTGACGTCGTTCGCGCTAGATGCCCTGAATTCGTGGCGCCATTGTGCGAGCGGTAGCGATTTTGTGGGGAATGAAGAGCGGGATTCTAGCGGCTTTCGCACGGCTGCTGGGTCCCCGTTCCCCTGGGGATTTTCAAGCGGGCGGAGCAGTTCCCGTTTGAATTCTCGAAAAGGGCTCGGGGGATTGTCGAACGGGTCGCGCAGAAGCGCAACTCGCGCCGCGCGTCGCCGAATTCGGTGTTAACTGCAGACGGCGTACTCCGCACACACCCTCCGCTCTTCCCCCGCACTGCTCCGCGGCTCGCTCCCCCCAATCCGCTCGCTCCCTTCCGTTCCGCGCGCTACACCCATTCCGCGGGCTCCCCCCGTTTCCGCGCATTCCTCGCGCTCAGTCCCCTTCCCGCACTCACCCCGCGGCAATTTCTGGTCTCTTTGTCGCATAGGTTTTCGCGAATGACATCGCGAATGTCGTCGCAAATGACTTCGCAAGCACAGCATCCCTCAATCCGCGCGCCAGCCGCCGCTTTGCACATCGACCTTCCCCTGAGTCCCCGTTCCCCGTCGTCCCGCCGCCGTTCCGCCCCCCGTCGGTCCCCTCTTGCGCCTCCGCAAGCCGCCCAGCCTTCCCTGTCGGACCCCGCGGAAGCTCCCGCGGAGGTTTTTGAGCGCTTCCCGCAGCCCACCGCTCCGCCATTGCGCTCCCCCGCCACGCCCGCGCTCGTAAAACCTTCCGCTTTTGGTCCGCCCGCCGCCGATACGCACCCAAATAGCCCCGGCCCACGACCTTCCCCCCGTCCCCCCTTTCCCCGCGTTTTTTCCCCTCGCCCCGCACCATCCCCCGCCTCCCCCGAGAAGCTCTCCCCCAGCGCGCAACCTTCCGTCAGCGCGCCTTCCGCCACTGCGCACTCCCCCGATTTTTCCTCCGCGCGCGCGCAGTTTCCCGCTTCCCCAGACGCGCCTTCCCCCGGCGGCAGTCACAGTCAGGCGGGCGTTTTCCCGGGCAGCAGCACGAGCCAATCGACAGGTGCCACGTGGCGGCCCGCGCAGGTGCGCGCGCATCCAAGCAGGAACGCGAAGAGCGCATTCCGACAGTCGCAGTTGAGAAGCGGCGACGCGCAGCCGCCTTTTACGGCGCCAGATGCGGCGGAAGAAGCGGGGAAGGGAGAAAGCGCTAGAAAGAAAACCGGGATAAGGGGACTGAAACAGGGAGAAGAGGGGGAGGCGGCAGATAAAGCGGCTACGAGGGCGCCGTCAGCAGATGATAAAGCAGGGGAATTCAGGATTGGAGGACGAATGGAAAACGGGGGAGGAGGGGTAAGAGATCGCTCATCGCATGCGATGGTGGATTTAACTCAGAGCAAAGGTTGGGAGCAGTTGAGTCGAGGCACAGGCGATGGTGGTGGCTCTGGGCTGTGGGTGTGTGAGCCGTCGGCAGATGATATGGATCGTGCAGCAGCGGACGGTGCGGATCGTGCGGCGGCCGGTGCAGATCGGGCCGTGGACGGTATGGATCTGGCGTGGATTGAAGCTTGTCAAAACGACTCCCTTGGGAATCGCCATGGTGACCAGTCCATAACCCGTGCTGCCACCGCCGCCGCTGCTGCTGCTGCCGCTGTTGCTTCTGCTGTTGCTGGTGGTGGTGCTTCTGGTAAGGTCACCAGGAAGGAACGAGCAGCAGCACGGCTCATGCAGAGTGCCGGACGTGCAATCGCCGGCCGGCAGAAGAGTGGGCGGCAGCAGGAAAGCGGGCGGCGGGAAGGCGGGCGGCAGACGTCGGATGACGTTCGCAGCATGACAGCCGACAGGCTTTCTGAAATGATTCCGAACCAGCAGCAGCAGCAGCAGTTGTTGGTTCGGCCTAGTTCTGCACCCGGCCATAGGAGCCCCTGCAATAATGGTGTCGTTATTGATTATGACAGTCATAATAACCTTTTTATGAATAGTGGAAACGATTGGAGCAATTATGAGGTAGAGGGGGGGCGTGGCGATGGTAACAGTGGCATTTTCAAGCTCGGCAGCAGCAGCTTTGCCAGGCTCGGCAGGCATGGCGTGCCTAGGTTCGGTAGCGACAGCCTCTCGAGGATCGGTACTGGGGGGAGCAGTAGGCTCGGGAACGGCAGCTTCGGCCGAGGCAGCGGGTTGAAGTTTCAGTGGAGGCTCGGGAAAATGCGGAGGGCTGGGAGTGTTGGGGAGGAGGGGATGTTGCTAAATCGAGGGTGCTTAAATCGAGAAAGGGGTGCAGAGGTATTTGTGAGTGAGTGGGTGGATGTGACTCCAGATGAGTGTAGAGTGAGTGTGGTGAAGGAGGGGAGGAGGAAGAAGAAAGGGAGGAGGAAAGGGGAGGAGGAAGAGGCCAAGGGGAAGGGTGAGGGTGACATAAAGTGTAGCGCAGGGACAGGTGGTTGTATGGAGGAATCTTGCAACGCGGATTTGGTGTGCAGAGAGCAGGAGGAGCAGGAGGGGAAGGAGGGGAGGGAGGAGAGGGAACGGAAGGAGGGGAAGGAGGGGGAGGAGGGGGAGGAGCGGTATGTGAAGGAGCCATGCACTCTAGACCTCAGCCTACTGCCATCGCAGGATTACCCACTCCCACTCACTCCCCACTCCCTCACTCCCCACTCCCTCACTCACCACTCCCTTACCCATCCACCTCTCAATCCCTCTGCCCTCACCCCGCGCTCCCCCCTTCCCCCCGACTCTCCCCTCCGCGTTTTGGAGTCCCCCCTCCCTGCGCGCGATTCCCCCTTCCGCCCCTGCCAGAAGCAAAGCTTCCAGTGGCAGAACGAGCTGCTGCCACGTCAGCTCTCGCCACGTCAGCACGACGTCCCAGGGTGTGACGTGGCACACAGACAGTGGGGAGGGGAAGAGGAGGAAGAAGGGGAGGGGGAAAGAGGAGAGAGGGGGGAGGAGGAAGAGGAGGAGGAGGAGGAGGAGGAGGAGGAGGAGGAGGAGGAGGAGGAGGAGGAGGAGGAGGAGGAGGAGGAGGAGGAGGAGGAAGAGGAGGAAGAAGAGGAGGAATGTGAGGGGTGGGATGATGGACTTAGCATGGTGGTTCAGATTACCTCAGTACCATGCCCTTCCCACCGCTACCATCCTAAACAGCCACAAGTGTTAGGCCTCTCACACCCAACCACATCCCCCTCCCCCAGACCCCACCTGGTTGGTGCAAACCTTGAAATGCCTCAGCTGCTTCAAATGCCATGCTCCCCACACCCAACCACATCGCCCTCCCCCAGACCCCACCTGGTTGACCCATCTGAATGCTCTGCCTCTCTTTTTGAGTCGATTCAAAAACAGCCCCACCTGGTTGACCCATCTGAATGCTCTCCCTCTTGCCTGATTTCACCTGACTCACATGCAACACCACGAATGTTACCTGAAGCACCTGAAGCACCTGAATCACCTGAATCACCTGAAGCACCTGAATCACCTGAGGCGCCTAATCCCCCCATGCTGCAGACACCTGGTCAATATGGTGCTGGTAACCGCGTTTGTAACCAGTATGGTTATGTTGCTGATGGTGGTGGGGCTTATGATTGGGAGGAGGATGAAAAGGGGGAGCAGTGGCAACGGGAGAAAGAGGGGACAGGAGAAGCAGGGGCGAAGAGAGTGGAGGAAGCAGCAGAGGAGGAGGAGGAGGAGGAGGAGGAGGAGGAGGAGGAGGAGGAGGAGGAGGAGGAGGAGGAGGAGGAGGAGGAGGAGGAGGAGGAGGAGGAGGAAGGGGGGGAAGTGGGGATTGGAGAAGAGGAGGAGCCTAGTGGTGAAAAAAATGGGGAGGACGCGAATGCACGTACTGTCTCTGTTGGTTATACTTCATATGCTGATTTACCTGATGCTGAAAGTAACGATGGTGGTGGTGGTGTTGCTGCTGCTGCTGCTGCTGCTACTGCTTGTTTCCACCTACCCAATAGCCACGGCGCCAGCAGCAGCCCTGGCAGCAGCAGCGGCATCAGCTTCGGCAGCAGCAGCAGCAGGTTCGGTAGCAACAGGTTCGGGCACGGCAGGTTTGGAAGCCTCACCGGAAGCAGCAGGAGAGGGAGCAGGCATGAAAGAAGCAGAAGCGAATTCTCGAGTGCAGGGCAGGATGAGAAGAGGAGAAGTGAAGACTTTTCGATAGATGAGGAGCATGAGTGGATGTCTAGTAGCTTTCTCTCTCCTCGTGTCCGTGCCACACCTGGTTGCGACGAGAAGAGCAGCGGTCACAAGAGCAGCGGTCAGAAGAACAAGAGGGACGACTTTCTGTCTCCTCGCGTGCTTTCTTCCCATGGATGGGACAGGAAGAGCCGCGGGCAGGAGGGAGAGGGGAGGAAGAGAGGGATGAGGTTTCGGGCCAGGAGTGATTCGTTGATCTCGCCCCGTATTCTTGCTTCCCTGGGTATGCTGCGCGTGTGTGGGCTCGGTGGGGGGCCTGTGAGGACGCATAGTGTGGAGGAGGAGGGTGGGGAGGAGGTCGGGAGAGAGGGTGGGAGAGAGGGTGGGAGAGAGGTGAAAGGAGGGGGGAGAGAGGAGAGGAGAGTGGAGGAGAGGAGGGATGAGGGGAGGAGGGAGGCGAGGGAGGAGGAAGTGGGGAGGAAGGTGGAGAGGACAGGAGATGCAGAAGGTGTAAGTGTGGGGGGTGAGGAGAAGGAAAGAGGGAGGACGTCCGACCAGGAGGAAGGAAAATGGGGGAAGGTAGAGGAAGACGAAGCATCAGAGGGGGGCAGTGGTCTTGCAGACGTGGCTGTTGGCTGTCGTGATTTGGGCGGCAGCAGCTTGGGTGGAAGTAATTTGGCTGGAAGTGAGTCGGGCGGCAGTGAGATGGGCGGCAGTGAGATGGGCGGCAGTGAGATGGGCGGCAGTGAGATGGGCGGCAGTGAGATGAGTTGCACTGATGGGAGGGGTGGGTGGCTGCGTGGGTTGAGGAGGGGGATTATGGGGAGGAGGAGGGAGGAGGGGGAGGAGGAAGGGAGTGTGTGGCTCAGTAAGGTCGCTAGAGGGGCGAGGACTATGGGGAGGAGGGAGAGGAGCGAATGGGGGGAGTGTGAAGGGGGAGGGAGCGATGACGAGAGGGGGGGCATTGAAGGGGAAGGAGCAGAATGGAGGAGTAATGGTGAAGGCCGGGTGTTGAGAAGAGCAAACACGACAGGGCAGCACAGGCGGGTGCAATCTGTGCTTGAGAGGAATGGGAGAAGGGAGGGGGTTCAGGGGTCAGCGGAAGGGGCAAACACAACAGGGGATCAGAGACGCGTGCAGTCTAGTTTTGAGACGTCTCAAGACACGACAGGGCAGCAGCACAGGCGGGTGCAATCTGTGCTTGAGAGGAATGGAAAGGTGACTAACAGCGAGTTGCCTGAAAGCAGCACTTTTGAGGCGCCTCAAATGTTGAGAAGAGCCAACACGACAGGGCAGCAGCACAGGCGGGTGCAATCTGTGCTTGAGAGGAATGGAAAGGTGACCTTTGATGTGCCTGGAGGCAGCATTGCAGGAGGGGGGGGGGATCAGGGAGAGAGGGAAGCGAGGGGAGAGGAGCGAGGGAGCAGGAGGTTACAGAGGAGGGGTAGCTGTGGGGAGGCAGAAATGCGGAGGGAAGGAAGGGAGGGGTTAGACGAAAGGCGAGGGAGTGGCAGGAGGTTTCAGAGTAGGGGCAGTTGTGAAGAGATTGAGGTGCGGGAAGGAAGTGAAGGGTTAGCGGAAAGGCGGGGGAGTGGCAGAAGGTTACAGAGGAGGGGTAGCTGTGGGGAGGCAGAAATGCGGAGGGAAGGAAGGGAGGGGTTAGACGAAAGGCGAGGGAGTGGCAGGAGGTTTCAGAGTAGGGGCAGTTGTGAAGAGATTGAGGTGCGGGAAGGAAGTGAAGGGTTAGCGGAAAGGCGGGGGAGTGGCAGAAGGTTACAGAGGAGGGGTAGCTGTGGGGAGGTTGAAATGAGGAGTGGGGGCGCGCGGAATGTGGGAGAACAGGGAATGAGTAAGGTAGGGATGGGAGAGAGTGAAGGGTTGGGAGAGAGGCGAGGAAGCAGGAGGCTGCAGAGGAGGAGTAGTTGTGGTGAGGTTGAAATGCGGAACCAGGGAGGGCAGGGATTGGCTAAATTGGGCCCCCCCTCGGGTGTGAGTAGAGCGCAGGTGCTCGCTCGAGCGGAGAGCTTAAGAGTGATGCTTAGAGGTGAAAGGCCTGGTTCTGCTACTGCTGGAAATAAGAGCAGGGCAAATCAGCTTGGACGAGCGGAGAGCTTAAGAGTGACAGTTAAAAGTGCAAGGCCTGCTACTGCTGGGGTGGTGGAGAGGAGGACGGTTGATACTGGGATGAAAAGGTGTGGACGAGGGAGGGGAGAGGAGGCGGAGAGAATGGGGGGAAGTGGGGGAGGATATGGAAGGGGGAGAGGAGGAAGAGGAGATGGTAGAGGGAGAGGAGGAGAGAGGGAAGTGGAGGGGGGTAGAGGGAGAGGAGGAGAGAGGGAAGTGGAGGGGGGTAGAGGGAGAGGAGGGAGGGGTGGTTGGTGTGAGAGGAGGCGAATGGCCCGTGCTTTGAGCATGCCTGTGGAAAGGGGAGGTGGTAGAGGGGGGGAGGGGAGAGAAGAGGGGGGAAGTGGGCGCAGGCAAGAGGAAAGAGGGGAGGGGGGAAGTCCGAGAAGGGAAGAGGGAAGGGGGGGACGGGGTGAGGGAATGAGTGGGAGTAGAGAGGAGAGGATGGAACAGCAAGGGATGGAGGGAAGAGAGGGAGGGAATGGGCGTAGACTACGGGAGGAGGATTCCGGAGGAAGGGGAATGGGGAGGCGAAGTGATGGGGGCAGGGGCAGAATTGTGGGGAGATGGAGAGGCGACGGGAGGGGAGGAGGTGAGGGTAGGGAAGGAAGGAGGGAAGGAGTTGGGAGGGGAGGGAGAGGAGGGAGAGGAGGGAGGGGAGGGAGAGGAGGGAGGGGAGGGAGGGGAGAGGGAGAAACGAGGGGAGGGAGGGGAGGAATGAGGGAAGGGGGGCAGGAGCGGGGCCTTCGACGTTCCCATACAGCGGATGTGGTGAGAGGGAGACAATGGTGCAGGGAGAAAGAGGGGAGAGGGGAAGTAGGTGCATGTGTCAGAAGGGCATCTCTTACAGACCTGAACAGTGGAAGCGAAGGCACCTGCTATGATTTAGTTATGGGGGAAGAGGGAGAGTGGTTGAAGGGAGAGTGGGAAGAGGAGGAGGAGTGCTTGAAGGGAGAGTGGGAAGAGGAAGGAGAGTGGGAAGACGAGGAAGAGTGGTTGAAGGGAGAGTGGGAAGAGGAGGGAGAATGGGAGGAGGAGGAAGAGCGGTTGAAGGGAGAGTGGTCAGGAGAGGAATGGGGAGAGAGAGCGGGTGTTATAGGGATTGATGGCGCAACAGTCAAACTCAAACAGCCTATGGCCGATGCTTCCACGTCTACTCCCAACGCTCCTCCCCCTGCTCCTCCCCCTGCTCCTCCCCCTGCTCCTCCCCCTGCTCCTTCCTTTGTTCCTTCCCCTGCTCCTCTCCCTTCTCCTCCCAGTTTCCCCCCTAATGCATCATCTCCGCATGGCTACACTCCCGGTCCCCAAGACTCTGCTCCCCGCATGGCCAAACAAACTCTACTGCCCAGCACTCCCAATGCTACTCCCCCCGCTCTTCGCCCTGCTCCCCGTGCCTCCCGGCCTGCTCCCCTTGCCACTGCTTCCCCTGCTGACCGGCCTGCTCCCCTTGCCGCTGCACCTCCATCCACCTGTCTACCAGGGGATGACCCCTCTCCATCCCGGCACCCTTTGGATTCGACTCAAAAATCGGCTCCCCCTTTCCTTCGCCCGGCTGCTCCCCTTGCCACTGCTCTTCCGTCCACCCGTCTGCCTGGGGATGACCCCTCTCCATCCCTGCAACCCCGCCCCCGGGTTCTCCGGAAAGTGGCATCTCTGGGTGCGGCGCAGAGGGTTTCGGATGACTCGGGTGCGGTGCACAGGGTTTCGGATGGTTTGGATGCCTACCGGTTTGGTGACCTGTATGCTGCGCCTGCTGCACTGTACACACCTGCTTCTGTTCCAACCACTTCTGCTGCTTCTGCTGCTTCTCCTGCAGTGCATGTGCCTGCCACTGATTCTGCTACCACCAGCAAGGCTACCAGCAGCAGCAGCAGGCGAATTGCGGTTACCACCGGCACCCTTGATGTTACTGGCGTTGACAACAGCCTGGTTGTGAGAGCCCTTGCCTCGCCTCGACTGCGCTCTGCCTCAAATACCAGCGATTCTGCCAGCAGTGTTAGCACCAGCAATGCGACTACCAGCATTAATGCTACCAGCCGCAATGCTACCAGCAGCAGCAGGCGAATCGATGTCACCGGCACCCTTGATGTTGCCGGCGTTCGCAACAGCCTGGTTGTGAGAGCCCTGGCCTCGCCCCGAGTGCGCTCTGCTTCTGTTGCCAGCAATGCTACCAGCAATGTTAGCACCAGCAATTCTACAGGCAGCAATGCTACCAGCAGCAACATCAGCAGCATTCGTAACAGCCTGGTTGTGAGAGCCCTCGCCTCGCCTCGAGTGCGGTCGGCTGTTGCCCGTTCCGCAAAGCAGTGGGAGCATGATGAACAGTACCAGAGCCCTCATGAACAGTACCAATCCAGTAATCATAAACAGCATCGGGTTTGTCTTGAGCCATGGGCAGAGGTGAACAGCCCCCGCCTGCCCAGCCTTCTGGAGCTAGAGGGGGAGGGAGATGACGGGGAGAGGGTGAGAGGAGGCAAGAGGACAGGGGATAGGGTGAGAGGGGGCAAAGGGGCAGGGGAGGGTGTGAAAGGGGGAAAGGAGGCAACGGAGAAGGCGTATTGGAAGGAGTGGGAGCGCCAGCAGCAGCAGCAGCCGCAGCAGTCGCTCCGGTTGAAGCCACATAGCAGCTTCAATGCCCGTCAGACCCTCGCCTCACCTTCTTCCCTTCCCTCCCTTCCCTCTCTTCCCTCCCTTCCCTCCAAACCTGCTGCATTCCCGAATGACTCTCACTTGTCTGAAACCCATCCACATGGAACCATCTCCACCGCTCTCCACACCTCTCCTGGTCCCAGTTTCCCCAAGTCTTCCTCAAATCCCACCTTCCGAGTTGTTTCCGAGCCACTCCCGGGCCTCCAGCACAGCATGGTACGGGCTGCCTCGCAGCCTGTTCCCAAGGCTTGCCCCGGACCTATTGCCGAGCCTGGGCACAAGCGGCGGGTATCCTTCAACTCGATGGTGCAGGTTCGGACGATCACCGAACTTAGCAGCAGCAATGGCAAACAGGGGGAGCGTAAGAGTTCGGATGCTATGGTGTGTAGGGATGCAGTGGTCATTGGGGCAGAAGCGGCAGCGAATGGGAATGGAGCAGCACAAGCAAGAATGGCAGAAGTAGCTGTGGGACTAGGAGAATGAGCAGGGGGGGCAGCAATAAGGAGCAATGGTAGAGGCTGCAGCAGAGTGAAGGAGTGCGTGCGGTAGTATTTGGCCAAGTACAAATTGAAGGCCGGTGGTGAAGAGGGATCGGCAACTGCAAACATTACTAGCAGCAATGCCACAATGGCAGTCGCAGCAGCAAGCCTGCGAGCGAGCAACAGGTGAATAGAAGAACTAGCTGAATAGAAGAACCAGACGTGAACTTCTTGAAACATGGACTTGAATGTAATATATTTGTGATTATGGCGCAGACGGATGGATGGATAAAAAGATACTTAATCAAGTTAACAACCGAGGAAAGGCTAATAGATAGTGTTACGAGTGCAATTGAGTGAGCGAGCAAGGATTGCACTATCGAAGCAAGAGTACAATGAGCGAAGGCATGAGCGAAGAATATATAGCGAAATTACAGTGGTAACGGCAATGGACTGTGGTTGCCGCGCGACGGGCCTGGGACTGAGGTTGGGGAAAATGTCGAAGCGGAGGCCCGGAGCGCGGGTTACCCGCCGAGCCGTGAGGTCGGGGTGCGACGTGCGAAGGTGGCGGGAGGATTGTCGATGCGAGGGTTGCGAGTGCTAGCGGTGCTGATTGTGGTGCTACAGTGGTGTACGCGCTGAACGGGGACGCGAAGGAAAAGGAATTTTCCTTACACTACCCCCCCCCCCTAAGGAGGTCCTCTTTACGAAAGCGCGTGTACATCCCTGAAGTTTCGGCTGTGCAGATACTCGGTGAGGACGGGGTGGTTTTCGATTCTGTCCAGGGGAACCCAGTTGTCTTCGGTGGGTGTACGGTCTTTCCAGCGGATCAGGAACTCGATCCTTCGGGCTCCTCGAGGGTCACGAACTCTGTGGCTCAGAATTTTCTCGGGGGTGATGATTGGTTCAGTCGGCGGTCGTGTCATGCTGGCTGGGCGATTACGTGGCAGTTGGCTCGTGGACGGGACGTAAGGGCGAAGCAGGCTGACGTGGAATGAGGGGCTGACGTACCAGTCAGCGGGGAGGAGGAGGTATGCGGTGACGGGCGTAATCATGTGGCTTACGCGAAATGGCCCGCAGAATCGGGGGCGGAGTTTTGGGGTGATGAGCAGTCGGAGGTTCTGAGTGTCGAGTAAAACTAGGTCGTCAGGTTGGTAAGTGACAGGTCGGCGGCGGCGGTCGGCGTTGCGTTTAGCGATGATGTTCGATTTTTTATTGCGTCTGCTGCCCGGGTCCGTGCTGCTTGTAATATTTCGGCGAACTGTTGTGCTCGTGGCACTGGGTTGTCGGGATTCGGGGTCATGGGTACTGTCGGGTCTTGTCCGTAGTTCAGGTAAAATGGTGAATGTTGGGTCGTGGCGGACGGTGAGTTGTTGTATGCGAATTCAATGAGTGGCAGCTGTTGTTCCCAGGTGGTTGGGTCGTCGCACGTGGCTTGGATGAGTTGCTTCATAGTCTGGTTTGTCCGTTCTGTCTGTCCGTCGGTTTCGGGGTGGTACGAAGAACTGAACTGTAGTCGCGTGCCGAACTGCTGCCACAAGTTGCTGGTGAATTTTGTGTCGCGGTCGCTGATGATCGCTGATGGTATCCCGTGCAGTCGAACGACGGTGGAGATGAAGAGTCGAGCTGTTTCTTCGGCTGTGATCGATTTTTTGCAGGCTGCGAAATGTGCCACTTTCGTCAGTCGATCGACGACGACCAGGATCGCGTCGTTCCCACTTGCCCCGGCCGGTAACCCCGTGACGAAGTCCATCGTCACCTGCTGCCAAGCACGCTCTGGGGGTGGTATCAGCTGCAACTGTCCTGTCGGCCGCTGCCGTGATGATTTCATGAGCTGGCAAGTGGGACACGATGCCACGTGTCGTTGTACGTCGGTCAACATTGTCAAACATTATACATGTTTATATTGTGTAGGCTATAGTGGGTTTAGCCTTAGGGGGTACAACTTTGCTAGGGTTTCCTACTTGTATCACCCTGATGCCTAGTTCATTCATTCTCGTTCAGTTCTACATTCTAACATGGTATCCGACGACTAGGTTAGGACCTAGGACCGACGTTGGTTAGGGCCCACCGTTCCGCCGCGCCCTTGCGCGTCTCTCCTACTAGCGCCGTCGAGCGCCCCTCCTACTAGCGCCGTCGTGCGCCCCTCCTCCTAGCGCCGTCGAGCGCCCCTCTTCCTAGCGCCGTCGTGCGCCCCTAGGACAGCCGCACGCGCCGCCCGTCAGCCGCACGCGCAGCCGCCCAATCCGCCGCACGCGCAGCTGCACGCACGACCGCACGCGCAGCCGCCCACGTAGCCGCACGCGCAGCCGCCCGCACGGCCGCACGCACGGCCGCACGCACGGCCGCCCACTAGGCCGCACGCACGACCGCACGCGCAGCCGCACAAGCAGCCGCACGCACAGCCGCACGCGCAGCCGCCCGCGCAACCACACGCGCAAGCCGCCGCGCCGCCCTGCCCGAGCCGCGCCGCGCCGCCCTGCCCGAGCCGCGCAGCGCCGCCCTGCCCGAGCCGCGCCGCGCTGCCCTGCCCGAGCTGCGCTGTGCCGTTTCACTGCTGCTACTGCTGCAACTGTTACTACTGTTCCTACTGCTCCTACTGAAACTATGGCTAGTCCTTCGGTTCTAGCTTTCGATGCTGAGGGCCGCCCACTGCGTTTTGACACCTGGCTCGATGACCTCCACCTGTTCCTCCAACTCACTGCTAAGGAGAATATCTCACTTTATGATCATGCGTTAGGACTAGCTCTTGCCCCTGCTGCGACTGCTGACAGTACTGCCCGCTCACAGTGGCAGACTCGTGACGCCCACTCTCGCTTCGCCATTCGCAACTCCCTGCCGATAGATGAACGCGAGCACTTTGGCCAACACAAGACTGCTCAGGCACTGTACAAAGCTGTAGTTGCACGCTACTCCTCGCCTGCCTCTGCTACGCTAGGCCGCCTCTCCCTACCCTACTTGTTCCCAGACCTGTCCGCCTTCTCCACAGTCGCTGACCTCATTACTCACCTCCGCACTAGTGAGATCCGCTTTCGTGCTGCCATGCCCGCTGAGTTTCTTGCCAAGAACCCCCCCCCGCTGTGGCTCACTCTTTACCACCTGGTCACCCGTCTCCCTGACTCCCTTCGTGCGGTCAGGGACCACTTCCTTGCTCTCTGCCCTACCCAGCTCACCATTGACCTGCTTGAGAAGCAACTGCTGGCAGCTGAGACTAGCATAGTCGCTGTCGGTGCCTCTCGTGGTGACCCTCGCACCCCTTTCTTCGAGGGGTGTTCCCCCTCCCCTCTTCTCCCCTCTGTCGCCTCTGCTGCTGCTGTCGACCTTCTTGGTGCTGAGAAGGTCGGGACTGCGTCCACTGCGAGTGGGGGGCGCCGCAGCGGCAAGGGCAAAGGGGGCAAGGGGGGCGGTGGTAACGACGGGGGAGGCGGTGGTGGGGGCGGTGGCGGCGGTGGGGGTGGTGGCGGGGCTGGAGGGGCCAGTGACAGCGGCGGGGGTGGCGGCGGCAGCGGCGGGGGTGGTGGCGGCGGTGGTGGAGGAGGTGGCCGGGGTTGGGGCGGTGGTGGTGGCGGCAGAGGACGCAGTGGCGGTGGTGGCGGTGGTGGTCGAGGTGGCGGCGGCGGCGGTGGCGGTCGTGGAGGCTCTGGCGGTGGCCAGCGCCACCAGCAGACTCTGTCGCCCCAGGAGCTTCGTGAGTGGTACTCTCAGCATGGGGGGGGTGGCCTTAGTTGCCCGTACGTCATCCGCACAGGTGACTGCACTGGTCAGACGTGTGGGAGGGCGCACACGCAGCAGCGCTGCTTCTCCCGCCTCGACGACGCCTGGCGCACTCAGTTTCCTGCTGCTACTGAGCTGCCCCGCTGGTTTGATCAAGAAAAACATTGATGTCTATGCTCTTGAGTTTGATGCTATTCTTGGTGCCATGTACGTGTTGTCTACTAGTGGAGAGGGTGACTGTTACCTGCGTCTCCCGCCCGACCCGGGCATTAGGACCAGTGAGGTTGCCGCACTAGGTGCTAGTGTGCCTACTGCCCCAGGTGCCGGTGAGACTTCCGCTCTAGGTGCTAGTGTGTCTGTTGCCCCAGGTGCAGGTGAGTCTACTGCTCTAGGTATCCGTGAGTCTGCGCCCTCTGGTACTGCGTCTACTGAGGCACTGCACACCTTCACACTGGACTCAGGTGCTTCCCGCTGTTTCTTTCGTGACCGCACTGTCCTTGAGCAGCTTGCTCGGCCGGTTGCGGTCTCCCTCGCTGACCCCTCTGGGGGTCCGGTCATTGCGACCTCCTCCACTGTTCTCCCTTGTCCTGCGGTCCCGTCAGGCACATTGTCACGTCTCTTCCTCCACTCGTTCTCTACGAACTTGGTGGCGGGTAGTGCGCTCCAGGACGGGGGTGTCCACCAGTTTACCCCTGCCTACGAGCGCGTGAAACACTGCACGTGTGCTCGGACGGGTCGCCACCTGGCTACCTTCACCCGGCAGCCGGGGTCGGACCTGTACACACTGACCACTGAGTCCCCTCAGGTAACTGCGTCTGCGTCTGCGTCAGGTCAGCTGTCGGCCCCCTGCTCGTGTCGCTCCCTGTCGCACCAGACCGTCCTCTGGCACCACCGCCTTGGTCACCCGTCAGTGCAGCGCCTTCGTGGCATGCACTCCCGGTACCTTGTCTCTGGTCTTCCCAGGGTTCTCCCTCCCCTCCCACCCTCGCCTGCTCCTCCCTGTCTTCCCTGTGTCGAGGGGCGGCAGCGCGCCGCTCCTCACTCCTCCTCGTTTCCCCCGACGACTGCTCCCCTGCAGACCCTCCACATGGACGTGTGGGGCCCAGCCCGCGTCCGTGGACAGGGTCACGAGAGGTACTTCTTGATAGTTGTTGACGACTACTCGCGCTACACCTCGGTCTTCCCCTTGCGCACCAAGGGTGAAGTCCCTGATGTTTTGATCCGTTGGATCCGCGCTGCCCGTCTCCATCTCAGCGAGAGGTTCCACTCATACCTTCCTGTTCTCCGTCTGCACTCGGACAGAGGTGGGGAGTTTTCCTCCGACCTCCTGAGGGCCTTCTGTCAGGGGGAGGGCATTGAGCAGTCGTTCACGCTTCCGGCCTCTCCACAGCAGAATGGGGTTGCTGAGCGCCGCATTGGCTTGGTCATGGAGGTCGCTCGTACCTCCTTGATCCATGCGGCTGCCCCCCACTTTCTGTGGCCGTTTGCGGTTCGATACGCTGCGCATCAGCTCAACCTCTGGCCCCGTGTATCCGTTTCGGAGACTTCGCCGACACTGCGTTGGACGGGAGAGGTTGGCGATGCGTCGGTGTTCCGAGTCTGGGGATCTCGTGCTTTTGTCCGCGATACGTCCGCGGACAAGCTCTCCTCCCGCGCTGTTCCTTGTGTCTTCCTGGGCTTTGTCCCTGACGCGCCTGGCTGGCAGTTTTACCACCCCACCTCGCGCCGTGTCTTGCCCTCTCAGGACGTCACTTTCGACGAGTTGGTCCCCTACTACCGCCTCTTCCCCTACCGCACTGCCCCGCTCCCCCCCCCGCCTCTCTTCCTCGCACCAGGTGCTGCTGTGGTAGTCCCCCTCCCCCCTCAGGGTGCCGCTCCCTCAGGTGTGTCCCAGGTAGACCCGGTTGAGCCTGTTGAGGTAGCTGTCGACTCTTGTCCTGCTAGGGGTGCTGAGCCTGAGCGTGCGGAGCCTGGGGGTGCGGTGCCTGGGGGTACTGAGCCTGAGTGTGCGGAGCCTGGGGGTGCTGAGCCTGGGGGTGCGGAGCCTGGGGGTGCTGAGCCTGAGGTTGCTGAGTTTGGGGGTGCTGGACTTGAGAGTGCTACGTCTGAGGGTACTGAGCCTGGGGGTGCTGCGACTGAGCGTGCGGTGCCTGGAGGCGCTCCCTCTTCACAGCAGCTGCGTGAGTGGTACTCGCGGTACTGCAGCCTCAGGAGGGGCGCTTCTGGGGCTAGGGGTGCTGCTGGAGCTGGTGCTCGTGGTTCCCCGCCTAGGCGGGAGCCGCCCTCTCCCCAGCGGCTCCGAGAGTGGTACGCTCGGCGCTGCAGTCTCCGGAGTGGCACTGCGGGTGCTTCGGACCCTGGAGTTGGAGCTGCTGCTGGAGCTGAGGACCCTGGAGCTGCTAGAGGTACTGCTGGTGCTGGAGCTCCTGGAGGTACTGCTGGTACTGGAGCTGCTGGAGCCGCTGGTTCTGGAGGTGCTCGTACTGGAGTTACTAGAGCTGCTGGAGCTTTTGGAGGTGCTGCTGGTGCTGGAGGTGCTGCTGGTGCTGGAGCTACTGGAGGTTCTGGAGCTGCTGGTGCTGCTGGTGGTGCTGCGGGAGTTGTAGCTGGAGACCCTGGAGCTGAGGGCGCTGGTGCTGTCGCTGCTGGCTCAGGAGGAGCTGCGCCGCCGCGGCCGTACTACGTTCCGCTCCTTCAGCAGGTTCTTGGCCTCCCGCCCTCTACTGGTCCCACTCCTCCCCTACTGAGTCCACCGCCTGTCCAGTCGCAGTCACAGTTACAGCCTGCCTCTCAGCTGCCTAGTCCTTCTCCTTATGCTGGGCCGACTGGAGGTCTTACGGAGCGTCGTGAGCCTGAGTCTCGTCCTGCGTCGCCTGAGTCTCGTCCAGAGTCGCCAGTCCGTGCTGTCCGCACTGGTCGTCGTGTTCCGCGTGAGCGTCCCCCTCCAGTCGTTGGCACTCACTATATGACTCTGCGTCCTTCTACTGCTCCACAGCGTGTCCCTCTTCCGTCTCCTCCTGCATCCTCTCTTCCTGCTCTTGCTGACCCGGAGTCTGACTCCCTTCGTGCTGCCAGTCCTACTGTCACGCGTCTCCTCGCCACTGTTGTCACTGACCCTTCCTTTGAGTCCACTGCTGCGTCTGCTCTAGTCGCCGAGCTTGTTGACTTTGCTGCCGCCTGTCGTCTAGACTACGCTGCTAGTCTTGTTGCTCAGTCTGAGTCTGTCTGTCCTCCGTCCGTCGGGGGTGAGTATGCTCTTGGCACTGACGTCCTTGAGGACAGACAGGAGGAGTTTGAGTGCTTTGCCGCTGCTTTACCTCATCTCGTGTCCATGCTGGTTGCCCCTGAGGGAGACCCGGATGCACCAGACATCCCGACCCCGCGCTCTTACGCAGAGGCGATAGAGGGTCCCTACTCCTCTCAGTGGCAGTCAGCCATGGACGCAGAGATGGCTTTCTGGAAGTCCACAGGCACCTACGTCGATGAGGTTCCCCCACCTGGGGCGAACATCGTCAGTGGCATGTGGATTTTCAGGGTGAAGCGGCCGCCGGGTTCTCTGCCTGTCTTCCAGGCGCGGTACGTTGCACGAGGCTTCAGTCAGCGTGAGGGAGTTGACTTCTTCCAGACCTTCTCCCCTACCCCGAAGATTACCACTCTTCGGGTTCTGCTGCACGTCGCTGCTCAGCGTGACTACGAGCTCCACTCTCTTGACTTCAGCACAGCTTTCCTACAGGCAGCCTGCACGAGGAGATGTGGCTGCGTCGCCCACCTGGCTTCACTGGGTCGTTCCCTGCTGGTACCCAGTGGAGCCTCCGGCGGCCAGTCTACGGTCTCCGCCAGGCACCCCGTGAGTGGCACGACACACTGAGGACTACTCTTGCTGCTCTTGGGTTTACTCCTTCTACTGCTGACCCGTCGCTGTTTCTACGTACCGACACCACTCTACCGCCGTTCTACGTTCTCGTGTACGTAGACGACTTGGTCTTTGCTACTGCTGACACTGAGGCACTCGCCCACGTGAAGTCGGAGCTGCAGAAGAGGCACACGTGCACAGACCTAGGTGAGCTGACCTAAAACTTGGCTTGCGGATCACCCGGGACAGAGCACAGCGCACCATCACCTTGACTCAGTCACACATGGTGCAGCAGGTCCTTCAGCGCTTCCACTTCACGTACTCCTCGCCTCAGTCCACTCCTCTGCCTACCGGTCACTCGCTCTCAGCTCTGCCTTCGGATGAGTCCGTAGAGCCGAGTGGCCCGTATCCAGAGCTTGTGGGCTGCCTCATGTACCTGATGACCTGCACTCGACCTGACCTTGCATACCCTCTTAGCATCCTAGCACGCTATGTCGCTCCTGGCCGTCACCGGAAGGAGCACATGGATGCCGCTAAGAGGGTGTTGCGCTACTTGTGCAGTACGTCTGGCATGGGGCTAGTGCTTGGAGGACGGAGCGACGTTGTCCTCACTGGGCACTCAGACGCTTCTTGGGTTGACGACCAGGCTACACAGCGGTCGTCTCAGGGTTACACCTTCAGCCTTGGCTCTGGTTCAGTTTCTTGGCGTTCTACACGCTCGTCTTCAGTTCTCAGCTCCAGTTGTGAGGCTGAGATCTACGCCACAGCCATGGCTGCACAGGAGTTACGCTGGCTCACCTACCTGCTGACCGACCTGGGAGAGCGGCCTCGTTCTCCTCCAGTGCTGTACGTCGACAACAAGGCCGCCATTGCCTTGTGTCAGGAGCACAGACTGGAGCACAGAACGAAGCACATCGCTCTGCGTTACTTCCTTGCTCGAGAGTTGCAGCAGCGTGGTCAGCTTCGTCTTGCTTACGTGGCCACTCGGGCCAACACTGCTGATGTGTTCACCAAGGCGCTTCAGCCTTGTGATCATCAGCGTTTCTGTACTGTTCTCGGCCTTGTGCCTACTGTACCTCACTTGCTTACTTCTTGACTCTGCTTGTACTGTGATCTCTATATATATATACCTGCATGCTTACACTTGCTAGGTTGTGATCACTGTACCTCTTGTTATATTATCGAGCTGCATGTGAACTGGTCTTGTGACCGCTTGCTTGTGCTCGGAATTTGTGTGGTTTCCTTGAGATCCACCCTGAGCTTGCTTTGATTTGCTTTGACTGGTCTTGTGACCATCTGGTTATCCCCCACTTCGCCTATGGGGGTGTGTCAAACATTATACATGTTTATATTGTGTAGGCTATAGTGGGTTTAGCCTTAGGGGGTACAACTTTGCTAGGGTTTCCTACTTGTATCACCCTGATGCCTAGTTCATTCATTCTCGTTCAGTTCTACATTCTAACAAACACTTTGGGCCAGTAATAATACCGCTGCAGCTGCTGCCGTGTTTTCTCTACCCCGAAATGCCCCGAGGTAACTCCGTCGTGTGCCTCCTGTAATAGTAATTCTCGTAGCAGTGTATACCCAGGCACCCAGATGCGGTCGGTCCCAGTTTTTACGTAATAGACTCCCTTTGCTGCTGCGAACTGCTGCGAATTTCCTCCTGTAAAGAATGGATCTGTTTGGTACCCGTGGGTAAATATGCTTGACAGTATTGGGCTTGTCTGGGTGAGTAGTATTGCATGGATCTGAGCAGTGGGGCGGGTCAGTGCGTCGGCGATGTTCGAGGCTCCTTTTTTGTAGGTGACCGTGTAGTGAAAGTTGGACTCGAGAAAATCGAGCCAGCGAATCTGTCGTGGGTTGAGGTGTGGCTGTGCGCGGAGGTACTGTAGTGATTTATGGTATGTCCGTACTGTCACGTCTGCGCCGGTCAAGTAACAGCGCCATACTTTGAACGCGTGCACGATCGCAAGCATTTCGCGGTCGTGTATCGGGTAATTTTTTTCGGGCGGATGCAGTTTTCGTGACTCGTATGCGATGGGCTGTAGGCCGTTGCCGAAGTCCTGTAGCAGTACGGCTCCGATGGCGATGTCGCTTGCATCGGTAACTACTTCGAATGGGCGGTGTGGGTCGGCGATGCGCAGGACGGGCGGTGAACAGAGAACAGTTTTCAGGGCAGAGAAGGCAGCATGCTCTTTCTCCCCCCACGTAAAAGCGACCCCCTTCCGTAACAAGTCCGTCAGCGGTGCAGTTAACCGTGCCATTTCGGGGACGAACCGACGCACGTAATTGACGAAACCCAAAAAGCTCAGGAGTTCCGTGATATTCGTCAGGGGGTGCCAGGCTTTGACCGTGTCTAACTTCTTCGGGTCGATTTCGACCCCGGCCTCCGAAATAACGTGCCCTAAAAATTCTAGCCTGTCCTGAAAAAACTCGCACTTGGAACCCTTGGTCAATAGTCGATGCTCGTCTAAAATCTTAAACACTGCTTCCAGATCCGCTAAGTGCTGCTGCTTGTCGCGACTGTAGACGAGGATGTCGTCGAGATAAACGATCACGCATTTATCTAAAAGTGGCCTAAACGCTTTGTTCATGGTCATCTGAAATGTCGCTGGTGCGTTGGTCAGTCCGAAAGGCATCACGGTGTACTCGAATGACCCGTACCGAGTCCGGAAAGCTGTTTTGGCGCAGTCTGATGGTTCGACTCTAATCTGATGGTAACCTCCCCGTAAATCTATTTTCGAAAAAACCCGTGCTGTTCGCAGTTGGTCGATCAGTTCGTCGGCGCGGGGAATGGGGTACCGCGACTTGACTGTTACCCTGTTGAGCGCTCGGTAATCGATGCACATGCAAAACCCTCCGTCCTTTTTTGGCGTGAACAGTATCGGTGCGGCAAACGGTGACGAGCTCGGTCGGATGAATTTCTTCTCTAACAGGTAATCTAACTGCTTCCTCAGTTCGTCGAGCTCGGGCTGTGTCAGTCTGAACTGTCGCTGTACAGTTGGTTGTGCCCCCGGTTCTAATTATATTCGGTGGTCATGTGCTCGCTGAGGTGGCAGTCCTTCCGATAAGCCGTCGGGAAAAATCCCGGGGTATCGTTTCAACAGTTCCTGTAGTTCGGGCGGTACTGCTGCCAGCAGTTTCGTGAAATCACTCGGCTGCTCTGCTCCCTCTACTACTGAAATGTCTACTGCGTACACGTCAGCTCCAGCAGCGACAGCCCGTTTCATGGTGACGACGTTGACGTGTACCGTTGAAGACTCAGGCGACTGCCAGCGAGGTAGCTCAACCCAGTTACCGCTACTTTGCACAGTGCAGCTACCCGTCGTCCAGTCAATTCGCGGGTTATACCGTCGCAGCCAATCACGTCCCAGTAAAATGTCGTGTCCATCTAGTGTCGTCGCGAGCATTTCCTGTGTAAATCCGAAATTCCCCCCGCAGCGGACTTTGACTCTCTCCACCCTCTCCCGTATGGCCAGTGACATGCCGTCAACTAAGCGTGCGTCTATCTCAGGTAAACAACGGCTAAGTGTCAGTTGCAGTTTTCGTGCGGTTGCGGTATTAACTAAACTGTGACTTGCTCCTCCGTCCATAAAAATCTTCACTGCTGCTCCCTGTATTTTCCCGTGGATCAGTACTAGGCAATCCGTCGCTGTACCCTCCTTATTCGTCCGAGCCCGATCGATAGCATGAATCGGTACTGTGACTCGGTGAGGGTCGGTGGGGTTGGGCGAGCAGGCAGTCTCGTCAGTAGTTGGCCCGATTCCTACTGACTACTGGCGTTTCCCTGCCTTGGAGACTCCCTCCCCTGCTCTGCTCCGCGGCACCTCAGCTCCTCTGGGCATTCACTCTTGCGATGGCCCTGCCTATTGCAAGCAAAGCAGCGCCCCTTAAACGGTGCGGCAGCTGCATTCGTCGCAACGGCGTGTACGGTGGCGTGCTCGATTGGTCCCCGAGGACGATGTCCATAGTAGGACCCCGGTCTCGGACGGTGCAAAATGTCGATTTTCTCGGCGAGCGCGAGAATCTCGTTGAAGTTCGAGAGCCCGCGTAGCATGATCTCGTGCGAGATGTCCGGCTTCAGCCCTCCGACGTAACGGTCCACCCGCTCCGCTTCGTGCATGTAGCCGACTTGCTCGCATAATGCAAGAAATCCACTCGTGTGGTCTTGAACCGACCCGAGCTGCCGCCAAGTACGCAGTTTCTGACGCGCCGAAATAGAAGCCGCGATTGGCTCGAAGCGTGCCCGAAGCCCTGCGCACCACGCATCCCACGTGCTGTATTGGGCGGTTTCGCAGAATGAACTCCAAGTGACAGCTGGACCCGTGGGCCCTTCCTCTTGCGACGGTGGCTCGTAGGCGCGTGGCGACCTCACGATGACTCGCCACCAGTCCATGGCGGGGCCCCTCAGCAGCGAGACGGCATATCGGATCTTCGCTGCGTCCGACTCGACGTAATTCGCGTCGAAGAAGACGTTCATCGTGAAGACCCACGATTGAACCGTCGGACCTCCACGCTGGCTCGGGTCGAAGCAGGGCGGGCGTTGCGGCTTGAGTGGCATTGGTGCCATAATGGCCTGTTTCCCACTTGTCGCCGTGAACCCCACGTGCCGACGGGCTTCACGAGGCTCCCGCGGGCTTGGTGCGACCCTGTTTCCTCCCATGCCAGGCATCGGCTGGGCGGCGCCATCACTGGCTGCACCTGAGCGCTGTCCCACGCTGTCGTGTTGTATTGGTGTGCCGGACGAAATGACGACCGGCTCGTCCGATTGTGCAGATACATTTGTCGGTGCGTGTGGTGGCGCCGGAGTATTCACCGTGGATTGCTGACGCGCGGAGTCGCGTTCCGCCGTGAGCGTCGCAATTTCGAGCGCCGATTCTTCAACTTGGCGTACCAGACGGTCAAGCTGCTCCTGCGTCAACGTCGCCGGCGTGAATTCGGCCATGGCGGGGGTGTCGGGCGAGCTCAGCGAGAGCCTCTGTCGTGGCCGTGCGTGCTTACAAGAGAGCACTACGAGCGGCGGTGCTGTGTCGCTGAGAGACGTCTACCCCCCCCCCAAAATTGAGATAGTGGGGAAGCGAAGGTGTGGGTGCGGTCCGAGAAGAGATCGTAGGCTCTAAATACCAAGTGTTACGAGTGCAATTGAGTGAGCGAGCGAGGATTGCACTATCGAAGCAAGAGTCCAATGAGCGAAGGCATGAGCGAAGAATATATAGCGAAAATACAGTGGTAACGGTAATGGACTGTTGTTGCCGCGCGACGGGCCTGGGACTGAGGTCGGGGAAAATGTCGAAGCGGAGGCCCGGAGCGCGGGTTACCCGCCGAGCCGTGAGGTCGGGGTGCGACGTGCGAAGGTGGCGGGAGGATTGTCGATGCGAGGGTTGCGAGTGGTAACGGTGCTGACTGTGGTGCTACAGTGGTGTACGCGCTGAACGGGGACGCGAAGTAAGGAAAAGGAATTTTCCTTAGAGATAGCCAGCTTGTACCTACCGTATATTTACATTTGTTGAATGATCGTGATTATGCATCGTTGTGTTTCCTCGCACAAACGGTGTATGCGAACGAGCTACTGTGCAACATGAAAGTTGTCTCATACAGAGCGAAGAGGAGGTTGGTTGGTTTGCTTTGCTTTGCGTGACGCGTCGTTGATTTTGGTTTCATTACATCAGCATATCTGATTCTTCAAGCATATCCAAGATTCGTTCTCCTTGAAAATGTAAACAGTGCGCCTGACGGTTCGTGCAGAAGAATGCCATCCAACAACTTCGGTCTCTGCAGTGTAAACTGGTTCCTCTTTTCACATACTGGTTGGTTTAGAACTGTACTCAGCTCGAGAATAGCTAAATGTCGTTAGCGCTTATGTGAACTGTCGCACCCATTTCACTCGTTTCCATCCGACAGTAGAACTGGCTGTGCAAGGTCTTGGTTCGGGCCGTGACATCACACAGGTGGTTTCAATCGTAAAAACATCGAACCTGCACAGTGTGGTCGCGAAAGTCCCGCAACCACGATGGCGGTGCTTCGCTGGATGAGATTCATAATGGCACGTCAATGACGTATGATAGACAAATAGGTGCTCATGTCAGCATGCATGCGCCTGTCGTCCAGGAGGACACAATGCAATGCATGCAATTCGTCGTTTACTTCCGTGGAAGTCGATTCCTCCCTCCTGATGTGGCCAGTTGCCGAACCAGCCCACGGCCAGGACTCTCGTCTCGTGGCGTGCACAAATGACCGATTTCAACCAGTTGTGTACAAATAAACAAGGGTAATTAGCTTTGTCGGGGGTAGTAATAGCGACCTGTGCTTTCCAGGGAACTACAGCGCTAGTTGCGGGCACTTTCCGTCCCTCTGACCCTCAGACAGGGAAGTTATGACATCACAGAACTCGGTCCCAAATTCACCCACGTGTCACAAATTTGAGAAAATTGGAGAACGCGGGCCATAAAAAAATAAAACCCATAGGGAACCTGGAGTCAATTTCGGGAGGGATCAACCCTCAATACGGGAACCCGCATTTTTTTAAGGGTTGATGCCTCCCCGAGACGCAACACCTTCCGATTAGGTTCTAGTTTTTTACGGTCATGTTCACCAGCGGCTTGCGATTTTTTTACACGTGGGTGTATCTGGAGCCGAGTTCTGGTTTGTTGCAATAACTTTCCTGTCGGAGGGACGGAGGGGGGAAAGTGCCCGCAACTAGAAGTGTAGTTTCCTGGAAAGCGCAGGGTCGCTAATATTATCCCCGCAAAAGCTAACTACCAATAAACAAACCATACCATCTAATTGAGGGAGGGAGGAGTGGAAAGAGACAGAGAAGGCGACCAGCCAAAGCCAAGGCCACCGCCACAAGCTTCCCCCCCGACAATCACTCCACCAAAACTCCATCCACCCCTTTCACCTCCACAATCCCAACGACTTCTCGCTCATCCCTCTCGCGAATCTCCGACCGCAGAAGCCAATGTCAGACTTGCGAACCTGGTCCGAACGAGTTCGTACCGAACCAAACCGACGGTGGTATACCTTACACCCTACGAGGTGAAATGATTGGTATGGAACGGACACCGAGGATTATGATGATGCATCATGTCGAGCCAGGGATGCCCCAGCTGGCACAATAAGGGCGTGTCTGAAGTGAATTTCGACGTTTGCCGACGAAACTTTCGTCGACGTTCCTTGACGAAACTCGACATCCGTTTTCAGCTGTGTTCACTTCAGACACCCACACGACAAAATAACCCACACGTGCCATAGGAACACTGTTATAAGTTGCCCATGAAAATTCGACGTGGAATTAACAGAATCATTCATGTAACTCAATTGTTTGCAATCTCGCGAATTTCGCTTAGCATAGATTGTTGCTGGTAACACCGGATATTCTACTGTCACATTGCCAGCGAAATTTCTCTAGCACGTGTCGCTCTCGTCTTAGTTCTTATTCACGTGTGTTTGCCACAGCTATGCAGACATGGCGTGTCGAAGAATTGTTTTTGAAACACTCACTGACTACAGTGACTCAAACAGCTGCCCGGTATCACTGTTCGACATCCCTCGACATGTGCACGAACGTCGAGTTTCGTCGAGGGATGTCAGGCTGCACTTCAGACACCAACACGCGTGGGTCCCACGGATGAGTTTCGTCGACGAAATTTGACGAAACTCGACGTTTGCACTTCAGACACGCCCTAAGCACATTGAAGCATTCTCCGCAGCACTTTCTCTCCTCCGCATCCTCGATTGTGGCGAAAGTCTGCACAATTTCAGCATCTCCGGGCAGGAAGAATGTTTCTGCTTGAAGCATACAATCTGTCGCCAACTTTTTTTTCTCTGATTACAGAATTTCCCACTCCTCCTCACATGGTGTACTGACTGTAATTTATGACCAAAGCGCGTCGACCTGAAGAAAGCAGATCAGCCCGTAATTTAGCGTATATTCCGTTCCTTTCAGTAGCTGGCTGCGCAGGTCTCCGCTCCGCACAATTCCCCTGGTTCCGCCGTGCTGTTCGTCACTCGTGAGGCACTCGTGCCACTCAAAATCGTCTGCCAAATCTTCTCTGCGGCCCGCGTGCCTCAGCCCGCATACTTCCCCGCCCCCTATCACCTCTTCCCCCTCGCCCACCCCATCCTACACCATCCACACATCCGAGCTTCAAATTCTCGAGCTTATCTCGACTCAATTTAACAATAGCGCCACCATTGAAGTTAGAACGTCGTCGCCCAGCACATCTGTTCAATGCAGTGTTCGCTTTCTCCAACATCCCCGAAAGGTTCTCGCTTCTCTTCCTCTCTCACACGGTTCATTCCTTAACTCGGGAATCGTCTTTAAATCTTCGCAATTTTTTTCGCAGGTGTCGTAATCTGCTTATATTCCAGATCTATCTCTTAGTATCATGTGTTTCGTCCAAATGGACACACAAGGTTCGTTTCTGACGGACCGCGCCGCCGCCGAGGACACCGTGCGAGCAACGGCTGCAGATCACTATCCGATCATTCCGCATATTGCGCAAGATCCAGATTCAAAACTTCATCAGCAGCAGCAGCTGCAGCAGCTCTGGCAGCGGCGTAGCTGGCATCTCGATGCGCCACTCCGCCTTGAGTCGCTCCTCGCGGCTCGCAACAATGACGCCTCCCCCGTCTTCGCCGCTGAAATCACCACCAGCATCGGCCACGGTCAGCAGCTGGCGAAGGAACGCGTCGCGGTTCGTCGCGCGCTGACGGCTCCTTCCCGCAAAACCCCCACCGCGCCGACATCCCGAATCGCCTTGGACTCATGGGTGGCTTCCTCCGCGAAACTTTTTTCTCTTACTACGCCTGACACGGGAACCGCGAAGCGCGCGGAATTCCTTGAAGGCGCGAGCAGCGCGAGAAGCGCGAACGCAGACTCTGCGATTGCTAGATCGATCATCGCTCAGGACGCGCCGATCCGTCGCGCATCCGTCAGTCGCTCGGGGAGGCGGTTCAGCGAGGACGGCACGGCCGCGACGGGCGAATCCTGTCGCCGGCGTCGCGCGAAGGAGCTTACGACGGAGGAGTGGTCGTCGATCAGCGACGCGGCTGCTAAAACTTTTGGTAGCAGCTCGAACACGGATAGTAGTCCGAGCAGCATTCTTTCCCCATGGAGCACGGGAAGCGCTTGCAGCAGCACGAGCAGTAGCAGCGGCGGAATGAGCAACAGTGGCGACAATACCGCAATTTCCCCTCTCACCTCCTGCCGTCACGTCAGCACCCCCAACTTTTTTTCCTCGGCTGTAGCAGCCTCGCCTGCTACAACCCCGTCGCCGGCTGCAGCTGCTACATCCCTGGCGTCATCCGCAACGGCCTCGCGCGGAGCGTTCTCGTCCGCGGGTCCCGCGGGCGCTGCGGCGCATCCTCCGCTTCCGACCACTTCGGCGTCGCGCCTGCATCGGTCGATGACGAGCGACCGGCTGCTCATCATGCAGCGACGAGGCGGAGGCGGTTCCGCGGCCAGCCCGGGGAACCCCGCAGCGCGGAACGCAATGTTTGTCGGCAACAGAAGTAACAGCTGTGCCGTCAGCGGCAGCAGCGGCCGCGTTGTGTCCGGCGGGGATCAGAGGCGGCCGCCCGAGGCTCCGCGGCATGCACGTAGACACTCCGTTTCTCTTATGGAGGTTCAGCGGTATCACCAGCAGCGCGGATCCGGTGGCGTTTCCCCGGCTTCAGCTGTGATGCCAGCTCATCACATTCGGGATACTAGCACCACCGCTCCTAGCAAGCCGGAGGCAGCAACTCAGTCAGCAGTTCAAGCAGCACCTGTGATCCCCACCCACGGCCCCTCCTCCCACACACCGCCTCCTCATGCAGCCGCTTCGTCCCGCCATATGTTCCGAAGCTCGTCAGTCCCGGGCAGAGACGTCCCCCTACCTGCTCCAGCTTATCGCCAGCCGGAGCGCGCCAGCCCGAACCGCAACCCACCCAGCAGCACCGCAGTGGGGAGCCTGAGCCCAGTCAGAAGTCCTAGCGAAGAGTCTCAGTGCAACGCCAGGAGCCTGAGTCCCACGGTTGTTGGTCTTGCGACTTGCCTCACCGCGCCTGACCTCATGCAAAAGCCGTCACCCAAGCCATCCAGACATGCACGGCGCGTGTCGTTCAGTGCAGTCGTCCACGTGCGCCGATTCTCTGACTGCCCGGTGGTGGATGATTTTTCCAAGCTCCTGGAGCAGGAGCTGCCCGAGTGGTCGGGCAGCAGCGAAGTTTCAGTTTCGCCAAAGTTTGTGCCGATGCCGCCCCCGAGACGGCAGAACTCTGTGGATATGCCGTCGCCAGAGACCCGGAGACGCGTGGCGAAGCTTAAGGCTCATTATGATTGGAACAGTGGATCAATCAGTCTATCAGGGCCTGTGTGAGCAGGAGGCTGAGCATACACAGGTTTATTATAATGGCCGTCTACTGTATTACGGAAAATCATTTGTTTGTTTTCAGGGTATTGCAAGTGCTTTGCAACCCGAGCCGTCGCGGCAGTGTAAAGTTTGGCTGGTAGCTAGTTTACCATGCCTTTTCACGGTACTGTAGGGATGTTATACAGTAGTGGGTGGGGTTGGAGATACGGTACCTTGCTTGTGAATGTTTTTCTTTTATTGAGTATAGTGCTAGATCTTGAGTCTGATATGGCTAATTTGGTCAGTACTGCCACGCCACGCCAACTCAAGCCAAGGAACACAGTACCGCCACCGTTATTTGCATATACACGTCACCCTGGCTGCGTTCCCATGTTATAGCCTTCGTGCAAATATGACGTAGACTCGTGTGGAATATTTGTCAGTATCGCCGGTGTGATACTCGGCGACTCGAACTCTTGGAAGTGGAGTGGTTTCTCCACCCAAATTCTTCGCTATCCATGGCATCTAGCTTCACTGTCATACCAGACATCCAGACCAGACCCACACCCCAACGTGTCCCTGGAGGTTCCCACGTTTTATAGAACTCCCGTAAGAACCATACAATACATTGCCCTCGGGGATGTGTGTATATTTACCACGATTGCAATAGTAGCAATATTCACCACCCCTCTAATTCTCATTTGCAGCTGAATATCAGGAACAAGAATCTGGCAGGTATGAACACTATGTAGACAGAGTGATTTTGTTATCGAGGCACCTTACGAGCTGGCAGATATTTCCGCTGATCTGTTTGCCTTCTGGGCCCTTTCAAGGACCACAGGAGCTCCCAATTTCTGTGGTCAGAGGATGCCATTGGACTGGATGGGTTCAAACGGATGTGTGTGCAGGGAAGAGGTTGCTGCTGTATGTGGACTGGGTGGAGGTGGTGGGAGTGATCTTGGGCTGGAATGACGTCAGAAACAAAGGTGTGATAATTCAAGTCACGTGATACCCCCTGATCATTACATCCTTTCATATTATTTTCTGGTCAGGAATGAAGTTTTTTCGGTCTCTAAGGGCTTTGATGCTTGACCATCCACGGTACATTATAGTCAACTGCTGCTTGTTCGCTAGAGGAAGGCCATAGTCGAAGTGTAGACCGTGATGCCCGGGATCTGGACACAATTACTGGTTCTGCTTGTGCAACACAGCTTGCACCGCATCATTACTTTCAACTGACCGTTCTTCCACAGACACACAAAGTTCATTGTTTGGAATTCGGTTACTGTACTGAAATTCTTTCAACGTTGCTTTAGAAAAATCCCGAATGTTGTTACTGCACTTCCTCTTGATACCACTTTTGGGCAGTCAATTCATTTTCACACCTTCGTTTCGGGTCTGCCTGGAGTCAAAGGTCCTCCGGGCATTGCACGCGGATCTGCACTACAGACATGTAAGGACATTACTGGTCACATCTGCCATCGTGCGGCGCGTCAAGGAGAGCACGGAAACACCTTTTTTGCCTACTTTCTTCGCAGGGAGTTGGACGATCACCCCCAATGTTTGTCAGTAGAGTCCAGCCAGCAGTTGGACGACATAAACCAAGAAGATTGGGGTCACAATTTGCTACGACGACGCGTTCAGCGACAGCGAAACAACAATCCAGCAAACATTCACTGTCGCAGGATTCCAAGCGACCAGTATCTGAAGGAATCAAAGGGTATCTATCGTCGCAAAAGCCGTCGCAAAAGCAGTCATCTCAATCCAGCAAAACATGCATCCGCCATCCCTTCGCCCTGCATCCCTTTCCCCAGCCAACTTCCATGCCATCCCTCCTGTATAATGCTGCATCCTGCTCGTCATCTCAGTTTCCACTCCTCTAAATCTCTTTCCACTCTTCTTCCTCCTAGTCCACTCCTCTCCTCCCCTTTCTTCTGCTATCCTCTCATTTCCTGAACTTCTGTACTACTCTTTCTCTGTCAGACAGCTTACTTCGTTCCTCTAGCACTTTCACATGCTTCACCCTCTTAGTGTCATGACACAGCAGTGTCTCACTCCTTTCTCCTTTCTCAACTCTCTTTCACTAGAGCGATTATCAATTCTCCCAGATTGAACGATCAGTAACATCCGACCCTAGTGGTCGTTTCGGCTACATCTTCTTCTGTAGGGTAATAACCATATCAATACCATCTCCACGTGGCGAATTGAGCGAGTGCATCACATTACTGCTACCTAACCCCAAGTCTGCAGTCATTATTCCTTTCTGCTTTTCACAGCCGTTACTGCACTATATTCTCACGCTACAAGCTATAACGTTATTATTCAGTACTTCCTGGTCGACACGGTGTCATTGTCACGTCAGAAGCAGCCAGAACGATGGCCTGTGTTTTGAATGCCAGGGCCAGTCAGACGGGAGGCGCTGGAGTTGACAAGGATGTCGGCCAGTCAGCTTCTGGCAACGCTTCCAGGGAACGATCCAGCGTCGATTACGGTGCTTACCTGGGTGTTCGCGAAACCTCGATCGCCAAGAAGCATCCTGTTTTGACGAAAAGGAATGGGAGTAAGGTTGACCTGAAGGCAAAAGCTCGACGATCGTCGAACGTCGCCGAGGCAACTCTGGCAGTTGAAGCCGATACGGCTTCTCAAGGGGATGACAGCAAGGGTACTGAAGGAGGATCGATGAGCTCTTGCTTGGTTGAAGAGCGTCCAGTAGGAGCCGTTGAATCGGACGGAGCTTCCGCGAAAGACATCGCCGCTGATCATACATTTCAAGACAGGGCTGAGATCGGAAATGCGTGTGAAGACAGTCCGGAAATGCTGGACGGATGCGATATCTCCACGTGGCCTGATTTTTCGGTCGATCCTCTAGGAGCTGGCGAAATCGACGATCTTGATGTACCTGGTAACTTGGGGAACCTGCAGTTACCCGATCCTGAGGATACGCTTCTGGACAAGCCGTCTGGCGAAGCGACTGAAGTGAAACGTGAACCTGCTGTTACCGAGGATGTTCGACCGTCGGAGACGTTTCATTCAGATTTGCACCTGAATGAGCAAAGCGACATGACTTCCAAGGACACCAGCAAGAGCCCAGCGCAGAAGAAAAAACCCAAGGTCAGTAAAAAATTTCTGGCTTTTGTTATGAAGCGTGGCGACTTTCATGCGTCTGATGGTCTTTGTTCTTCTTCACATTGATCGATCAACGTCGTCTTATTGGTTTGCAGCGTGCGTCGTCTGTTTGTCTGCTATGATCTTCGCATTCCGTCAGAACACCACAGCTCCTCATTCTTGTCATCATTCCGTATCTCCCCATTCTCATCGCCTCCGTTCCACATTCAGGTGGATTGGACGCCGGAGCTTCACAGAAGGTTCGTGCAAGCGGTGGAGCAGCTAGGAGTGGACAAGGCGATCCCTTCCCGCATTCTCGAGCTCATGGGCGTCAAGTCCCTCACTCGCCACAACATCGCCAGCCATCTCCAAAAGTACCGCTCGCACCGCCGCCATCTCGCTGCGCGGGACGCGGAAGCCGCCAACTGGCACACCAACCGCGCACCCGCGGATTCCGGCGCTTCCGCCGGCGCCTGGCCGGCTGGCGCTGCTGCTGCCGCTGCTGCTCCGGCGGGAACGCCTGGAGCATCGGGATCCACGTGGGGTCCCGGAGTCCCACCTGCGGGTGCGGCCGTTAGCGGTGGTGGTACTCCGGCAAATGCGGTAGCAAATGGCGTTCCCAATGGCTCTCCGGGTGGTGTATCGCATGGGGTTCCGACGGGTCATCCTGCCGCCATGATGCCGCCTCGCCAAATGCCCGGCATGATGCCTCCGTGCCCGCCGATGCCGTTCCGCCATCAGCCGTACGGCAACATGCCGATGATGCATCCGCATCAATCATCGCCTGCCATGGGCCCCATGATGCCGCACCCGCCGCCTGCCATGGGCATGCCGGTATGGGGCCATCCGACGACCGGGGGAGCGTCGCCGGGCGGTTTTCCGCGGCCGCACATGTGGGGACATATGCAGCAGCAGCAACAGCAGCAGCAGCAGTGTCAGGCACAGCAGCAGCCGCAGCAGCAGATGCAGCCGCGCGTGGCGGCGTACCCGCCTCCCTCGTGGCTGGCCGTTGATGGTTCCTCTCCGTGGCACCACTACCCCGCGGTACGACTAACCTTTCAACCTCGTCGCCATCCTCACAACGTGTACTTGCAATCTGTACTTTATTGTAACTGCGCACCCCAATCCCCCCCGTTCCCATCCACTCCCCTCCCTCCCGCTTATTCCCGCTTCACCCTGCTTTTTATATCCTTACACTATCCTTCGCTCGTCCTTCTACCACAATGTCGGTTCCGCTTCTTACTCTCTCCCTCACTCCCCCTTCCCCCCCTCCCTGCGCCACTCCCCCTTTTCCCCCTCCCTGCGCCACTCCCCCTCCCCCCTCTCCCACCGCCTGCAGTTCCCCGCGGGTCCTCCGCCGATGGACGCGTGGCCCCATCCCGGCATGCCAGCGCGCGGAATGCCTTGCTTCCCCCCGCGCCAGCACCAGCACCCGCTCAGCTACCCCATGCCGCCCAATGGCCCTCCCAACGGCGCTGCCAGTGGTCCTCCTGGCATGGTCTGCGGCGCGCCTGTCTGTCCGCCTAACGGCATGCCGCCCAACGGCTATCCGCATGCCGCCGCGCCTCCCTCCGGAAGCCACGCGAACGGGGCCCCTGCCATGATGCCTCCGCCGTCCCCCTTCCTAGGAATGCCCATGATGCCCGGTCTCCCGCACGCGCCCGGTTTCGGCCCCTCCCCGGGGCACGGGTGGGGCATGGGGGCTATGCAGTCTGGAGCGGCGGGCGGAGCGGGAGGAGGGGGAGGCGGGGGAGACGGGGGGGCGGGTGTCGCGGCACACGTGGCAGATGAGGCGATGCCGAATCCGATGTTTCCGCTCTCGGATGATCTGACGGTGGACCTTGCTGCGATTTCAGCTAGCATCGGGGACGATTTGCATGAGGTGAGCTGGAGATGCGTGTTCGAGTGCGTGCACTGAATGACATTATTTGCATTGTCTTGAGTTGTGAGGAGCGCGGGGAGCAGGGAGCGGGGGCAGGGGGCAGGGTACGGAGGGCGGGAAGCGGGGAGCATGTGCTGAATGTTGTCATTCGCGTTCTCACGAAAACGACATCCGTGTTGCCCCTATCAGCAATGCGCTCGCGAACCCAGACACACCGCTGCCTCTGGGGCTCAAGCTTCCAAGGGTCTTGTGCCCACTGTGGTCAGTTCACTCATGTACCAATTTCCCTTTCCCCCTCTCCCCTCCTCCCCCATCTCCCCCCCTCCCTCCGCTCCTCCCCACAGGCCAACGACATTCTAGACGCGGCCATCAGCGAGGCGCTCACCAACCCCGCCACGCCGCTGCCGCTGGGCCTCAAGCCTCCGTCGCTGGACGGCGTTTTGGACGAGCTCAACCGCCAGGGCATCCGCATGCCTGCCTCCACTGCTGCCGCTGCTGCCGCGGCCGCCGCTGGTGCTGCTGGTGCTGGGGATGTTGTAGCAGCTGACGCAGCTGGCTCGGATGGCGCACCAGTCGCTTTTGCTGCGTTAGCGGATGCTGACATGCTTACTGCAGCTGCTGGGGTTGATGGTGATGGTGACGACGAAGGTCTCCTATCGCTGACGGACTATCCTGCTGGGCTGTTTTGCTCTGCGGAAGCCATGGCGGCTGCTGCCTCGTTCCTCAAGGAAGAAGCTGTTTAGGATACCAGGGGTCGTGCCAGGCCAGGCTAGCGTTGAAACAGGAGAAGGGCTTTTCTGGTTCTAGACTTACGGAGGGACGAAGGTAGTGGCAGCAGTCGTTTGATGCGTGAAATGCTTAAGTGTCAGAAGGTAGCGGTGACAAGCAGGGGTTTCAACTTGTGACGGTCCAAGCCGGTTGTCACAAAACGGGTGTCCCAGAACCCTAAACCCTAGGGCATTTTCACAGCACGCCCTGGGCGAGTTCGAATCTCAGGCAGAGCAGCTGGGTTCTAGCCATGGACTTAACCTCTTCCCCATCAACCTTCCTTCCTGAGGTAGCGTCTGTGAGTGGCAGCACTTCAAGGCAGAAGCTGGGTAAGTTGCATCAGCAGCAGCAACAGCTAGGTGGTTTGTAGCAGTAGACAGGGTTAGCTGGAACAGAAGTTGCAGCTGTGGCTGGGCCTGCAAACAGATCTCTCTAATAAGTTACCAAGTTACGTGTCTCCAGTTTCTCTCGCCTCTCAGGCTTTAAAGAAAACAACTGACAGTGTGCAACTGACACCTGCTCGCTCTGCCGAAGTGTGCCTTGAGCCAAAGGCGAAGGGCAATATCTGGTGAAGCAGAGCAGTATCCCGGCAGGGCGTTTTTTTTGGGGGGCTGGGCTGGGGCGCACAGCAGGGGGACATGGATCAAGAGCAGTCACTCACCCAGAGTGCTGATGGGTTTTTTTCTTGCGTTTTTTCCCTTCATCCCTCATCTCATTAGGCCCTCTTTTACCGTAGCAGTTCTACACTACCGTACTCTCCCACTTCTTTCTTAGAGTTAGCTGCTTTGTCATATGGGTTGGGTTAGTCTCTAACTCATCCCCTGAACTTTTCCTTCATGTACACAAAATCCCAAAAAAATGTTATTTACTTTATTCAGGTTAGCCATAGAGGGCTAGATAAGCATAAGGCATGGTATCTTCTTCACATCACTTCTCGGTCTTGCAGTATATTTAATCCAATTCTCATCCATTACTTCAACTACCCTATACCGAGCACATCCCGTCCCGACTTCCCAGCAAATACGGTATGTACGCATTGGTGACTGTCCCGGGTTGCAGAGAACATTTACAATAACCACCACTTATGCATAACATGGTAACTTCTTACTGTTCATGTAACATCATCCAAGCCAACTTGGTCACCTCCAGAGAAACACATCATTTTCCCTTCAAAACCCGTGCCAAGGCTAATTCCAGCTGCGGACGCAGCTTCCCCAGCATTATCTTGAATCCAGCCGAACACCCATCATCACCTCCACCACCGCTTAGCACCGCATCAGCAGGCCTAGCCTCTCCCTGCTGTCCCATCGAACCCTCCTGCTGCTGCTGAACACCCTCGGAGCCACTCGTGCTGTCAGAATCGGGTCGGCTTGCAGTGTCCTTAGCAGATGAACTTGTTGTGTCTTTGACAGCAGCTGGGCTTGCCTTGCTTGCAGCCTTGAGTGGACACACCTTGGTCCCTTGAGCGTATGTGTCGCACAGAGCAAGGATGGCAGCAGCATGCTGTTTGAAGTGCAGTGCCACCAAAGGTTCAAAGTGCTGATGTGGGGAGGAAAGGGGGCGGAGGGGGGGGAACAGATGACTGATGTCACACACACACTCTAGTCCCTTGTACGTATGTGTCACGCAGAGCAAGGATTGCGGCAGCATGCTGCTTGAAATGAAGCGCCACTAGGGGCTCTAAGTGCTGGGGAGTGGAAGGGAAGGGGAGTGGAAGATAACAATACAAATACTAATAATACTAATAATAATAGTAATAGTAATAGTAATAATAATAATAATAATAGTAGTAAAGAATCAGACAGTACTGATTTCACACACTCCAACCCCTTGGGCATATGTGCAGCAAGGCTGACATGACATGGACTGATATGGCATGCACTGACATGAACAGAGTGAATACGAATTTCCAATCAACTAGGGAAACGCCAAGCAGATGCATCACTTGAGGACAGTACCTTCAGGGGTTGCAGTCCTTGTTCTTTTCATACTTTCCTTGTCCTGGGAGTAGATACATTTTCCGGTCAACAATAGACCAGTCCACTGAAGAGCTCTCAAGCTGATCCAATCACATCAACACATACCTTGGGGGGGTTTCGAATGGAGTAGATCATGGTTTGGCCGACAGCAGGAATGCGCTCTCGTTATAGAGATCAGCGTTCCTCTCCCCCTCTGCACTGCCCCTCTGAACTGCCCCTCTGCCTCTCATGCCCAAACCCCACCGAAACACTACCAAGTCAACACAGAAGTCCCCATATCAGCCCAGCCATACCTTGGGAGGGTTGCGAATTGAGTAGATCATGGTTTTGGCTGACAGAAGGAATGTGCTTTCATTGTACAGATCTGCGTTCCTCTCCCCCTCTGCACTGCCCCTCTGCCTCTCATGCCCAAACCCCACCGAAACACTACCAAGTCAACACAGAAGTCCCCATATCAGCCCAGCCATACCTTGGGAGGGTTGCGAATTGAGTAGATCATGGTTTTGGCCGACAAGAGGAAGGCGCTCTCGTTGTAAAGATCAGCGTTCCTCTCCCCCTCTGCACTGCCCCTCTGCCTCTCGTACCCCGCCTCGTTGAAATACGGCCGTGGCACGAGCACAAGGCCTTGGATTGACACGAGCACCTGGGAGGGAGGGGAAGGGGGGTGTGTGAGGGGGAGGGCAGGGAACAGGCAGAGGACTGTTGGCACGAGGAGCACAAGGCCTTGGAAAGACACGAGCACCAGAGGGGGATGGTGGGGAGAGATGTACAGACAGGGCAGCAGGGAGTAGACAATAAAGCAACGGCACTACTAGGGACCCAATCTTGGTACCCCTGCCACACCCCTGCCACTCATGCACCAGCAGAATAAAGGAGCCGGGATTCCAGACCTGCGTGCCCTTGCCTCCACCTGCAGAATGGACGAGCCCGGGTTCCAGACGTCCGTGCCCTTGCAACGACAGACACTCACTGCACAACGACAGACACTCACTGCACTCGATTGAAATAATGAGTAACCCATTCAAAGCACTCACTACCACCATCCTTCTATTCCCACAAACACCCACCTGCAATATAGAGGAGCCTGGGTTCCAGACCTCCGTGCCCTTGCCTCCCCATGTGTTGAGCAGCGATAGGCACACCTTGCCGTTCTCGTACAGGTTCGGGTTCACTCTCAAGCCTCCTGAATGGTAGTGCACGGACTGGCATGGCAGGGAGACGAAGTGGGGAGGAAGAGCGGAGAGCAGCGTTGAGCAGCGACAGGCACACCTTGCCGTTCTCATACAGGTTTGGGTTGACCCTAAGGCCGCCTGAGTGGTAGTGCACGGACTGACACGTGGGGGGACGGGGTGGGGAGGAAGAGGGGAGGGAGGGGTTGATAGATAACACACACCAAGCGTTGTGCAGCGACAGGCAGGCCCTGCCGTTCTCGTACAGGTTTGGGTTCACTTTGAGACCGCCTGAGTGGCAGCGCACGGACTGGCAGGTGGGAGGGGGGAGAGGGAAGAAGAGGGGGAGAGGGGTTTGAGAGATAACACACAAAACGTGTGTTGAGCAGCGACAGGTACACCCTGCCGTTCTCGTATTTAGGGTCCACCCTGAGACCGCCTGACAGACAGGGTAATGCACGGACTGGCAGGGGGAAAGGGGACAAGGGAGGTAGAAGATGATGGGAGGAAGGGGTTTTCCCCTTGTAATCGAAGGAAAGTAACAGGGGGTGCTGTGCTGTGTGCGTGTCCACTTTTGAGTCGACTCAAAAGGAAGGGGTTTTACCCTTGTAATCGAAGGAAAGTAACAGGGGGTGCTGGTGCTGCTGTGTGCGTGTCCACACCAGAGCTTGGCAGGCTGAACCACATACTTATACACACATATATACATACATATACATACAGATATTCATATACGTACATATATATATATATTATACATATATATATTCTGTGATTCCAAGGGTGCCACGCCACTCACAGGTGGCACGGCTGGGTAGTCAGGAGGAAGCCAGATGTCGAAGGAAAGAGCCCGAGGTGGTAAAGGGCGTTGGGAGTGTGGTGCTACAGTGAGTGAGACACCACACCACTGACTGCATGGCATGTTGGACAGTCTGTCCCACTCACAGGTGGCACAGCAGGGTAGTCCGGGGGAAGCCAGATATCGAAGAGAAAGAGCCCGAGGTGGTAGGGCGTGTTGGGTGTGTCTGGCCTGGTGCTACAGCGCGTGAGACACACACTTACCGGCGGTACAGCAGGGTAGTCCGGGGGAAGCCAGATGTCAAAGAAAAAGAGCCCGAGGTGGTACGGGGTGTCTGTGTGTGCCTGGTGCTTTACAGTGAGTGAGACACAGACTCACAGGCGGCACAGCAGGGTAGTCGGGGGGAAGCCAGATGTCGAAAAAGAAGAGCCCGAGGTGGTGGGAGTTGATGTGAGTAAGGGATGGGGGGAATGAATATCACTCACCGGGGGCACAGCAGGGTAGTCTGGGGGAAGCCAGATATCGAAGAAAAAGAGCCCGAGGTGGTAAGGCGTGTTGGGTGAGTGTCTGCCCTACAGTGAGTGAGACACACACTCACAGGAGGTACAGCAGGGTAATCAGGGGGAAGCCAGATGTCGAAGAAAAAGAGCCCGAGGTGGTAGGGGGTGTGTTGAGTATGTGTGTGTCTGCCCTACAGTGAGTGCAACAACACTTACCGGCGGTACAGCAGGGTAGTCTGGGGGAAGCCAGATGTCAAAGAAAAAGAGCCCGAGGTGGTACGGGGTGTCTGGCGGTCCGACTATGGCCACACGAAGGAGGTCCATGCGGTCTTCATACACACACACGCTGATGGAGTCTGGTGGGGGGGGGGTGTACAGGGGTGGAGAGGGGTGAAGAGGGGTATGAGAAGATACAGAGGCGTAGGGCTTGCAATTGCCACTCGGAGCAAATTCATGCGGTCTTCGTACACACGCACCGAGATGGAGTCTGGTGGAGGAAATTTTAGAGAGGTGGAGAGGGGTGGAGAGGGGTGGAGAGGGTGGAGAGATGAGCAGTACACAGGGCGAAGGGTTTGCAATGGCCACTTGGAGCAGGTCCATGCGGTCCTCGTACACACGCACGCTGATGGAGTCTGAGTGGCCACTGCAAAAATCGCCTCAATAAAGATGGAGTTTGGTTAAGGAAAATGGGGGCGAGCGAGGGGTGGAGGCAGGTGAAGAGGAGCAAAACATGGCTGCTCCTGAGGGACCTTATCAACAATACAGTCCCTCAATATAGTCACAATCGCCCCTCTACAGCTCCCTGGCCCACCTCCATACACATGCCCAGGCTGGTTCGGAGACTGTTCCGTACCTGGCAGGTTGGTCTGGAGGATTTCCCAGTCCTTGTGCACAGCCTTGGCCCACTTGCGATTGCCCGGCTGCAAGGGGTGAATGGGAGAAGGCGGAAGGGAGGAGGTGGGAGGGAGGAAGTGGGAGGCAGGAGGTGGGAGGGAGAAGAGAGGGGGAGGCAAGATTCTAAAAAGACAAATAACAACCATTGAGCGGGAAACCTCAGAAGGCTGCACTGCAAGAGATGCATGGGAAGAGGCGATGTTGATGTAACTTTTGAGAATTCTCAAAAGTAACATCAACACAGTTGCATCACAAGAGATGCATGGGAGGAGGCGGAGGCGGTGGCGGCAGCAGCGTACCTGGAACGTCTGAGAGGCATAGTAGTGGTCACACTATCAAACTGCCGCCATGCGCCCTCACTCTCAAACGGTCCTTTGTATTAATTCAGCAGGGGTACAAACATGCGGTGCTATCCATGATAACCTCTATCCCTTAAGCCCCAAAACTTACCACTCTTCACCCCCCCCCCTGAGTGACCCTCTAGCCCTCCAGCGTGTGGAGGATGTCCCCCAGGTGCAGCGGCCAGGGGTCCGCTGCCATCTGGGGGTGCGCTGCCTCGATCCCAGCCCTGGCCTTGGTGTGCAGGGCATTAGCCTGGGAGCGCTGGAGGGCCACTGACCAGCGCTGGCTGAAGTGGCAGGCCATCTTCTTGGCCGATTTCGCCAGGGGGTTGGCCCTGAACCGGTTCCTAGCTGCTGCTGTGGCCAGCAGCTTCAGGAACGCAGTCGTGGTGGGCGCGTTTGCCCCGTAGGTCTCGACGGCTAGGGCGCAGAACACCACGTGTTCCGTGTGTCGGTAGTACTCCCTCTCCTTCCGCCTCTGTGCCTCTCTAGCAGCCCAGCCTGGGGGTTTGCGGGCTGTGGGGTCCCGGTTCTGCAGCACGGGGTCTGTGATAGTGGTGTCTGTGATCCAAGTCTCTCCACTGTCCAGGTCGCGTACAATCACATCGGCTTTCTTCGGGTCATCCGGCGGTGAGTACATGGCGTTCTCCAGGTATACCACCAGCTGTGCTTCCCTTGCCATTTTAGCCACGGCAAAAGCTAGCTGGTTGTGTGTGCGTGTCCTGTCGGGGCCTGTGCTGCAGCGGAGTAGGTGGTTGGGTAGGCTGCAGTCGGCTACGAGTTCTCCACACTCGCACACAGTGGGTACATTCTGTCGGATGCCCATGCGGAAGGCCAGGGCTGCTCGGAATTGTCCCGGTGAGAAGCAAACGTCCGGGGTCAAAGGTAGGGCCTGCAGCCATGCTCCCGCTCCCTCCCCTCTCAGGCTGATGAGGCGGAGTGAGTGACCCATCTCGGGGGCTGACTGGATGGTGCGTGACTCCTCTGTCAAGGCGTCGGCCTTTGCCGCGTGCACCTCCTGAGAGAGGGCGCGTTGCAGCTGGTCTTGGGACGGGGTTTGCTGCTCCTCCCGGAGGTTTTGTAGCGCCAGCGGTGGCAGGCGCCCCTCCATGTCCTGGATGGTTACTGAGTGCGCTGCGGACGGCTGCAGGGTGTTGTTGTTGGCCCCCAGTGCCGCGGTTGCTGGTAGGTCAAGGGAGCGGAGCAGTCGTAGCGCCTCCGTCGTTGATGCCAGGTAGGCCGGTGCTGCTTCTGTTGTGGGGTCTGTAAGTCCCAGCCCGCCCAGGGCGACTGGAAGAGTTGCTTGTCGGAGCAGGAAGTTGAACTCGGCTTCTCGGCGTGGCGGTTGAATGCTGGCGGCGGTCAAGGCCGTGTGCAGTAGTTCGGAGCACCATGTGTGCCATTCCGAGAGGGGTAAGACGTCTGCTGGGGTAGTGCGTAGCAGGTAGCCGATTCTGCGGCTGATGCAACGGGACAGTAGCAGGAGGGCATGTTGTGGGTGGATGGACGCCAGGGAACCCAAGGGGGCTGCCGCGTCTGTCAGTGTACTGCGGACAAAGGCAGAGCAGAAGCTCTGCGACCCCACAGGACTTCCCAACACCCGTACCCCCTCGTGGGTGTGGGGGAGGCCTTCAGGGAGCACGACACCTCCAAGCGGCATGGAGGACCACGCCGACGACTTCATAAAGTTGCAGGTGAGGCCATCCTGTGCTAGTAGCGGCGTGAGCTCCCTTAGCGCGTCTAGCGTCGCCGTCGCGGGTCCAATCATGGTTATGTCGTCTGCGTACGCGAGGACGGTGACTTCCGGGTGCTCCGCTGCCACGTGTCTGAGGTGCTGCTGGATAGACGCCGCGAATAGCAGGGGTCCGAGGGGATCCCCCTGTCTGACTCCTCTTCCGCTGGTGAGTGCCGTGGAATTGAAGCATGGATCCAGCAGCAGCGGTGATGCTGATGCGTAGAAAGAGCGTGTGAAGGGGATGAGGGGGGCTAGCGGGGAGCCGATAAGTGCGTTGAAGAACGCGCTCCTCTCGACTGAGTTGAACGCGTTCTCAATGTCGAGTTGGAGGACTAGGCTGGAGGGCTGCGCGGTGGTGAGGTCTCTGACTGCATGGATGACGAACTCAGCACCTCCCGGGACTGCCACGCCAAATTGCTGAGGTAGGAAATTTTTTCGCGTTTCTCCTTGCAGGTCTGAGAGTGCCACTTTCGCCGCCAGCCTAAGCAATGTTTCTCCAATCGCGATTGGGCGTACCCCCCCCCCTGGTTTGGCGAAGGCTATAAGGCGGGACGGGGCGAGTAGGGCTGCAACCTCGGCGGAAAGGTTTGTCGAGAGAAGGTGTTTAACGGCGGAGTGGAGGTGCCCTAGTACCTCGATGTTACTTGGCGCTGGATCGCGGTAGTGTTCGAAGGTTGACCCCGATGGGCCAGCCCCAATTCCCCTGGGGCATTCCCCGAGGACGTCCGAAAAGCTTTCCAGGGTGGTTGAAAATTGTGTGGGTGTCGTGTAGGAGTGGACCCAGTCGGGCAGGTCATTTTGGGGTTGGGGGTGTTTCGATTCCAGCTGCTGCAGTGTCGCGAATGTCGCCGGTGCTGATGGCGAGGGTTGAAGGGCCGCTAACGCCTTTCGCAGGTTACCCCTTTTCACCAACCCCTCCGCACGTGAGCAGATTCCCAGCGGGTCACGTTGGTGCTGAGGTGGTTCGGCCAGGTGCATTGACCCCAAGTATTCGGTGTACAGCTGGGTCCAGTGTCCACATCGGAATAGATGCATCTGTGCCCGCAGCAGTTTCCACCTAGAGCTGGATCTCCGGCTAAGTCTTAGCGTGAGACGTGGCAGGAACATGAGGACCCGCCACGCTCCCGCGCAATTAGGCAGCTTTGAGATCCGTAGTAAGGCAGCCAGCATACAGGTGGAGTAGTCGCTGAGGATCTGCGGCGGCAGTCGGCGGACGATTGGTTGGTGGGTGATGGATGTTAGGAGCGTAAGGTCCCAGGTCATCGCGATCTGGAAAAGATCCTCCCGCGAGGCCAGCTGGGACGCAGATAGGGCTTGGTCCGGTGGGGGCTGGGCTCTGCGCTGCTGTCTGCGGTTGGTTCCTCTCTCCTGTTGCTGCGCCACCTCCTCTCCTGATTCCGCGCGAGGTGAGTCGGGATTGTCTGGTTGCCTCAGATCTGACGGTATATAGTCCTCGTCTCTCGCCTCTCTGATGATATCGACGTTCCTCCCTGCTTGCGCTGGTGCACCACCTCTCGCCCCGCGCCTAGCGTGATTCGTTCCGCCGGCTCCCCTAGCCAGATTGGGCTCGGTGGTTGGCGCCCGCGCCCCCTCGCCGCTTGACCTGCGCTCCTCTGTCCTCCGCGCGCTCCTCGTTGCGATCCTCTCCCCCGCGCGCTTCCCCGTCCGCTCTGCGGGGTCCCTGCTGCTAGCGCCGCCTGTTGCGTGGGGAAAGTCGGGGTTGTAGGCTCCCCTTGTGTTGGAATTGCGCCTTGTGCTTGCGCAGATGGCGCTTCCGTCCGCCCACGACCGCGAGTGTACCGCGGAGAGTGCACCTGTGCTTCCGCCACGCCCGGCGGTGAGCGTTCCTGCTCGTCCTCCCGCTGCTGCGGACCAAATCCGGCGCCGATTTGAGGACCAGCGCCGTCCTCCCGGGCCGCGCGTCGCTGATTCGCCTCCGAGAGTGGCAACCCGCGCGGAGTCCGCTGTGCGTTCTGGCGCCTTGGCGGAGCCGCACCGGGGGCGTTCTCCGCGTCGTCGGACGCCTGAGCCTCGTGACGAACGCTGCGAGGGGCGGCGTGAAGATCGCCGCGAGCGTCGCTCCCCTCGTCGTCAGGGGAGCCGCAGCCGTTCCCCTGGGCGTCGTTCGCCAAGTCACCGTTCCCCATCTCGCCATTCGCCTCGCTGTCATTCACCCGCGCGCCGATCCTCAGGGCGTCGCTCTCCTGCTCGCCGTTCTCCGCGCGAATCGCCGGTGAAGCGCCAGCGGCGCCATTCTCCATCGCGTCGTGAGCGATCCCCTGCGCTCCGCCCGCGCAGCACGTCCCGGCCCCAATCTCCAGCCCGCTCGTGGTCGAATAGTCGTGGGCGGCGTGGCAGTCGCGGGGGCCGCGGACGCGGGGGCGGGGGTCGCCAGTCTGCGTCGGACTTTGCGCGCGCCCTGGAGAGGCTTCCGGACGTGCTCGCAACTGCTCTCCGTGAGTCGCAGGCGGCGACAGCCTGTCGCTCCGTTCCGCCAGACGCTCCTCGTTCTCTTCCCGCCATTGTCGAGGTAGCCAACCGTGCGGTGTCCCCGCAGCGCTCTGTCCAGCAGCCGCCTGTTCTCCCGGGTTTTGTTGGCGCTGGCGGAGGCCCAGCAAGGGGTCCGTATCGTGACCCTCGTCCTCGCCTTGAGGAGGCGGAGTATTCATGTTCCACGGCGACCCTGCGTCAGCTGTGGATACTGTCGGAGTGCCTAGAGGCACTGGCGCGTGTTCTCCGGTCGACTCGTGCGTCGATGCCGATATCCCGCCCGAGCACATTTGCTGAGAAACCGCAAGCAGCGTGCTTGGGGGCGGCGGATGAGATCCTATCCCTCTTGGCGCCACTGCAGGCAGCGCCCTCCCCGGGTGCAGACGCGGCCAACCTGCTGGCTCGCGCGGCCCTGGATCTGAGGCACATTGCAGGGTCGGTTGAAGGCACACCCGGAGATGCTCTAACCGCCTGCGTGTCAGTGGTCCGCCACTTGTGGCAGACCACGCGCGGAATGCTCTCGTTTCTGGGGGCGGACCGCATGTAGGTGCCCCCCTTTGTCTTGTGTAGACCTTCTCCATGATGCCTGCTAGTTGATGATGTTTGTCGCCATGCTGTCTGCTAAAGTTGTCCCGTTACCTAAGCTTGCCTCCTAAAATGCGCGGCCGTAGGCCGCGCACGCGAGCGCCGGCGGCCGAAGGCCGCCGGCGCGAAGCGCCGGAAAATTTGGAATCACCAAATGAATAATGAGCTAGGGAAGGTGCCGGCTGGCCATTATATAGCTGGGGGAAGGGGAAGAGGCTAGGAGGGAAGAGGCTAAGTCCCCCTTTCTCTCTCGCTCTCTCGAAACGAGCACCGGAAAATTTGGAATCACCAAATGAATAATGAGCTAGGGAAGGTGCCGGCTGGCCATTATATAGCTGGGGGAAGGGGAAGAGGCTAGGAGGGAAGAGGCTAAGTCCCCCTTTCTCTCTCGCTCTCTCGAAACGAGCACCGGAAAATTTGGAATCACCAAATGAATAATGAGCTAGGGAAGGTGCCGGCTGGCCATTATATAGCTGGGGGAAGGGGAAGAGGCTAGGAGGGAAGAGGCTAAGTCCCCCTTTCTCTCTCGCTCTCTCGAAACGAGCACCGGAAAATTTGGAATCACCAAATGAATAATGAGCTAGGGAAGGTGCCGGCTGGCCATTATATAGCTGGGGGAAGGGGAAGAGGCTAGGAGGGAAGAGGCTAAGTCCCCCTTTCTCTCTGTCTCTGGGGGAACGTGGCGTGGCAGGAGGTTGAACTGGCATACCTGGAACGTCTGAGAGGCATAGTAGTGGTCGGCAGCGCCAGTCACACTATCAAACTGCCGCCATGCGCCCTCACTCGCCGCCACTGCCGTTGCTGCCCCTGTCCCTGCTGCCCCCGCCCCTGCTGAAACTGCCGTTTCTTTCCCTCCCCCTTCTCCTTCCCCTTCTTCGTCTCCTTCCCGTTCCTCTTTCCCTTTACCTCCCCTTTCCCTTGCCTCTCCCCCTGCATCTCCCCCTTCTGCTGCGCCTTCTCCCCTTGTATCCCCCCCTCTCTCTTCCCCCGTGTCTCCCCCTGTCCCTTCATCACCCCCTGTACCTTCCCCTCTCCCTGTTTCTTCCCTTGTCACCACCTCACTTTCCTTGCTTTCTGCCTGCGGCGTATCCACCCCTGCTTCCCCTTTCACCTCACCCCGACCCTCCCCTTCTGGTTTATCAACTACAAAACCCCCGACCCCCAAACTCTCCATAATTGCATTCATCTTTTCCTCCCTTGCCCTCTCCCCCACCTCTTCCAACCGTTCCTCCTCTCCTTCCCGTCTCCTCTCCCTCCCTCCTCTCTCCCCCACTCCCTCTCGTCCTTCCCCTTCCCCTCCTGCCCCACTCTTCTCTCCCTCCTTCCCTCCTCCACGTCCCTCCAGCAGCAGAGCCAGACCAATCCCAGCAGAGCTCTCAGCCCCACGCGCTCCCAACTCCCCTTCTCCTCTACTCCCTTCCCCTTGAGTCTCCTCCACAGTAGCAGCCGCTGATCCATCCTCATTACCACCACAGGATCCCTCCGCAGCACCTGCTGCCAAACCTGATCCGTCCGCACCTTGCCCTCCTACCAAACCCCCCTTCGGACCACCTGACACACTTGCTGCCGCCCCCTTACGCCTGTGCCCCAACCCCCCACCTGCGCCCAAACCCAAAGGTCCCTCCAAGGGTTTCCCTACGGGTTCACTTGGTGGTTTATCTGCTTTCTGCTTCTTCTCTCCCTCCCCCTCTTGCTCCAACAACCCCTTCCCCTTGCTGCCCGCCTGTTGCGCATCCCCCTCCGCCTCTCCCCCTCCGCCCCCCTGCTTCTCTCCCCCCTTGCTTCCGCCCCCCTCCTCCTCTCCTCCCTCCCTTCCACCCCTCGCATCCTCTCCTCCTTTCCTCTCGCCCCTATCCAGCTTTGGTACTATCTCTTGCAGCAACGATATAATCGACGTCATCCCTGCAGCCAGTCGCTCTGACAATCCAACCCTCGTGTCACTCCCCGCACCTGCCTGCGCGGATTCCCCACTGCCAGCAGCCCCCCTGCTTCTCTCCCCCTCACCCTCCCCCAACACTCCCCCCGCTTTCCTCCTCCTCCCCCTCCTCCTCCTCCCACCACTTCCACTCCCCTCCTCTCCACCCCCCTCCCTCTCCCCTCCCTCCTCTTCCTCCTCCTCCGTTTCCCCCACTTCCCCGTCCCCCCGTTCCCTTCCCCCGGCCCTTCCCCCTCTCCTCCCCCCCCCCCACCAGTTGCGCCCCCTGCTAAACGCTTCCAGCTCATTCTTTACATTCTGCAACCCTTGCAGGCTTGCAGCTAAATCATCCACTGCCCCAGCTACTCCTGCCCCAGCTACTCCTGCTCCTGCTCCTCCTGCTCCTGCCCCTGCACCTGCTGCTCCTCCTCCTCCTCCCCCTCCTGCTGCTGCTTCTGCTACTGCAGCCACTGCTGCCAATACTCTTCTCCCTGTGGCCTGGGGGAGACCTGCTGCAGCTGCACCCGCCTGCTGTAGCTGCTGCATCTCTCCCGCCTCCTCTTCCTCATCCGCTGTCTCCCATCCGTCCTCCTCCTCCTCCTCTGTATAAGCCTCCTCGTCTTCATACCCGCCATCACCTCCATACATGTCCTCTTCATCTTCCGGTTGTAAGACATAGACATGTGTGGGGGGAACCTGGAAGGGTGAATGGGTATGGTAAGGGGCATATGAAATGGAATGGTTAACTGCCTTCATACTCGCCATCCCCTTCATACATGTCCTCTTCATCTTCCAAACTGAACACACAGACAAGTGTGGGGGGAACCTGGAGGTGCGGAAATGGTATGGTAGTGCATGTGAAATGGAATAGTGAGCCGCTTTCATACTCCCCATCCCCTTCATACACGCCTGGATTCAACACATAGGCATGTGTGGGGGAACCTGGAGGTGCGGAATGGGTATGCCTATGGTGGATATACGAAAATCCTTATGAAACAAAGGCAACTGGACGAGAAAATTGGAAAAGTAATTGGTTATGGTAACACGGCACGTGGTAACATGGTGGATGGTGACATGGAACACGGTGACATGGCGCATGGTGACATGGCGCATGGTGAGATGGCGCATGGTGACATGGCGCATGGTGACATGGCGCATGGTGAGATGGCGCATGGTGACATGGCGCATGGTCCATGGTGCATGGTAGGCACATGGTGCACGGCAGTAAAGCCATGCATGGTACCACTGGGACGCACCTGGGAAATGGAGCCATCAGCCCATGCGACGGTGAGCAGCCCATGGCGCATGGCAGCAATCTCGCCCACCCATGACGCATCCACACTCCCCCCACACGCATCCCCATCACCACCTTCCTCTCCCTCCTCTGCCTCCTCCCAATCATCCGCTCCCTCCTCCTCCTCTTCCTCCTCTTCCTCTTCTTCCTCCTCTTCCTCTTCCCCATCCTCTTCCTCTTCCTTCTCATCCTTGTTCTCCTCTGCTTTCTCCACTTCATTCCCCTCCTCTCCTCCCTCCTTCCCTTCCCCTTCCCCTCCATCGCCCCCTCTCTCACCATCCATCGCGCCACTCTGTTCCCCTTGCTCTCCCCCTCCCTCCCCTTTCCTACCTTCCACCCCCTTCTCCTCTCCCTTATCATCCACCCTTTGCTCTCCTGCTCTTTCCTTCTCCTCTTGTTTCTCCTCCCCTGCCTCTTCCCCTAACTCTTTCCCGGTCTCCCCTCCTGTCTCCCCTCCTGTCTCTCCTCCTCCCTCTGCTTCCAGCCGAACAACAACGTCCCCAAGCCTGAAGTTCCAGTCTGGATGCTCAGCCAACTCATACACCGCAGCCAACTCCTCCTGAAACTCCACCACCCCACCCCACCCTGCCGCACCACAACCCTCCATTCTCCCCAGCCCTCCATCCCCATCCTCCCCATTTTCACCCAAATCTCCCGCCCTGCTGCCGCCCCCAGCCCTAGCCCAGGCGACGATGGCAGTGCGCTGCTTGTAATCCACTGTTTTCACGTACCCCACTCGCCCCCACGGCCCTCGCACTAACACGGAGAGGGGGGCGGGTGTCACGGGAACAGGAGGGGTGGGGAGGGCAGCAGCGAGAAGGGCGGAAGAGGTTTTGATTGCGTCTATTGCTGTGCGTGATGCTGCCTTTTCAAAAGCGACTACTGCTGCCTCTGCGGCTGCCTCTGTTGCTGCCTCTCCTGCTGTGCCTTCTGCTGCCTCTGCTGCTGCCTCTGCTGCTGCCTCTGCTACTGCTGCTGCGTGTGCTGCTGCGTCTGCTGCTGCGTCTGCTGCTGCCACCTTTTCAGCTGCACCTACTGCTGCCGCTGCTACTTCTTCCTCTGCTGTGTCTGCTAATAGAACTGCAGGAACCGTCGCCAGAGCATGAGCATGAGCATGAGCATGAGTATCAGAAGCAGCAGCAGGAGAAGCAGCAGCAGGAGAGGAAACGCCAACAGCATCAGCAGCGGAGGTCAGAAGAGCGACTAGATCCGCAGCAGCGCCACTCATCCCCCTCTCTCCCCCTCCCACTCCTCCTCCATCCCCAACCCCCAGCCCTCCTTCCCCTCCTACTTCCCCTCCCACTCCACTCCCCATCCCCATCCCCGCAACCTCCCCCATCCCATCATCCCCGTGCTTTTCCACCACATAATCCTCCGGCCAAAAGTCGTGTTCACCCAGATTTTCCACGGGTATTAACTCGCACGCGTCAATTCCCCTCTCCTCGCGCCCATCCTGCCACGTGACAGCCACGTGGGTGCTTGTGCGCACCACCATTGGCGCTCGTTCCACGCCCTTGGGGGTTTTGTGAGGGTTTTTCTTCTTGGAGTTTGTCTTTTTGCCCCTGCCTCGACGCCAGAAAAACAGGTTGCTGCTGTTACTCCTGCTGCTGCCAGCAGTATTGCCGCCGCCGCTGCTGGTGGTGGTGGTGTGGCTGGTTGTGACAGTGCTGCTTCCACCAGAGTCAATAAGAGGATCCGCCTCCCCTGCCTCTCCCGCTCGTGCTCCCTCTTCCTCTTCCCTCTCCCCTTCACTCTTCTCCGCCCCTCCCTGATCCCTTCCAACTTCCCCCTCCCCTTCCCCCTCTCCCCCTGCTTCCACTCCGCCTCCTCCTCCCCCGCCCCCTTCCCCATTCTCCCAGGCTTCCCCCTTCCCGCTCCCCCCATCATCAATGCGCAAGCAGTGATCCCCTACCTGCCAGTTCGCGTAGTTAAAATGCACCAGCGCGCGTACAGCCGCCGCGCTTACCTCGTCCGGCGGAGGCCCTTTCGCCCCGCCCGCGCCCCCCGCGCCCATAGCCTTCTCCCCTTTCCCTGCACTTCTCTTCTTGCCGCCGCTGCCGTTGCCGCTGCTCCCCCCGTCCCCATCCCCGCCACTCTCTTTACCCGCAACCGCGACGCTATCCCCGCCGCTGTCCCTGCTACCCTCATCCCCCCCACCACTAACGCCGCCGCCGCTTCCGCCGTCGGCCCCGCCGCTTCCGCCGCCGACGCTGCTGAACTGTCTCCCCGTGATCCACTGAACGAGGGCCGTTCCGGGTTCCACGACTGCCACCGTGGCTTCCATGCGCGACTGCTTCCACGTGCCCTTCAGCCATTGGGCTCGGCGGAATATGCTCGCGTAACTCGCGCGCACGCGCTGCCCAGGCCAGAAAAGAATGCTCTCCTCGTCGTCCGTCGCCGACGGTCTGACCGGAAACAAATCGTCCGGACTGACTTTGGTAACCCGACATTTTGCCCCGTCGTCGAAAACCAAAACGAGGTTATCCAAAATGTCGTCAACCCGACCCACCCAGTCGCGGTAAACGACAAAACCTCCGGGTTTCACGGATCGGATCGGAACCAACCGCCTGGAATCCACGTCTTTCAGAATCTCCCCCGACGCGAGCTCGAGATCCAATAGCAGCTCGACAGCTGTCACGGTCCCGGTTTGCCCCAGCGGATCGTCCGCGCGCGCCACGACGTCTCCGTGTAAGAAGCAACGGTCTATAATATTAAGATCCTCAATTCTCTCCTCCGTAGGTTCCTCCGATCCGAGCCAGCAAATCCTGGCGTACCCGTCTTCTAACGAATCCTCGTCATCTTCCTCGTCATCATCGTCGCTGTCCACGTTGCCTGCCACGTCAGCGACGAGTCCGGTTCTAGCGGGATCCGTCGCGCTAGTCACCAGATCTTCCACATAAAGCCGCGTAGTCTGCGGCTCGTCCGTCTCCTCTTCTTCTCCTCCGTCAACGTCTACGTCCTCTCCGTCAACGTCCTCTCCGTCAACGTCAACGTCATCTCCGTCAACGACTTCTTCCTCCTCGTCCAACAATTGCGACGTCTGGTCGTCCGGACCGTCTCTATCCCTCAACCCGTCTAACCCCATCGAGACACGCGGATCTTCGCGTCGCGCCTAGCTGATCTGGTCTGATCCCCTGATCGCAGGTGTCCCCTGGTTGGCTGCGAAGAATTCGGCTGCGAAAGCACGATGCTGTCTCGACCACGAAAGGCTGACTTCACGACGACTCGCTCTGCGACCAGTTGGGATCAGCTTTTCATCCGAATTTCCTTCCAGCGACAACAGCATCAGTTGGATTCGTCCTCTTCGTCGTCAGCCGTCGGATTCGCTTTGTCTCCGACGCAGTGCTCAGTTCTATCCCAGATCCCGTGTCCTCTAAAAAAACGTTACCAATCCAGTTAGGCGATGACGGAATCCCGAAAGAGTGACTTGAGAAACAAAACGTGCTTCATAGCTGAACGTTCTTCACGCTAACGACGCCATGTTCGGCGATGACGGAATCTCGAAAGAGTGACTAGGGAAGCAAACTAGGTTGATGATTTCCGTGCTGCGCAAGAATCTAGAAGATGATGAAGGATGATGATCCCGAGAAGGATGAGATAATCCAATCCAATAAGGGCGGGTCCAGCGCGTACGTTTACAGGTCTATACAGTTCATCTGTCGTGGTTTGAAAAGATATTAGACGGTGCACAGCGGTTTCGAAATTTCACCGTTTTAAACCGTGACGCAATATAGATTACCGCACTGGATGAACTGTAATGAACGGAAAACATACGCGCTGGACCCGCCCTGATGGATGACTGACGATGACATAACACTGCATAACATAGAGGGGTTGGGAGGGGTTCCAGAATTTCATGCTGTTTATCTTTTAAACTATGGAACTGAAAAGCGACCAATTATATTAGAACAAATGGAACAGCCGTATATATATGTTTACATATATATTTTCGAGGATATTTACATTGAAGCACCCATTATAAATTATTAAATTTACCACATATCCCATGGTTCAGTTGTAATCGCAAGCTCTTGCTCACTAAAGCCCGGGAAGCAGCATTTCCAACCGCTCCATTTCCCATTCTGCCACATCAGACCCCAGAGAGACCAGCTCAGCCCCACACTCCCCCCAAGAGCTATTGCTTCCTGGGCTCATCTCTCGGATGTTCCCACCCTCGTCAAGAACCTTGCTGCTGCTGCTGCTGCCCCCGTCCAACCCTTCTGAACCCTCGTTCTCTTTCGCCTCGCTTCCGTTTTCCCGCAGGCACATGCGTTTCCTGCTAGAAGCGCCAGCATCACCCTGCAAAGCATTGGACCCATCTCCACCGTATGCCTCCTCGCGTCGCCCACGTTTCCCTGGGCTCAAGCAACTCTGCTCACTCACCCCACGCATCTCCTCCAATGCTGCTTTGATCTCTATCCCTGGAACGCCCATGGATTCAACCGCAGGTGCCACTGCACTGTATGATGACCCTTCCGTTTTCACCTGGACTGTGCCTGGTGGTGCGGCAGGGGCGGTCGCAGAGTCACAACCATGCATTGCCACGTGGCGCTTAGTCAGCTTCACGTAATTATCCAGGAGAATCTGCTGGGGGTTGTTCAATGTTGGGAGCGAGCTTCCTGGTGGGTACGCTGTTGACAATTGTGGTGTGGTCAGGTGCGCTGCAATCGGGTGCGGTGCTGATGGGTGTGATACCCACAAATGCACATCTGCTGGAGCAGCAGGGACATCAGGCGGCTGATGCCACAGGGGATTGCCCAGTGGAGCAGCAGCAGGCAGGCTGAAGGGCGGCAGGTGCCTGATCACAGGGGCGAGCTCTCGCCCCTCCAGGGGCTTAACCAACGGAGCTGCAGCAGGCAGGCTGAAAGGCGGTTGCATCTGCATCGCTCCCACCGCCTCACCCACTCGTGCCTTCTGACTCATCCACGCAGCGGTTGTCAGAATCCTTTGCTGAGGCACCTCAAAAGTCCCGCTTTGGTTCGTCGTCGCTACAGCTGACGAGCCGCCGCTGCAGGGTGGCTGCGAGCCGCTGCTTCGTTGTTGCGCGGCGATTTCGCGCCCGCAGCCAGAACTCCTGGCGAGACTGCCGCGAATCGCAGCCAGTTTGCGCATCTCCTGGATCTCGAGCATGAAGCGCGCAAGCCACGGCGACGGGTTGCTGGGGAGGCCGCCGGTGCCGCCGCTGGCGCCAATGGTACCGAAGGTACTTGTATCGAAAGCAGCAGCGGGAGTCACGGTAGGAACGGGAGCAGGTGTAGCAGTAGGAGAAGCAGTCGGAGGGGCGGGAGTAAGGCCAGGAATGGGGAAATTCGACAACCTTGGGAAACTGATACTCTCGCCGCTGTCGCGGAGGCTGTTGCGGAGGTGATAGCTCCACGATGTGCCTGTATCGGGAGTGATGGGTGTTGCTCGGGGGAGAGCCGCAGGAAGCACCGCGACAGGGTCGATTCGACTTCCGCCACTCGCGGCGGCGCTCCGGACGGACGATTTGAGTTTCTCGGCGCTGGCGGAGGGGGAACATGATCCCCTGTTCGGCGCAGCCGCAGGCGCGGGGGAAGCGGGGAAGTTGAGCACCGCCTCCGCGCCGTACAGCTTCCGCGCAGCGCGGTCGTACGCGCGCGCGGCTTGCTCCGCGGAGACGAAGGAGCCGAGCCACAAGCGCACCTTGCGCCGCGGCTCGCGGATCTCCGCCACCCACTTCCCCCACGTGCGCTGCCGCACGCCGCGGTAGCGGAAGAGGGAGTTATCGGGGCCGCCGCGTGCCGTTGCTGCTGCTGCTGCTGCTTCTGTTGCTGTGACAGTCGTGAGGCATGCCATTCGGTAAGCGAGTATTAAAAAGTCGTGAGGAGGGCTTTTACAGACCCCACTCGGGCTGAGCTACTGGCAGTCTCAGTAACTGAAAATATACGCAGTTCTGAGAGTCGTTTGTTGCGTCAACGAGAGCGAGTGCCTCGTACGTAGTCCGAGTTCGTTGAGTCGAAACTAACAGTCGCGCTAGCCTTTTGAGAGACCTCAAATAACCGAGCTAACTTCGTGTCGAAGGAACAAACAAACACGCGGCTCCGTGAGGTAGGAGCTCGAAACTGACTCTGCCGCGCTGGACGCGGGTGGTTATAAACGACGACGCAGACGCTGCAAACCGTATGAACTCGCCATGCCAAATCCCTGCAACATAAACAACCATCATCTGCGCCGCTCTGCGCTTCTCTGCGGTACTCTGCTCTGCTCCGCCGCTGCTCTCTCCTATCCCATGAAGGAAAGGGTCGTCTCGCCGTCGATTCGCACGGCTCTTGGCCGTCGTGGATCGTCGTCATTCTTCAGTAACGAATCTCCTGAAAACTTTGCGAGCAGGACGGGCGTTGCAGTGAGAGTTGCACGGAAACGACGATGCCAAGTCGTCGTGACTACCCGTAGGACGACGGACCGGTGAGAGTCATCATCGCTCCTATTGGTCGCATGTGCCGCGGCCACACAGAATCATAGCCTCGTACCGCACCTACTATGGCTGATGCGTCTCTTGAGTTAGCTTGCAGGATTTGGGTAAAATGGCGGTGACTTGACGTTCCTGGAATGGAGGGGGGATATCGCGAGATATGGATAAACAGAAAGGGATCTTGGAGCACATGGAATTTGCTGTCGTTTGAAGAGGATCAGCTTTGCAGTGAAGGCAATTGTGTCCAAAGAGGGATGTTGGAAATTAAAAAATCGGGACGACAGGTGGGTCGAATCGCGCTGGCAAAATTGCGCCGTGAAGGCGGAAAACGGATCGCGGATATGGTTCAGGACAATTTACAAAATCATTGGCGCGAAATGCAATTTTTGGCCCGTGGTACGCTACTGTAAAAATCTTTACTGTACAATGTGTGATTGAGTGAGTTCTGCCCGGAACGTCAGGCAACCTGACCTGACGCATGGCGCTGGATCTGTTTCAACCTTGATCGTAGGCGTTGCCTGGTGGCTACGAAGGATTGGGCTGCGAAGAAGTCCTTTGCGAAAACACGATACTGTCTTGACCGGGAAACGCTGACTTCACGGCGACGACCCGCTCTACGACCAGTTGCGAAAATCGTATCATACGAATTCCCAGCACCTACAACAGTTGCTCGATTCGTCTTCTTCGTCGTCAGGTCGTACTCGCACTACCCTTTCTATTCATCTCTTTCTCTTCCACCTTTTTTCCTCTTGATACCTCTCCCTGAGCCATGTATTACATACATGAATCTCTCAAGGACCTAAACAGAAAGAGGAAAAGGAGGGAAAGAAAGACTCAACAAGGAGAAGGGAAATGAAGAAAGAAAGGGAGAAGGAAAGTGAAACTGCCACAAAGAAACCAAACGCAACACACATAAAACCCCCCCTCAAGATACCCAATCAAAACCCCCAATCAAGACACCCCATCAAGACGTCCCATCCCACACCCCATTCCCCCCCCCCCCCCCAATCACAACAGCGTATCCACCATGTACGGGGCCTCCACCCAAAGAGCCCCGCCTTCCACATCGACATCGTCCCTCTCCCGATCGACCAAGTCTACGTTAATTCCCCCCATGGAAGACGCCGCCCGCAGCAGGATGACTCGGGCCTGCGCACGTTGTAACGCCACCCCGATGAGCGCCTTCAGTGACCCTAAAAGATAAGCCGAAAACACAGAGTCGTCCTCCCGACAAGCCCCCCGCGACACAGCTAACCCCATGTGCGCATCCCCCTGCTGACGAAGCCACCGCCGAAAACGACCGCCGAGACACCCCCACGTCTCTACTATCAGAGGGGTGAACTGCACGCCCCGGTTGCGTGCAAGCAGAGGCGCGTAATCACTCGTTTTGCGACGCTCCCACTCTCTTGCCGCCACACCTATTTGACGCCCGCACTGTCCTAGCAGGGATGGAGACAGCGATAGCGGGTCCGCGACGCTGATCTCTAGGGCGTGAGCCTCTCCAGCCATTGGTCGTCGCACCGCCACATCAACCCGCTTCCCCTGCAGCACCACACTATCCTCCATTGTCACCACCCCCCCCGACGCCTTAGAAATCTTCGCCACCGCAAACTTCACCTCATCATGCACCCGAGATGGACCATGCTGGTGCTTGCATCTCAGGGCATGATGCGGGTCTGCTGGGTCACCATACACTGTACCACAAACACACCTCCCCGCCACCTGCAGCTGCTGAATTGGGAGCCCGAGCCGTATAGCAGCAGCAATGCCCCACTCGGCCGCAGTGAATGTGAGATCTGAGTGAGCCGGAACCGCCGAGACCCATGCACCCGCCCCCGGGCCCTGAAGGTAGCATCGTCACGAGCCAAACGTCGCAGTGTCTGGAGCTCCTCTATAGCTAATTGCCGCTGCCGCGCCTGGAAAAGCCGAACAGGAGGGGCCGCTACACACAGAGGTAAGCCCGGTATCTCCTGGCGGATAGTCGCTGGCAGCTGCTCAAGAGCCTTGGCAAACCACGGGTCAAGAAACTCTGCCCCTGTCGAAGTGGTGAGGTACTCTGCAAACATCGCCTCCTCGCCCGCCACCCCTAACTGTGCAATGTCACGCGCGGCCTGCGCCCACCCACAGACATAGGACAATGGGCTCAAAGAGGCCGCCGCCCGGATCCCGAACCCTCCGAGTCGCACAGGGAGATGCAGCTGCATGCGTGCGCGCCTAGACCGGTCGGGGTCCTGCTCCCAAGTGCCAGGTGGGAAAAGCCGCTCGAAACAATCCTCTAAACAGCTGTCCCAATCCCTAAAAGCCTCAACCACCTCCGGGCGCGGCGGCATAGTCCGGGCGAGGTACATCGGCCGCGCTGAAACTGCAATGGCGAGGAGGTGTGAAGCCATCTGGGGGTGGTCGAGCAAGGGGAGCCATGGCAGTGGCGCCTGCAACTGTCGAAGCCGCTCCCGTAGCCGGACCACCTCCCAAACCTCCTCCCCAATAGGCACGCCCACCACAGTAAGACCCTCATCCACCCGCTGCGTCCCCAATGGCAGTGCCCGCTCCACCTCCCCGCCCTCGCGCTCCCAAAACCGGCACTTATGCGCCTGCACCTCCAGCCCCACCCACTCCAACCGCTCCCGCAGCACCCCAAAAGCCTCCAAAATCCTAGCCGCTGGCCCCAAAATATAGGTATCGTCTGCATAGCTGAGAAAAAGCAGGTCCCCGAACTCCCTAGTAACCGGCTCCATCACCAGCTGCTGCGTGAACGCGAAAAGAAAAGGGCCGAGCGGGTCCCCCTGCCTCGATCCCCGTGCCGACTCGAGACTCTGTACGAAAGGGCCTGCTCGGAGGTACAGGTCGCTGGGTGTCCCATAGAAAACACGCAAGAATGGGATCATCCCTGAGAAAGGCGACTCCCGCAACCCATCGAACATCGCATGACGGTGAAACGAATTGAAGACGTTTGCGACGTCTATCTGTAGCGCACACCAGTCGGGGTGAGTGGCCAGCGCTGACCGGAAAGAATGAGTGAGAATCTCCGCCCCGACCCTGGTGCCCGCTCCCAGCTGGTTGCACGGCAGGAAGTAGGAAACCATCGCAGGGCGGAGCGAGATGCACAGAGCTCGAGCAAGGATACGAGGAAGCACTTCCCCGATCGCCACCGGCCGGACGTCGCCGTTAGGTTTGGAAAGCCCGACTAGGTTAGATGCGGCAAGCCACGGCCGAGCTCGCTCGGGGACCTGTCCCGCCACCCATTGGTTGAACACTTCCAGCAGGTGGGAAAGGCACGCAGGTTCAGTGAGGAAGGTGTCGCGCAGATGCTCTGTGACCCACCCCGATGGCCCTGCTGCTGAAGCTCGAGCGGCTGTATGGATAGCTCTGGCCAGGATGTCGGTCGTGAGTGAAGGCCGCTGAGCAGTATCGACGGTGAAATCGCGGACCCACTGTGGTACCTCGCCAGTACTAGCCGGGTGCTTCTCTCGCAGCGACTGCACCATGGCCTCAGACGGTCGAGCCAACTCCCTTGCTGTAAGGCAGGCCAAACCACGGCTCCACTCCCCCACTTTGCACCGAGATCGGCACCGTGATAGGCGGATGGCGTCCGGGTCCTCGTCAGAGCAAGTGTAGGAAAGTGGGCGAACTGCTGGCCGCGCTGCCACCATGGCAGAGTCGAATAGCTCCCGCCACCTCCCCTCCCAGAACGCACCCAGCCGCTCTGTGATCTGCGCCTTCTGACCTATGCCTGGCTTGGGAGGCACGGCCAGGATGAGGCGCGGAAACGCCATGTATTACATGATCTACTAGCTTTTACAAAAAAAAAAGGATGGGGTAATCCCAACGTTACCGACGCAGGACATGTGCATGAGTGAAGAGTTGATTTGCAAACTGATTTTGGAAGGAACGTTCTACTGTGTTGTCAGCTGCCTGAAACTAGGGAGCTGGGAAATTGGTTAGCAATAATTATTTCAAACAAATAAAAACCAACACGTTCGATAACAAGATGTCAGCTATATAAATATCTTGAAGGTATATACATTGAGGAAAATATAGAATTACTCTGACTCACCACATATCCCATGGTTCAGTTGTTATTGCAAGCTCTTGCTCACAAAGACCTGGAAGGAGAGACTCCAACCCCTCCATTCCCCAGACATCTCCCTCCAGCTGGAAATCCGCCACATCAGAACCCAGAGAGACCAGCTCTGCTCCACACTCCCCCCAAGAGCTATTGCTTTCCGGGCTCATCTCTCCAGCATTCTCACCCTCTTCAAGCACCTTGCTGCTGCTGCTGCTGCTGCCGTCCAACCTTTCCGAAACCTCACTCTCTTTCACGTCGCTTCCATTTCCCCGCAGGCACATGCGCTTCATGCTATAACCACCCTCCACATCACCGTGCAAAGCATCCGACCCATCTCCACCGCAGACCTTCTCGCATCGCCCCCGTTTCCCTGGGCTTAAGCAGCTCTGCTCACTCATCCCATGCATCTCCTCTGATTCTCCTTGGATCCGTTTCCCCTGAACGGCCAGAGATTCACCTTCAGGTGCCTCTGCGATGTCTGATGCCCCTTCCGTTTTCACCTGGACTGAGCCTCGTGATGCGGCAGGGGCGGCTGCAGAGTCACAGCCCTGCACTGCCACGTGGCGCTTGGTGAGCTTCATGTAATGCGCCAGAAGAATCTGCTGGGGGTCGCTAAACGCTGGGAGGGCGCTTGCTGGCGGGTACGGTGCCGACGATTGCGATGCCGACGGGTGCGACGCAGTCGAGTGCGGTGCTGATGGGTTTGATGCCGATGCCTGCACGGCTGCTGGAGCAGCAGGGACGGCAGGTGGCTGACGCCACAGGGGTATCTGGGGCATCTGGGGCTTCTGGGGCTTGTGCAGCAGAGCACCCGCAGGCAGACTGAACGGCGGCGGCGGCGTCTGAATCGCTCCTAGCAGAAGCCCCTCAGCTACTCGTGTCCTCTGACTCGACCAAGCAGTGGTTGCCGGGATTGTTCCAGGAAGCTTTGCCGTAAGCGCCTGGAGAGCTGGCAGCAGGCTGAAAGGGGACGGGGAATGGAGGGAGGCCTGCGATTCGAGTGCAGGTTGAGACGCATGAAGATGTGACGAGGACTGCTGGGGTAGGCGCGCTTGGTTCTGCTGCTGCTTCAGCTGTTGCTGATTCTGCTGCAGCAACAAGTGCGGCTGCTGCTGCCGAAGCTGCTCGCAACGCAGCCTCTGGACCGCTCCTTCCGCTCGCTGCTGCTGGGAAAGGAAGAACGGGAACAAGGCGTTCTGCTCAAGGCTCGAAAGCCTCTCCGCGAAGAGCGGCGCCTTCGCGCTTTCCCCCCCGCCCGCGTTGGTCCCCGCGACGGGAAACCCATTGAGCGGCGAACGAGTCAGTAACGCCTCATGGCGGGTCTGGCAGCTCGCCGCGGCGGAAGTCCCGCTGCGAGTCGTCGCCGCGACAGCTGACGAGGCGCCACTGTTGGGTGGCTGCGCGCCGATCTCGCACCCGAAGCCTGAGCTCCCGACGAGACCGCCGCGAATCTCGGCGAGTTTCCGCATCTCCTGGATCTCGAGCATGAAACGCGCGAGCCACGGCGACGGGTTGCTGGGAAGACCGCTGGTGCCGCCGCTCATACTTCCACCGAAAATTGCAGCGGGAGTGGCGGTAGGAATGGGAGCAGGAGTAGCAGTAGGAGCAGCAGTAGGAGCTGCATTAGCGGCGGCGGTAGGGCAAGGAATGGGGAAATTCGACAACCTCGGGAAACTGATACGCTCGCCGCTGTCGCGGAGGCTGTTGCGGAGGTGATAGCTCCACGATGTGCTTGTATCGGGGGCGGCGGTGGGTGTCGCTCTAGAGAGAGCCGCAGGAAGCACCGCGAGGGGATCATTTCGACTTCCGCCACTCGCGGCGGCGCTCCGGATGGACGATTTGAGCTTCTCTGCGCTGGCGGAGGGGGGACATGATCTCCCGTTCGGCGCAGGCGGGGGGGCAGGCGGGGGGCCAGCGGGGAAGTTGAGCACCGCCTCCGCGCCGTACAGCTTCCGCGCAGCGCGGTCGTACGCGCGCGCGGCTTGTTCCGCGGAGACGAAGGAGCCGAGCCACAAGCGCACCTTCCGCCGCGGCTCGCGGATCTCCGCCACCCACTTTCCCCACGTGCGCTGCCGCACGCCGCGGTAGCGGAAGAGGGAGTTATCGGGCCCGCCGCGCGCTGCTGCTGCTGCTGCTGCTGCCTCTGCTGCTTCTGTCGCTGTGACAGTCGCGAGGCATGCCATTCTATAGGCAAGTTACTGGAGTCGTGAAAAGGGCGTTTCGAAGACCCCAGTCAGACTGAAGTGGGCCTTTTGAAGACCCTATTTCAATGACACAGTCCTTTACTAGAAAATTCCGGATCCAAGTCGATGTGTGCGCGCCTAACCTTGAGACTACGCCGCGCCTTCAGAGGTGGCTACTACGAGGGGACGTAGGCTTTCTGACAGGCGTGAGTAAGAGATTCGTTTTTTGAGCCAACGAGAGTGAGTGCCTCATAAGCAGTCGAAACTGACAGTCGCGCTGGACTTTGTTGTCGAGATGACCTTTTGATAGATCTCAAATAACTGAGGGAACTACGGAGAGGAAACAAACGAGACTCCGTGTCGTAGGAGCTCCGAAACTGACTCTGCCGCGCTGGACGCGGGCGGTTATGAACGACGATGCAGTCACTGCAAGCCGTAACATGGGAAATCGATGCAAAATGAACTACCATCCCCCGAGCATCGTTGTAATAGTCTGTTACTGGTATGCCCTGCTCTGGACTGCTTTGCCCTTCACTGCTCTCCCATGAATGCAAAGGTCGTCTCGTCGCTGACTCGCGGCTATTGGCCATCGTGGATCGTCGTCGCGCCTCAGTAACGAAGCTCGTGAGAAGTTTGCGAGCAGGACGGGCGTTGCAGTGGGACTTGCACAGAAACGATGATGCATGGCAAGTCGCCATGACCACGCGTGGGGCGACGGGCGGCAAGTGTCACCCTCACTCTTATTGGTCGCATGTGCCGCGGCCATACGTAATCATAGCGTCGTACTGCGCTTACTACGGCTGATGCGTCTCTTCGTTGCATCAAGGTCCAAGTCGAGAACTTCCTGAGTTGGCTTGCTGGATTTGGGTGAAATGGCGGTGACTTCACGTTCGTGGAATGGAGGGGGAATATCGCGAGATACGGAAATGAAACAGAAATGGATCTTGGAGCACATGGAACTTGCTGATGCGTCTGAAGGGGATCGGCTTTGCAGTGAAGGCGATTGTGTGCAGAGAGGGATGTGGGAAATTGGAATTTCAGACGACAGGTGGTACGAATCGCGCTGGCACAATTGTGCCGTGGAGACGCATAGCGGATTGCGGATATTGATGAGCGGAATACTCAATATCATTGGCGCGAAATGCAAATTCTGGACCGTGTAGTAATCTGTGTAAGTGTTTTACGAGTGTACGAGAGAGTTCTGCCCGGAACGTCAGGCAACCTGACCTGATATGAAAAGTTACCAAATCTACAGCAAATCCAGTGCGCATGGCGCTGGTGCAGTTTCATTTCGAGAATTCTAATCGGATCAATTCTGGTGCATCGTCGGTTCAAATTGCACCCAGTCCGTTGACTCGTCTGCCACAAGAAACAGCTGTTCCACACCCGTGCAAACGGAAACTTTAAAACTGTGATGATACGATAAGGAAGGGACACTCTCACCGCCATTTCTGTGGTGATAGATATCTGCGATGGGATTCCATGAGCCCAGCGTGGGCGAGTTTCACGTGGTAGTTCCGCAGAGCCAATGAAACTTGAGAAGCTGTAATCGCGCTGGCACACCCTACCAACATTGACCACCATTTCCGTATCCGCTGGATCCGGCGCGATCGCCTTCACCACTAGGAGGGATGGCAAGGTCCATATCGGACAAGCCCAACCACGCTATCCTCTATAGAAGAAGACTGAATAGCCAAAATATGAATGTGTTTCAAAACAGAAGCAGTCTTGTTCGTTAAGTGCCAACTAACAATGGTACTACCTATCTGTAAGAATACATCAACATGCCAAGCTTGCATAACAGAAGACGAAGTTTCTATAATGTTCAGAGACAACATTGGGCATGCAACAAATAATGGGCGCCACCAATCACTCGAAGGGGTTGATACGCGGATCGTGCTCTGTGGCAAGTGCCATCCCCGTGCACAAGCAAGTGGGGCACATGACCTGAATGTGGCAAAGGAAAGAAGGCGGGGAACGGGTGAAGGGTACAAGGTTGGATGTATATCTTCAAAACACTCAGCAGATTCTATTCAAGTAATTTCAGGCCTCCGACCGACCTTGTCCCTAGTGATCCTCATCTGTCAAACAAAAACCCAGACATCCATTTCTCCAACCCCATGCATGCACATGCCCCGCACTCCGATCCCCACGCCCCTCCTCACCTTGCGCAGACCAGCACAGTTGGGACACCGCTTGGCCACCTTCATGCCTTGCCGCCCAGCAGTACCTGCTCCCTCTGCTCCTGCTGCTGCTGCCAGCGCTCCATTAGAAGCAGCACCCCCTCCTGCTGCTGCTGCTCCGCCTTCTGCTGAACCCTCCCCCTCCAGCTGCACGTCTATGAGCGAGCCTGTGGCAGCGCAGCGGGCACATGCCAGGTAACCTAGGGGGGGGAGACGGGGAGAAGGAAAAGGGAGGTGCATAGAAACAAAAAAGAAGTCAACAGGGTCAGAGGGAGGAGGCACTTGCCCCTCCCCCTCCAGCTGCAGGTCAATGAGCGCGCCTGTGGCAGATCAGCGGGCACACGCCAGGTAGCCTGGAGATGAAGGGGAGAGGGGAGGAGAAAGAGCAATATCAGAAGCATTCAACGGAAGTCAACAGAGTCAAAGGAAGGACTACCCCCTCCCCCCCTCCAGCTGCACGTCTATGAGCGCGCCTGTGGCAGAGCAGCGGGCACCCATCAGGTAGCCTGGAGGCAGGGGAGGAGAGGGGAAGGGGCTGTGTGGATTCAACCTAAGTCAACGAAGTCGAAAGGTGGCAAAGTCAATGCCTCGCTCCCTCCAGCTGCACGTCTATGAGCGAGCCCGTGGCAGAGCAGCGGGCACACGCCAGGTAGCCTGGAGATGAAGGGGAGAGGGGAGGAGAACGAGCAATCTCAGAAGCATTCAACGGAAGTCAACATAGTCAAAGGAAGCGCTTGCCCCTCCCCCTCCAGCTGCACATCTATGAGCGAACCCGTGGCAGTGCACCGGGCACACGCCAGGTAGCCTGGAGGCGAGGTGGAAGAGGTTGATGGGGGAGAAATGCGTATAGAATTCATACGAAGTCAACAGAGTCAACAGAAGCACTTGCTCCTCCCCCTCCAGCTGCACGTCTATGAGCGTGCCTGTGGCAGCGCACTGGGCACAGGCCAGGTAGCCTGGAGGCGGGGGAGGAGAGGGGAAATGGGGGAGAAACGTTGATAGTGTTCAACAAAAGTCAACAGAGTCGAAGGGGATGAGAGGATTGGGATGCACGAACAAAGTAAGTACAAGGACATACCCGATCCATGGCACACACACACCCGATCCATGGCACACACATACCCGATCCATGGCACACACATACCCGATCCATGGCACACACATACCCGATCCATTGCAGTACATGCAGCGCTTGTGCTCCTGCTGCTTCACATTGTTCACCTCCACCACCAGCAGCTCTGACAGCAGTCGGTCTCCCTATCACACATACCGCATACATGGCAGTACATACCCGATCCATGGCAGTACATACCTGATCCATGGCAGTACATACCCGATCGATGGCAGTACATACCCGATCCATGGCAGTACATACCCAATCCATGGCAGTACATACCCGATCCATGGCAGTACATACCCGATCCATGGCAGTACATACCCGAGCCATGGCAGTACATGCAGCGCTTGTGCTCCTGCTGCTTCACGTTGTTCACCTCCACCACCAGCAGCGCTGACAGCAGTCGGTCTCCCTATCACACATACCGCATACATGGCAGTACATACCCGATCCATGGCAGTACATACCCGATCCATGGCAGTACATACCCGATCCATGGCAGTACATACCCGATCCATGGCAGTACATACCCGATCCATGGCAGTACATACCCGAGCCATGGCAGTACATACCCGATCCATGGCAGTACATGCAGCGCTTGTGCTCCTGCTGCTTCACGTTGTTCACCTCCACCACCAGCAGCGCTGACAGCACCCCCACCGCTCCCCCTGTGAAGGAGGCGACTATGGGGTCCACTTGGCTGTAATGTGAGGGAAGGTTCGGAGGGGGTGGTATGAGAGGAAAGAAAGAGGCACCATTAACAGCAGCGGAGGCATCACCTCCTCCACCAGCAGTGCCGACAGCACCCCCACCGGCCTCCCTTGTGAAAGAGGCGGCTATGGGGTCCACTTGGCTGCAGGATGGGGAGGAGAGGAGTGAGTGGGAGCGGAGGACAGGGTTACTCTTTTGCCTTCCACCTCAGTGAGCAGTGGATGCACCTCCACCACCAGCAGCAGCGCTGACAGCACCCCCACCGCCCGCCCAGTGAAGGAGGCAACTATGGGGTCCACTTGACTGCAGCATGGGGGGGTAGAGGAGTGAGTGGGAGCGGAGGAGACAGGGACCATCAGTGGAGGGACCATCACCTCCACCACCAGCAGCACCGCTGACAGCACCCCCACCGCCCGCCCTGTGAAGGAGGCAACTATGGGGTCCACTTGACTGCAGCATGGGGGGTAGAGGAGTGAGTGGGAGCGGAGGAGACAGGGACCATCAGTGGAGGGACCATCACCTCCACCACCACCAGCAGCGCTGACAGCACCCCCACCGCCCGCCCTGTGGAGGCAACTATGGGGTCCACTTGACTGCAGCATGGGGGGTAGAGGAGTGAGTGGGAGCGGAGGAGACAGGGACCATCAGTGGAGGGACCATCACCTCCACCACCAGCAGCACCGCTGACAGCACCCCCACCGCCCCCCCTGTGAAGGAGGCCACTATGGAATCCACTTGGCTGGCATGGGAGGGGTAGATGTAATGAGAGGATGGAAAGGGAAGGCGAAAAGTGTTCAGAAAGAGCAGTGCCGACAGCACCCCCACTGCTCCCTTTGTGAAGGAGGCCACTATGGGATCCACTTAGCTGCAGGATGGGGAGGAGACAAGGAAGACATGGAGCGTTCAGAAGTGGCTGTGCTGACAGCACGCCCACCCCACGGCTCCCTTTGTGAATGAGGCCACTGTGGGATCCACTTGGCGGGGGTGTGTTGAAACGCTATGTGATGAGACAGTAGGGAGGGGATGTTAGGAGGGGTGAAAGGAGCATTCAGAAAGGACAATGGTGACAGCACCCCCACGCCCCCCCCTGTGAGGAGGGCCACTATGGGATCCACTTGGCTGCAGTAAGAGGGAAGCAGAGGAGAGTTGATAGAGAGCAGAGGGAAAAGGCATATGCATGAGGAGTGAGCATATATGGTAACAGGTACCTTTTCCCTTCCCCCCAGCCTCATGTGCCCACTCTCTCTCACCCACCAGCCCTCATGTGCCCACTCTCTCTCACCCACCAGCCCTCATGTGCCCACTCTCTCTCACCCACCAGCCCTCATGTGCCCACTCTCTCTCACCCACCAGCCCTCATGTGCCCACTCTCTCTCACCCACCAGCCCTCATGTGCTCACTCTCTCTCACCCACCAGCCCTCAGGCGCCCCCTCTCACCCACTAGCCCCCCTTGTCTGCCTTCTCAGTCACAACCAGCCCAGCGTCTCACCTGAGCTGGCGGGGCAGGTGCATGCTGGCAACAAAGTCCTCGTAGGACGTGCCACACACCCATTTTGAAGGCACAAGTCACAGCAGCACTGACTCACTCATATAGTGCATCTGAGAGGGCGTATGCTGCTGTTGTGGCAGGGCGTCTCACCTGAGCTGCCGCGGCAGGTGCATGCTGGCGATAAAGTCCTCATAGGATGTGCCACACACCCATGCCCAGACACAAGACAAGATGCACAGACTGATAACGCCATCACCCCCCCTCATTGACAGCAATCTACCTTCTCAGTCACGAGCTTACCTGAGCTGCCGCGGCAGGTGCATGCTGGCGATAAAGTCCTCATAGGATGTGCCAATACCCATGCCCAGACACAAGACAAGATGCACAGACTGATAACGCCACCACCCCCCCTCATTGACAGCAATCTACCTTCTCAGTCACGAGCTTACCTGAGCTGCCGCGGCAGGTGCATGCTGGCGATAAAATCCTCATAGGACGTGCCACCCATGCCCAGCCGCAGTTGCAGCTGATGATAGGAGCAAAGGAAAGGGGGAGCGAGAGAGGGCGGGAGGGAGAGAGGGAGGGAGCGAGGGAGGGAGGGAGAGAGTGAAGGAGGGAGGGAGGGAGGGAAAGTTGAACAAAAGATTTGAAGGGCATTACAAAGGGGCAAGGAAGAGTGGTAGAGTCGGGGGGAGGGAGGGAGGGGCATTAGGCAGCAAATGGAACAATATCGAACGAATGGTGCATCAGATGAACAGTGAATCCCCCTCACAGAAGATCCCATAAACAGTGAAATACCCCACACTACCCAACCCGAACCTAGCCAGTAATTAATCCCCTCGTCCCCGCCTCCACGACTGCTACACCCCCCTTACAGTGGGCGCCACAAGGCCACCGAAAATGATGAGGCTGGCGACAAGGAAGGCAAATGTGATGTAATACTCCTTTAGAGTGTCCGTTTTCTGCGGTTGTGCAGGGGGGAACCAGGGGGTAAGGGAACCAAAACGAAGGTCACACAAAGAAAGCAGAGGAACCAGGAAGTAAGTCACGCAAGGAAGGCGAACGTGATGTAATATTCCTTGAGGGTGTCCGTTTTCTGCTGCAATCAGGGGATGTGGGGAGAACAGGAAAGCAGCACAAGCAAGAGAAAAAGCAGCATTAGGCCAGCCACACAAGGAAGGCGAAGGTGTCCGTCTTCTGCAGTCCGATAGTGCAGGGCGGTCACATGAAGAAAGCAGAGGAGGGAGCAGAGAGGTAAACCACACGAGGAAGGAGAATGTGATATAATACTCCTTGAGAGTGTCCGTTTTCTGCAGTCCGTTAGGGATAGAAAGAGCAACACAAACCAACAGGAACAGAACCAGAAACAAACAGAAACAGTTGAAACAAGGAGAGGGAAGCAGCGGAGCGGAACTCAGAGGTCAAGTCACATCAGGAAGAGTTGATTCATACTGGCTCCACCTGTTCACATAAGTCACATACCGCACAGCCCACCTGTTCGACTTCGACAGTTCCAGTGGAGCGGAACTCAGAGGTCAAGTCACATCAGGAAGAGGTGATTCATACTGGCTCCACCTGTTCACATAAGTCACATACCGCACAGCCCACCTGTTCGACTTCGACAGTTCCAGTGGAGCGGAACTCAGAGGTCAAGTCACATCAGGAAGAGGTGATTCATACTGGCTCCACCTGTTCACATAAGTCACATACCGCACAGCCCACCTGTTCGACTTCGACAGTTCCAGTGGAGCGGAACTCAGAGGTCAAGTCACATCAGGAAGAGTTGATTCATACTGGCTCCACCTGTTCACATAAGTCACATACCGCACAGCCCACCTGTTCGACTTCGACAGTTCCAGTGGAGCGGAACTCAGAGGTCAAGTCACATCAGGAAGAGGTGATTCATACTGGCTCCACCTGTTCACATAAGTCACATACCGCACAGCCCACCTGTTCGACTTCGACAGTTCCAGTGGAGCGGAACTCAGAGGTCAAGTCACATCAGGAAGAGGTGATTCATACTGGCTCCACCTGTTCACATAAGTCACATACCGCACAGCCCACCTGTTCGACTTCGACAGTTCCAGCGGAGCGGAACTCAGAGGTCAAGTCACATCAGGAAGAGGTGATTCATACTGGCTCCACCTGTTCACATAAGTCACATACCGCACAGCCCACCTGTTCGACTTCGACAGTTCCAGTGGAGCGGAACTCAGAGGTCAAGTCACATCAGGAAGAGTTGATTCATACTGGCTCCACCTGTTCACATAAGTCACATACCGCACAGCCCACCTGTTCGACTTCGACAGTTCCAGTGGAGCGGAACTCAGAGGTCAAGTCACATCAGGAAGAGGTGATTCATACTGGCTCCACCTGTTCACATAAGTCACATACCGCACAGCCCACCTGTTCGACTTCGACAGTTCCAGCGGAGCGGAACTCAGAGGTCAAGTCACATCAGGAAGAGGTGATTCATACTGGCTCCACCTGTTCACATAAGTCACATACCGCACAGCCCACCTGTTCGACTTCGACAGTTCCAGTGGAGCGGAACTCAGAGGTCAAGTCACATCAGGAAGAGGTGATTCATACTGGCTCCACCTGTTCACATAAGTCACATACCGCACAGCCCACCTGTTCGACTTCGACAGTTCCAGCGGAGCGGAACTCAGAGGTCAAGTCACATCAGGAAGAGGTGATTCATACTGGCTCCACCTGTTCACATAAGTCACATACCGCACAGCCCACCTGTTCGACTTCGACAGTTCCAGTGGAGCGGAACTCAGAGGTCAAGTCACATCAGGAAGAGTTGATTCATACTGGCTCCACCTGTTCACATAAGTCACATACCGCACAGCCCACCTGTTCGACTTCGACAGTTCCAGTGGAGCGGAACTCAGAGGTCAAGTCACATCAGGAAGAGGTGATTCATACTGGCTCCACCTGTTCACATAAGTCACATACCGCACAGCCCACCTGTTCGACTTCGACAGTTCCAGCGGAGCGGAACTCAGAGGTCAAGTCACATCAGGAAGAGTTGATTCATACTGGCTCCACCTGTTCACATAAGTCACATACCGCACAGCCCACCTGTTCGACTTCGACAGTTCCAGTGGAGCGGAACTCAGAGGTCAAGTCACATCAGGAAGAGGTGATTCATACTGGCTCCACCTGTTCACATAAGTCACATACCGCACAGCCCACCTGTTCGACTTCGACAGTTCCAGCGGAGCGGAACTCAGAGGTCAAGTCACATCAGGAAGAGTTGATTCATACTGGCTCCACCTGTTCACATAAGTCACATACCGCACAGCCCACCTGTTCGACTTCGACAGTTCCAGTGGAGCGGAACTCAGAGGTCAAGTCACATCAGGAAGAGGTGATTCATACTGGCTCCACCTGTTCACATAAGTCACATACCGCACAGCCCACCTGTTCGACTTCGACAGTTCCAGTGGAGCGGAACTCAGAGGTCAAGTCACATCAGGAAGAGTTGATTCATACTGGCTCCACCTGTTCACATAAGTCACATACCGCACAGCCCACCTGTTCGACTTCGACAGTTCCAGTGGAGCGGAACTCAGAGGTCAAGTCACATCAGGAAGAGGTGATTCATACTGGCTCCACCTGTTCACATAAGTCACATACCGCACAGCCCACCTGTTCGACTTCGACAGTTCCAGCGGAGCGGAACTCAGAGGTCAAGTCACATCAGGAAGAGTTGATTCATACTGGCTCCACCTGTTCACATAAGTCACATACCGCACAGCCCACCTGTTCGATTTCGACAGTTCCAGTGGAGCGGAACTCAGAGGTCAAGTCACATCAGGAAGAGGTGATTCATACTGGCTCCACCTGTTCACATAAGTCACATACCGCACAGCCCACCTGTTCGACTTCGACAGTTCCAGTGGAGCGGAACTCAGAGGTCAAGTCACATCAGGAAGAGTTGATTCATACTGGCTCCACCTGTTCACATAAGTCACATACCGCACAGCCCACCTGTTCGATTTCGACAGTTCCAGTGGAGCGGAACTCAGAGGTCAAGTCACATCAGGAAGAGGTGATTCATACTGGCTCCACCTGTTCACATAAGTCACATACCGCACAGCCCACCTGTTCGACTTCGACAGTTCCAGTGGAGCGGAACTCAGAGGTCAAGTCACATCAGGAAGAGGTGATTCATACTGGCTCCACCTGTTCACATAAGTCACATACCGCACAGCCCACCTGTTCGACTTCGACAGTTCCAGCGGAGCGGAACTCAGAGGTCAAGTCACATCAGGAAGAGGTGATTCATACTGGCTCCACCTGTTCACATAAGTCACATACCGCACAGCCCACCTGTTCGACTTCGACAGTTCCAGTGGAGCGGAACTCAGAGGTCAAGTCACATCAGGAAGAGTTGATTCATACTGGCTCCACCTGTTCACATAAGTCACATACCGCACAGCCCACCTGTTCGACTTCGACAGTTCCAGTGGAGCGGAACTCAGAGGTCAAGTCACATCAGGAAGAGGTGATTCATACTGGCTCCACCTGTTCACATAAGTCACATACCGCACAGCCCACCTGTTCGACTTCGACAGTTCCAGCGGAGCGGAACTCAGAGGTCAAGTCACATCAGGAAGAGTTGATTCATACTGGCTCCACCTGTTCACATAAGTCACATACCGCACAGCCCACCTGTTCGACTTCGACAGTTCCAGTGGAGCGGAACTCAGAGGTCAAGTCACATCAGGAAGAGGTGATTCATACTGGCTCCACCTGTTCACATAAGTCACATACCGCACAGCCCACCTGTTCGACTTCGACAGTTCCAGCGGAGCGGAACTCAGAGGTCAAGTCACATCAGGAAGAGTTGATTCATACTGGCTCCACCTGTTCACATAAGTCACATACCGCACAGCCCACCTGTTCGACTTCGACAGTTCCAGTGGAGCGGAACTCAGAGGTCAAGTCACATCAGGAAGAGGTGATTCATACTGGCTCCACCTGTTCACATAAGTCACATACCGCACAGCCCACCTGTTCGACTTCGACAGTTCCAGTGGAGCGGAACTCAGAGGTCAAGTCACATCAGGAAGAGTTGATTCATACTGGCTCCACCTGTTCACATAAGTCACATACCGCACAGCCCACCTGTTCGACTTCGACAGTTCCAGTGGAGCGGAACTCAGAGGTCAAGTCACATCAGGAAGAGGTGATTCATACTGGCTCCACCTGTTCACATAAGTCACATACCGCACAGCCCACCTGTTCGACTTCGACAGTTCCAGCGGAGCGGAACTCAGAGGTCAAGTCACATCAGGAAGAGTTGATTCATACTGGCTCCACCTGTTCACATAAGTCACATACCGCACAGCCCACCTGTTCGATTTCGACAGTTCCAGTGGAGCGGAACTCAGAGGTCAAGTCACATCAGGAAGAGGTGATTCATACTGGCTCCACCTGTTCACATAAGTCACATACCGCACAGCCCACCTGTTCGACTTCGACAGTTCCAGTGGAGCGGAACTCAGAGGTCAAGTCACATCAGGAAGAGTTGATTCATACTGGCTCCACCTGTTCACATAAGTCACATACCGCACAGCCCACCTGTTCGACTTCGACAGTTCCAGTGGAGCGGAACTCAGAGGTCAAGTCACATCAGGAAGAGGTGATTCATACTGGCTCCACCTGTTCACATAAGTCACATACCGCACAGCCCACCTGTTCGACTTCGACAGTTCCAGTGGAGCGGAACTCAGAGGTCAAGTCACATCAGGAAGAGGTGATTCATACTGGCTCCACCTGTTCACATAAGTCACATACCGCACAGCCCACCTGTTCGACTTCGACAGTTCCAGTGGAGCGGAACTCAGAGGTCAAGTCACATCAGGAAGAGGTGATTCATACTGGCTCCACCTGTTCACATAAGTCACATACCGCACAGCCCACCTGTTCGACTTCGACAGTTCCAGTGGAGCGGAACTCAGAGGTCAAGTCACATCAGGAAGAGGTGATTCATACTGGCTCCACCTGTTCACATAAGTCACATACCGCACAGCCCACCTGTTCGACTTCGACAGTTCCAGCGGAGCGGAACTCAGAGGTCAAGTCACATCAGGAAGAGGTGATTCATACTGGCTCCACCTGTTCACATAAGTCACATACCGCACAGCCCACCTGTTCGACTTCGACAGTTCCAGTGGAGCGGAACTCAGAGGTCAAGTCACATCAGGAAGAGTTGATTCATACTGGCTCCACCTGTTCACATAAGTCACATACCGCACAGCCCACCTGTTCGACTTCGACAGTTCCAGTGGAGCGGAACTCAGAGGTCAAGTCACATCAGGAAGAGTTGATTCATACTGGCTCCACCTGTTCACATAAGTCACATACCGCACAGCCCACCTGTTCGACTTCGACAGTTCCAGCGGAGCGGAACTCAGAGGTCAAGTCACATCAGGAAGAGGTGATTCATACTGGCTCCACCTGTTCACATAAGTCACATACCGCACAGCCCACCTGTTCGACTTCGACAGTTCCAGTGGAGCGGAACTCAGAGGTCAAGTCACATCAGGAAGAGTTGATTCATACTGGCTCCACCTGTTCACATAAGTCACATACCGCACAGCCCACCTGTTCGACTTCGACAGTTCCAGTGGAGCGGAACTCAGAGGTCAAGTCACATCAGGAAGAGTTGATTCATACTGGCTCCACCTGTTCACATAAGTCACATACCGCACAGCCCACCTGTTCGACTTCGACAGTTCCAGCGGAGCGGAACTCAGAGGTCAAGTCACATCAGGAAGAGGTGATTCATACTGGCTCCACCTGTTCACATAAGTCACATACCGCACAGCCCACCTGTTCGACTTCGACAGTTCCAGTGGAGCGGAACTCAGAGGTCAAGTCACATCAGGAAGAGGTGATTCATACTGGCTCCACCTGTTCACATAAGTCACATACCGCACAGCCCACCTGTTCGACTTCGACAGTTCCAGCGGAGCGGAACTCAGAGGTCAAGTCACATCAGGAAGAGTTGATTCATACTGGCTCCACCTGTTCACATAAGTCACATACCGCACAGCCCACCTGTTCGACTTCGACAGTTCCAGTGGAGCGGAACTCAGAGGTCAAGTCACATCAGGAAGAGGTGATTCATACTGGCTCCACCTGTTCACATAAGTCACATACCGCACAGCCCACCTGTTCGACTTCGACAGTTCCAGTGGAGCGGAACTCAGAGGTCAAGTCACATCAGGAAGAGTTGATTCATACTGGCTCCACCTGTTCACATAAGTCACATACCGCACAGCCCACCTGTTCGACTTCGACAGTTCCAGTGGAGCGGAACTCAGAGGTCAAGTCACATCAGGAAGAGGTGATTCATACTGGCTCCACCTGTTCACATAAGTCACATACCGCACAGCCCACCTGTTCGACTTCGACAGTTCCAGCGGAGCGGAACTCAGAGGTCAAGTCACATCAGGAAGAGTTGATTCATACTGGCTCCACCTGTTCACATAAGTCACATACCGCACAGCCCACCTGTTCGATTTCGACAGTTCCAGTGGAGCGGAACTCAGAGGTCAAGTCACATCAGGAAGAGGTGATTCATACTGGCTCCACCTGTTCACATAAGTCACATACCGCACAGCCCACCTGTTCGACTTCGACAGTTCCAGTGGAGCGGAACTCAGAGGTCAAGTCACATCAGGAAGAGTTGATTCATACTGGCTCCACCTGTTCACATAAGTCACATACCGCACAGCCCACCTGTTCGACTTCGACAGTTCCAGTGGAGCGGAACTCAGAGGTCAAGTCACATCAGGAAGAGGTGATTCATACTGGCTCCACCTGTTCACATAAGTCACATACCGCACAGCCCACCTGTTCGACTTCGACAGTTCCAGTGGAGCGGAACTCAGAGGTCAAGTCACATCAGGAAGAGGTGATTCATACTGGCTCCACCTGTTCACATAAGTCACATACCGCACAGCCCACCTGTTCGACTTCGACAGTTCCAGTGGAGCGGAACTCAGAGGTCAAGTCACATCAGGAAGAGGTGATTCATACTGGCTCCACCTGTTCACATAAGTCACATACCGCACAGCCCACCTGTTCGACTTCGACAGTTCCAGTGGAGCGGAACTCAGAGGTCAAGTCACATCAGGAAGAGGTGATTCATACTGGCTCCACCTGTTCACATAAGTCACATACCGCACAGCCCACCTGTTCGACTTCGACAGTTCCAGCGGAGCGGAACTCAGAGGTCAAGTCACATCAGGAAGAGGTGATTCATACTGGCTCCACCTGTTCACATAAGTCACATACCGCACAGCCCACCTGTTCGACTTCGACAGTTCCAGTGGAGCGGAACTCAGAGGTCAAGTCACATCAGGAAGAGTTGATTCATACTGGCTCCACCTGTTCACATAAGTCACATACCGCACAGCCCACCTGTTCGACTTCGACAGTTCCAGTGGAGCGGAACTCAGAGGTCAAGTCACATCAGGAAGAGTTGATTCATACTGGCTCCACCTGTTCACATAAGTCACATACCGCACAGCCCACCTGTTCGACTTCGACAGTTCCAGCGGAGCGGAACTCAGAGGTCAAGTCACATCAGGAAGAGGTGATTCATACTGGCTCCACCTGTTCACATAAGTCACATACCGCACAGCCCACCTGTTCGACTTCGACAGTTCCAGTGGAGCGGAACTCAGAGGTCAAGTCACATCAGGAAGAGTTGATTCATACTGGCTCCACCTGTTCACATAAGTCACATACCGCACAGCCCACCTGTTCGACTTCGACAGTTCCAGTGGAGCGGAACTCAGAGGTCAAGTCACATCAGGAAGAGTTGATTCATACTGGCTCCACCTGTTCACATAAGTCACATACCGCACAGCCCACCTGTTCGACTTCGACAGTTCCAGTGGAGCGGAACTCAGAGGTCAAGTCACATCAGGAAGGCGAACGTGACATAATATTTCTTCAGTGTGTCCGTTTCAGAGGAGAACTAACAAGGGGGCGGACAGGAACAGGATGGAGGAGAACTAACAAGGGTACTCGGGCATCTCCTCCTCCTCCACTCAGTCCCCCAGTCCCTGAGCCAGTCTCATCAGTGCTGCAGCTGCTGCTGCTGCTGCTGCTGCTGCCCTACCAGCAGCGTCACAGAAAAAGGCTCATAGGATGTTTCAATTCAACACTCACAAGTGGGGGCAGGAAGGGAATCGAGGAGGGGTACTCAGGCATCTCTTCCTCCTCCTCCACTGGCAGGCCTCCCAATTTCGCTCGTGCGGCGGCTGCTGCTGCTCTGTTGCGGCTCTCCTCTGCGTTCTTGATCTCCTGCTGAATGCGCAGCCGGCGAATCTGGTTATAAGGGGGACAAAGAAGGGAGGGGGTGGAAGGGAGACATACAAAACAAGTGCTGAGTCGTTAGAAACAAACGGCTCTCCTCTCAGTTCTTGATCTCCTGCTGAATGCGCAGCCGGCGAATCTGGTAAGGTGGCAGAACGAGGGGCAACATGGCAAACGGGGTTTGAATCGACTCGAATAGTGGCACTCCTCTGGTCTCGTGATCCCCAGCGACATGTGGAGCTGACGAATCTGGTTATAAGGGGGACAGCACGTCGGTTGCCCACCCCACCTTTTCAGCTTCGGCCGCCGCCACCGCCCCCCCATCAGCAGCACCAGTAGCAGCATGCCTTTCCCCCCACACCACCTTGCTCCTGCTCCCCTCTTTCTCACCTCTTCCAGCAACAGAAAGACCCGGTTGCGGCGCGTCGTGATGTAGTCAGAACCAGCAATCAACCCCTTCCCCTCTTTGCTCCACCCTTCGCCTCACTCACCTCTTCGCCCCACTCAACCTCTTCGAGAAGCAAGAAGATGCGGTTGTGCCGGGAGGCGATGTTGTCACGGATCTCTGTGAGCTGCATGCGAGCAAAGTCCTGCAGCGCGCACCACCCCGTCCTTTGACTCACCTCTTCCAGCAGCAAGAAAATCTGGTTGCGGCGGGAGGTGATGTTATCACGAATCTCCGTCAGCTGCATGCGGGCAAAGTCCTGCAGCGCCTACCACCATCCTTTCCCCTGCTCCCTCTGTGACTCACCTCTTCCAGCAGCAGGAAAATCCGGTTGCGCCGGGAGGTGATGTTGTCACGGATCTCTGTGAGCTGCATGCGGGCAAAGTCCTGCAGCGCGTCCGGCCCCTCTATGATGCAGAACTCGCCCACCACTGCTCCCAAACCTGCACCGTTTGTCCTACAACCCACAGCCGCACCACCTCATGCACCAGCAGCAGCAGCAGCAGCAGCAGCAGCAGCAGCAGCAGCAGCAGCAGCAGCAGCAGCAGCAGCAGCAGCAGCAGCAGTAGCGGCAGCAGCAGCATACCTTTCCTCCCTCACCTCCTTGGCCCCGTTCCCCTCTGCCTCACCTCTTCCAGCAGCAGGAAAATCCGGTTGCGCCGAGACGTGATGTTGTCACGGATCTCAGTCAGCTGCATGCGAGCAAAGTCCTGCAGCGCGTCCGGTCCCTCTATGATGCAGAACTCGCCCACCGCCGCCGCCGCCGGCCCTGCTGCTGACGCACCGCCTGTAGCAGCCCCCCCAGCAGCACCGGCTGTAGCAGAGCCGCCTGTAGCAGCAGCACTCGAAGCAAACGCAGTTGTAGCCTTTTCTGCTCCGCTGCTGCCTATAGCGCTGGCGCCTGCAGCACTGTCCAGAAGGGCCGCTACAGCAGCTGCGGACGCGGTGGTCTCCTGCCAGCTCTTGCTGCTCCCTGGCTTGGCGCCCGGCACTGCTCTCTTCGCTGCTGCTTCCCTTGCGCTACAGGGGGGAATGCGAGCGGGGGAAGGGGGATGGATGGATGGGGGAGCGCCTGACAGAAATATCAGAGGAAGCAGCTGACGCGGTGGCCTCCTGCCAGCTCCTGCTGCTCCCCGGGCTTGGCGCCTGGCACTGCTTTCTTCAGTGCTGGTGAGTCTCTGGTGCTGGGGGAGGGCGGGGGATGAAAGTGGGGAAGGGGGGGTGGATGTGGGAGGGATTGGAAGGAATGTCAGAGGAAGCTGCAGCTGACGCGGTGGCCTCCTGCCAGCTCCTGCTGCTCCCCGGGCTTGGCGCCTGGCACTGCTTTCTTCAGTGCTGGTGAGTCTCTGGTGCTGGGGGAGGGCGGGGGATGAAAGTGGGGAAGGGGGGGTGGATGTGGGAGGGATTGGAAGGAATGTCAGAGGAAGCTGCAGCTGACGCGGTGGCCTCCTGCCAGCTCCTGCTGCTCCCCGGGCTTGGCGCCTGGCACTGCTTTCTTCAGTGCTGGTGAGTCTCTGGTGCTGGGGGAGGGCGGGGGATGAAAGTGGGGAAGGGGGGGTGGATGTGGGAGGGATTGGAAGGAATGTCAGAGGAAGCTGCAGCTGACGCGGTGGCCTCCTGCCAGCTCCTGCTGCTCCCCGGGCTTGGCGCCTGGCACTGCTTTCTTCAGTGCTGGTGAGTCTCTGGTGCTGGGGGAGGGCGGGGGATGAAAGTGGGGAAGGGGGGGTGGATGTGGGAGGGATTGGAAGGAATGTCAGAGGAAGCTGCAGCTGACGCGGTGGCCTCCTGCCAGCTCCTGCTGCTCCCCGGGCTTGGCGCCTGGCACTGCTTTCTTCAGTGCTGGTGAGTCTCTGGTGCTGGGGGAGGGCGGGGGATGAAAGTGGGGAAGGGGGGGTGGATGTGGGAGGGATTGGAAGGAATGTCAGAGGAAGCTGCAGCTGACGCGGTGGCCTCCTGCCAGCTCCTGCTGCTCCCCGGGCTTGGCTCCTGGCACTGCTTTCTTCAGCGCTGGTGATTCCCTGGCGCTGCGAGGGTGCGAAACGGGAAAGGGGGTAGATTGGAAAGGGTTTGAGAGGAGCATCAGAGAGAGCAGCAGTTGACGGGGTGGTCTCCTGCCAGCTCCTGCTGCTCCCCGGGCTTGGCTCCTGGCACTGCTTTCTTCAGCGCTGGTGAGATTCTCGTGCTGCACGGAGGGAGGAGAGGAATGCGGGGAAAAGAGGGGCGAGGGATACTTCCAGCTCAATTTCTGAGACGCCTGAATCACCGTTATCGCAGCAGCGATTGCTGGTCCTGATGCGCACACGCGTACTCATTCCGTCGCCTCTCACCCACGCTTCCGACTCGTTCTCATTACCACGCTGGCTAGAAGCACCGGGACCGGGACTGAAATTGATTGACGAATTCCGTCGCATCGCCTTTCCCCGACGTCTTACTTAGCTTCGTCGGAATCGTCCTCATAACACGCTGGCTGGAAGCACCTCGAATAAGTATAATCATGCTGAACGGATTCCGTCGCCTCACCTTTCGACGTCGTCTCACGTACACACCTCGAACTCTACATTAAACACGCTGGCAGGAAGTACCTCGACTGGTATCAACGCACTGACGAATTCCGTTATTCGTCATCGAACTCTTCCCGTACCCTCACCTTTCTCCGTCCGATTCGTCTTCCAGCAACGCGCTTCGACAAACCAGCCGGCGGGAACCTCCCGTCGAACCCAACCTCGCGATTCCACGCGGACCGCCACGCATCGGTCGAAGCGCAGGTGAATACAACAATGACGCGCTCGATTGACCAGATGCACCGAATGTAACGGACGCCGAAGCTCCGCAGAGGCTAAGGGAGCGAGTGCAGCCATCGCAGGTCCGGCAATCGTTCGGCCTAGCTTTGGATTGAATGCAAAATTGCGTGGCGGCAGGAGCCCGCGAACATGAAGCCGCGTGTGCCATTAGGGTTCGTAAGTGAAGATTCGCGGAGAACCGAGTTGTTAATGGAACGAAGCCGTCGCACGAGCGAATGCACGCGTGCGGAGAAGCACGGGAAAGCTATGGCTGCTCCTGCTGCTGTTACTTGCGACTGCTTGCTACTACTGCCACAGCTTCTGAACAAAAGCTGAAGATGTGGCAAATAGCGGAGCTGACTTCTCAGTGTGAGAAGCGTGGCAAAAAGCACACTCGAAAGAGGCACACCGTAGTGACACGGAGGATTGATTATCTGGCAATTCCGAGGCTCGGATGTTGTCGAGGAAGTTCCAGGGGTCATCCTCGCAGCACGAAACTCGCTTTCAGCTATAAACAAGCGGCAGGAAAAGATGATTTAACCAGCATATGAGTACCTCTTGAAAACCAGATGGAATTTCAAAACCAGGTTGCATTTGCAATTCAATAGTAGATGAAGGCCAAATTGCGTAGAATACCAATTCGCATACAAAACTATCAGAAATTATACCGTATACCATGAACAGAAAAAAAATTTACCGAGACAACAGTAGCACCAATGCGCCACCAGCTGTCAAACCAAATATTTGTATTGTCTCTAGGCTATAGTGGGTTAGCCTACAAGGGGTACAACACTTTAGGGTTAGTACTTGTACCCAACACATTCATAGTTCATTCATTCCTGCGTAGTGATTCTGACATGGTATTCAGAGCAGGAAACCTGTTAGGTTTTTAGGGCCCACCGATCGTTCCGCTAGTTCCTGCCCGAAGCGCCTTGCGCTGTCCGGCCCTCTCGCACAGTGTCACACTGCCCTGCAGCTACTCGCACTGCCTACCCTAGCGCGCTGCCCTGCTGTCACGCGCGCCCCTGCTGCCTGCGTGCTGCCTCTGCCCCGCGCGCCACTGTTGCCCGCGAGCAGCCCCTGTCTCGTGCGCCACCGCTGCTTGCAAGCAGCCCCTGCCTCGAGCGCCACTGCTGCCCGCGAGCAGCCCCTGCCCCGAGTGCCACTGCTGCCCGCGAGCAGCCCCTGCCCCGAGTGCCCCTGCTGCCCGCGAGCAGCCCCTGCCCCGAGCACCCCTGCTGCTCGTGAGCAGCCCCTGCCCTGCGCGTCGCGCCCTGCTGCAGCCCGCACGTCGCACCCTGCTGCCCTGCGCGTCGCGCCCTGCTGCAGCCCGCGCGTCGCGCTCTGCTGCCCTGCACAGCGCGCACCCTGCTGCCTGCGCCGCCCAGGCCAAGCCGCCCCACCCAGCCCGAGCCGACCTGCCCAACCCGAGCCGCCCTGCTGCTACTACAGCTGCTGCTGCTGCTCGTTCTACTGCTGCTGCTGGTGGAGGTGCTGCTGGAAGTGCTGGAGGTGCCGCCGTCCAGCCCCACCGAGCCGCCCTGCTGCCGCTACTTCTGCTGCTGCTGCTGCTGCTGCTGCTGCTGCTGCTGCTGCTGCTGCTGCTGCTGCTGCTACTGCTCGTGCTACTACTACTGCTGGTGGAGGTGCTGCTGGGAGTGCTGGAGGTGCTGCTGGTGCTGGAAGTGCTGGAGTGCGGCTGGGAGTACTGGAGGTGCTGCTGGTACTGGAGGTGCTGGACCTACTACTGACCGACACCACCGGTCATGGCCACTATCGCGGCAGTTGCAGCGGCTAAGAGTGGACGGCAGCGCTCCCTGCCTCTCCCGGACGACCCCACCCCTCAGCAGCTTAGTGAGTGGGTTTTTCAGCAAGGCCGTCCTGGTGGTGGAGGTTTTGGATTTATGTGGTCTCAGCGACCTCGTGACTGTGCTTCTCAGCGATGCGTCCTTGGTTGTGTAGAGGTTGCTGCTCTCGTTTCTAGTGAGTCTGCTGCCGCTCCAGGTGCTGGTGAGTCTGCTGTAGCTCTAGGTGCCCGTGAGTCTGCCGACGCTCTAGGTGCTAGTGCGTCTACTGCCACAGGTCCTGCCTCAGCTGAGGCCTTGCACACTTTCATGCTTGACTCAGGTGCGTCACGTTGCTTTCGCGATTGCACCACAGTCACACCACTCGCAGCACCTGTCCCAGTCTCACTGGCTGACCCCACATGGGGCCCAGTAGTTGCGCGAGCCTCCACTGTCCTCCCGTGTCCGGCAGTCCCCTCCAGTTCTCTGTCAGTTCTCCACCTCCCCACGTTCTCGACGAACTTGGTGAGCAACGCTGCCATTCAGGATGTCTGGGTTGATACCTTTATTCCTGGAGGGCAGCGTGTGGCGATCAATACGTGCTCTCGGACAGGCCATCACCTTGCTACGTTCACTCGACGGCCTGGGTCTAGTCCGTACACACTGACCACTGTGTCTGCACAGGTGGCTGAGTCACGTCAGGTGGCTGCGTCGAGTCAGGTGCCTACGTCTGGTCAGCTTGCAGCATCTTGTTCGTGTCGGGTACTCTCCCACCAGACTCTCCTCTGGCACCACCGCCTCGGTCACCCCTCGCTGCCGCGTCGCCGCAGCATGCACTCCCGTTTCCTTGTCTATGGGCTTCCCAAGTCCCTGCCCTCCCTCCCGCGCTCGCCTGCACCGCCTTGCCTTCCCTGCGTCAAGGGGCGGCAGCGCGCCGCTCCTCACTCCTCCGAGTTTCCTCCGACCACTGCTCCTCTGCAGACTCTCCACATGGACGTTTGGGACCCGGCCCCCATCGGTGGAACGGACCAGGAGCGCTACTTCCTGCTGGTTGTTGACGACTACACACGCTACACCACTGTCTTCCCCTTGCGGCGCAAGGCGGACGTCAGCGGTGTTTTGATCCCCTGGATCCGTGCTACTCGTCGCCAGCTGCGCGAGCAGTTTCGTCGGGACTTGCCAGTCCTGCGTCTGCACTCTGACAGGGGTGGTAAGTTCTCTTCCGGCCTCCTTGAGGAGTTCTGTCGAGACGAGGGCATCTTCTAGACGTTCACGCTTCCGGCCTCTCCTCAGCAGAATGGGATTGTTGAGCGTCGCATTGGCTTGATCATGGAGGTTGCTCGTACCTCCATGATCCATGCGGCTGCTCCCCATTTTCTGTGGCCGTTTGCGGTACGATACGCTGCGCATCAGCTCAACCTCTGGCCCCGTGTCTGTGAGCCAGAGACCTTGCCCACCCTTCGGTGGACGGGGAAGTTTGGCGATGCGTCGGTGTTTCGGGCCTGGGGCGCGCTCTCCCTTGTTCGCGATGCCAAAGCGAGCAAGCTCTCCTCTGGCTTCCCCACCGACGCCCCGCTGTGGCAGTTCTACTACCCACGCGACCGTCGTGTGTTCTCCTCCCAGGACGTCACCTTTGACGATTCGGTCTGTTTCTATAGACTATACCCGCACGCGTCCCACCCGGTCCCCCTAGCGCCTCTCTTCCTGGTACCAATCCCCCCTCCGGTAGACCCCCTCCCCCCACAGGGTCCTGCTCCCTCAGGTGTGTCTCAGGTAGACCCACCCCCCTTGGTTGAGCCTTTGGAGATCTCTTCTGACTCCTCTGGCCCAGCTGCGGGGGGTGACCCCGCCGCTGACGACACGGCGGCCACTCGCCGCTCTCCACGCTTGGAGACCCTCCCTGGTTTTCCTCCTCGGTCGTCTTCGCCACCTCCGCAGCCTGCTGCTGTGGACTCTGGAGCCGAGACTGCTGGTGCTGAGCCTGCGGGTGCTGAGACAGAGGGTGAGGGTTCTAGGGGTGCCGCGACTGGGGGTGCTACGACTGGGGCTGCTGCGAATCCTAGTGGCGGTGGAGCTGTGGGTGACCCTGTTGGAGGTCCTGGAGCTGGATAGCCACCGCAGCTTGATCTACTTAAGACGCTCTCGCCGCAGGCGATTCGTGCGTAGATCGTTCGGCGAGGCAGTCCTGGTGGTGGAGGGTACGGTCCTGCTGGTGCTGGAGCTACTAGTCCTGGAGGTACTGGAGCTGCTAGTGCTGGAGGTACTGCTGGTGCTAGAGGTGCTAGAGCTGCTCGTGCTGGAGGTGCTGCTAGTGCAGGAGATGCTGGAGCTGCTGGTGCTGGAGGTGCTGCTGGTGCTGGAGGCTGGAGCTGCTAGTGCTAGAGGTGCTGCTGGTGCTGGAGGTGCTGGAGGTGCTGCTGGTGCTGGAGGTACTGGAGGTGCTCGGGCTGGAGGTGCTGGTGGTGCTGGAGGTACTGGAGCTGCTCGTGCTGGAGGTGCTGCTAGTGCTGGAGGTGCTGGAGCTGCTAGTGCTGGAGGTGCTGCTGGTGCTGGCGGTGCTAGAGCTACCAGTGCTGGAGGTGCTGGAGCTGCTAGTGCTGGAGGTGCTGGTGCTGGAGGTGCTGGAGCTGCTGGTGCTGGAGGTGCTGCTAGTGCTCGAGGTACTGGTGGTGCTGGAGCTGCTGGTGCTGGAGGCACTGGAGCTGCTAGAGCTGGAGGTACTATAAGTGCTGCTAGTGCTGGAGGTGCTGGACCTGCTGGTGCTAGAGGTGCTACTGGTGCTCGAGGTACTGGATGTGCTGGAGCTGCTGGTGCTGGAGGTATTGCTGGTGCTCGAGGTACTGGAGGTGCTGAAGCTGCTGGTGCTGGAGGCACTGGAGCTGCTAGAGCCAGAGGTACTACAGGTGTTGGAGGTGCTGGAGCTGCTGGTGCTAGAGGTGCTGGAGCTGCTGGTGCTGGATGTGCTGCTGGTGCTGGAGGTGCTGGAGCTGCTGGTGCTAGAGCTTCTGGAGCTAGAACAGTATCGGAGCTTCTGGTACTACTCCTCCGTTACTGTTCTTACAGCTACTGCCTCACTCCCCACTGCCTGCTCCTGCTCCTTACACTGCTGTGCCAGAGTCCCTGACTGAGCGTCGAGAGCCTGAGACTCGTGCTTCCACTCCTGAGCGTCGAGAGCCTGAGCCGAGAGCATCCGTTCCTGCTCGTGGTAGTCGTGTGCATCGTCCTCGTGCTCCGGCTGTCCCAGGCACTCACGATATGACACTCCGTCCTTCCTCTGTTCCACAGCGTGTTGTCCACTCTGGCTGTGACGTTCTTGAGGACAGATAGGAGGAGCTGGAGTGTCTTGCCGCTGCTGCACCTCATCTTGCGACCATGCTACTTGCCCCTGAGGGAGACCCGGATGCACTTGACATCCCCACCCCGCGCTCTTACAGAGAGGCGATCTCGGGTGAGTACTCCTCTCAGTGGCAGACAACCATGGACGCAGAGATGGCTTCCTAGAAGTCCACAGGCACCTACAGCGACGAGGTTCCCCCACCTAGGGCGAACATCGTCAGTGACATGTGGATCTTCAGGGTGAAGTGGCCGCTGGGTTCTCCACCTGTCTTCAAGGCACAGTACGTTGCTCGAGGCTTCAGTCAGCGTGAGGGGGTTGACTTCTTTCAGACCTTCTCCCCCACCCCGAAGATGACCACTTTTCTGGTGTTGCTAGACGTTGCTGCTCAGCGTGACTACGAGCTACACTCCTTCGACTTCTCGACAGCTTTCTTGCAGGGTAGCCTGCACGAGGCCATCTGGCTGCGCCGTCCACCTGGCTTCACTGGGTCGTTTCCTGAGGGTACCCAGTGGAGCCTACGGCGACCAGTGTACGGCCTCTGTCAAGCACCTCGCGACTGGCACGACACACTGAGGACGACACTTGCGGCTCTTGGGTTTGCTCCTTCGACTGCTAACCCGTCACTGTTTCTCCGCACCGACATTACCCTGCCGCCGTTCTACGTTCTCGTGTATGTCGACGACTTGGTCTTTGCTACTGCCGACAAAGAGGCACTGGCCCTAGTGAAGGCGGAGCTGTTCGAGAGACACACCTGCACTGACCTGGGTGAGCTGCGGAGCTATCTTGGCTTGCAGATCACCCGGGACAGAGCACGGCGCACCATCACCTTGACTCAGTCACACATGGTGCACCAAGTCCTCTAGCGCTTCCGCTTCCAGTAGTCCTCGCCACAGCCCTCTCCTCTATCTACCCGTCACTCGCTCTCAGCTCCACCTTCGGACGAGTCCGTAGAGCCGAGTGGTCCGTACCCAGAGCTTGTGGGTTGCCTCATGTACCTGATGACGTGCACACGACCTGACCTCGCGTACCCTCTCAGCCTCCTGGCTCGCTACGTGGCACCTGGTAGACACTGAAAGGTGCCTTTTGATGCTACGAAGAGGGTACTGCGTTACTTGTGCAGTACATCTGGCATGGGCTCGTGCTTGGAGGACGGGGCTCAGTGGTCCTCATAGGACACTTCGACGCTTCTTGGGCCGACGACCAGGCGACTCAGCGTTCGTCACAGGGTTACACCTTCAGTCTTGGCTCTGGTTCTGTCTTGTGGAGGTCCACTCGTTCTTCTTCTGTGCTTGGCTCCAGCTGCGAGGTTGAGATCTACGCTGGGGCCATGGCTGCACAGGAGCTACGCTGGCTGACCTACCTGCTGACTGACTTGGGGGAGCGGCCTCGTTCTCCTCCAGTTCTGTACGTTGACAACAAGGCAATGCTTGCCTTGTGTCGCGAGCAGAGACTGGAGCACACGACGAAGCACATTGCTCTTCGCTACTTCCTTGCGCGTGAGCTGCAGCAGCGTGGTCAGCTGCGACTTGCTTACGTGGCCTCTCGGGCCAACACTGCTGATGTCTTCACCAAGGCCCTTGGGGCTGGTGATCATCAGCGTTTCTACACTGCTCTTGGGCTTGTGCCCACTCTGCCTCACCTGCTGGTTGCTTGACTTGTCTTGTGCTATGATATATATACATATATATATGCATGCTTGCTCTTGCTATGGCGTGATCACTATACTGCTTGTTCTTTTATAACTCTGCATGTTAACTGGTCTTGTGGCCGCTAACTTGTGCTCAGAATGCGTGGTGACCTTGTGATCCACCGTGAGCTGTGCTCTACTTGTTCTCTTGCTTGACTGGTCTTGTGACCGTCTGTTTTGTTTGCTATGTTTGTATTGTCTCTAAGCTATAGTGGTTTAGCCTACAAGGGGTACAACACTTTAGGGTTAGTACTTGTACCCAACTCATTCATAGTTCATTCATTCCTGCAAAGTAATTCTGACACCAGCACCATCTCATACCATCACATATTGTACGTATCACCACAAGAAAAGGCTACACTTTTCGCATTTGTTCGGTAGTCAAATCTTTCCGCGCAAATGCGACGCTCAGCTCGCGGGCTCTAATTTTAGCACCTGAACAGCAATCCAAGCTTTGTGAACTTTGTTCCCAATACCTTTCAACTGCAGCAGAAACCAGATGAGTTCAACCATGATACTTCAGTTAGACTAGTGATGTTTATATGTAGAAGGAAAAAAGGGTAAATCCACTTTACTTGGCTTGGGAGTAGCACACCTACAATGGCAGGTGTAAAAGGGGATGCATTGACATCCAAATCCCGTTCAATGGAGGGCAAGAGACAGAGAGGTTAAGGTTAAAGGTTAAGGTTATATATTGATATTAATCAATGTACAAGGAATAATACCATAGAGCTACCTTGAAACATGGCCAAAATGGCCAGCATCATATAAGGAGCACGTGGAACACACATCATTTCATTCTCCTAAATGACAACCGCCGGCAGACTGGGGAGACGCTCTATGCGGTAGCTGTCTACGGAGGTCGGAACGGGTTTCCCAGGAGCCATGAGAATCTGATGTCGGGGTGAATGGAGGGTGTACCGCTTCTGTCGAAGAGGAGGAAGCGGAGCTTCTCTGCTCGCTTGATGCTGGAGGATGTGCGTTGTCGCTTCTTGGTAGATTGGCGCTGGTTCTCCACATATAGATCTTGAAGGCGATAAGGAATTGGGCTAATATCAGCTGCAATATCTCAAAGCTCGAGGAGGAGGAGTTGTGGTCTGTGGGCACAGCATGCATTCCACAGCGTCTTCACTGCTGCTCCCACTAATAGGCTCTATGGGGCGGACTGTCCCACCCGTGAGTGTATCAGGAAGAAGATGTGCTCGACGGTGGTAGTTTGTCCAAGGTGACGGTCAGCGACTGTGCGGAGGGCCGAGATGACATTGCCAGCGGAGGAACATTCAATGAAGATATGCGGCAGAGTCTCGACGACGGCGGCTGAGCAAGAGACAGCGAGGGGAGAGGGGGCGCAAGGGGAATGGCCTGGGCAGCTGAAAATACAAATGTAATCCTGAAAGGATTGCGCAAACCACTATGATGTTTCCACGGCATCACGGAATGTTTCAAGGTCTTTGACACACCACCACTGCAATCTATCAACAACAACCCAACAACAACAACCACGGGGCGAGGGGGGGGGGGGGGGGGGGGGGGGGGGGGGGGTGCGAGGAGGGATTGGGGAAGTGAGGGGAAGAATCACTTCGGAGGGGAAAGGGCTAGCGCTAGCCCCAAGACTGATACTTGAAATCCGGGTGAATCCCGAGGACAACAATTTAGGCAGACGGGCTGACACGAAACCAAACCCTTAAAATCGGGGACCTGGGGCAAACTCAACCCATAATGTTCGGGCATTAAGGGCATTTGCTCTTGTAGCGACAGTTGGGAGTCCCGACCTCACAATTTATCACCTGCCATACCTATTCTCATCCATTAAGGCGGTGAGGATTATTTATGCCATCACCGTACATCTCGCTAGAAGCGATAGCCCTGCTCGCTACCCTCGCTTACTGATTTTTGGATGCAAAAGCGGTAGTCATTATCACATGAAGTCTCTGATCTTGTTTCCGCAACTCGTTAGATCTCAGTACCGTAGATAGTCTCGATCGCGCTTCAGTCCTACTTCATCGTTTGCCGCTTCACGTTCTAGTGCGGTTACTATTGCTGATTTTTGTCAGGTGCGGTTAGTTGATCTCTCCAGATTCGCGCCAGTGGTGGTAATTGCCGTTTATCTAACCTGATAAGACATGAGGATTTTATAGCTCATCTGCAGTACAAAAGTATGCACCGATTTGCAGTTACATTCGTAATGTTTGTTTCATAGAGAGTGATTTTGGGTCGGACGAAAAGAATGCAGGCACATTCGCAAGTTTTTATCGCTCGAGACTTATCATGCAAACGCATGATACGAACGCAAGTGTAACGCATTACCTATAACTGCCCTACGCACTCCTATCTCCTAAGGCGATCGCCGGAAAGTGTTTTGATGGGAATCGATATGAGGAGGAAGAAGGTTGGGTTGGAATTCCAACCAATCATAAACTGCCAGTTAAGTGTTACAATCTACTCTATCTAAAACACAACCATACAAATGGTTCTATGTTGGGTTTTCCCAACCCAACTATTTGCCACATAGGCTCCAAACTTAGGAATCATCCCACCATGGAAACCATGGTTGGGAGAGTTCCCCAAGGGGTGTATTGAGGGGGTTTGAGCTAGCAAGCTCATTCTTCACCTCCCACTCCAACTAATCAATTGCAAATGAGATTTTTTTGCCTAAGTCATTGAGCTCTCTCACACAACTCCCTACACAACTCTTTTAAGTGTTTCTTTTCAAGAGCTTCAAGAAGACTCTTCTACAGCAACCCAAGATCTCGTTAGAGGCATAGATAGAGTTTATCATTGTACTTGGGATCTATAGAACCATTGTAAACTCTATTATAAAGGGGCTTGGCATTACATTGGTATCTAGAGCAAGGTTTTTCCTTGGCCTTGTGTGGCCATTTGCTGCTTGGAATATTTTTTTGAAGGATCCTAGACTGTGGATCTATGAGTTCATCCAAGGAGCTGTGAAGATTTTGAAGAATTTGATGAGATTTTCAAGATCTACACGTGCATCTTCAAGATCTACCATCTTCAATCTTCAACTTATTCAAACCACTATTGGAGCTACAAGATATATAAGGAGCTCATCTTCTTCATCAACATTGGGAAGAAGTTTGAAGAGGATTTTCTTTTATCTTGCCCATCATTTGGTGGAATACTCTAATCTACCTTTGGTGGAAGAGTATCATCAGATCTACAAGGACTTGTTGAAGTTCTACTCATTTGAGTACATCTTGCTCTATCATTGAGGTGATATAGAAATTTTGCAAACAAGTTAATCTTAAGAGATTCTGTATTGGATTATTTTATCAGAGTGATCAAATTTCTTAAATATCATTTTTCCGATCTATTGAGATCTCCTCTCCTTACCCTATTTCATGGCTTCTGGTCAAGAAATGGATGCTATTAAGGAGGTGCCTATTGTTGGCAATGAGGGAGATAATGCTATTGCTGCTGCTGGCATTGATCTCAAGCTTGAGGACTTTGTGGTTGACATGGAGATCAACGGAAGTGAAGCTGAACATGACTCTGATGCCGAAAATGAGGATGAGGATGGCTCTGATGAGGGTGTCTCCAATGAGACCGAGGAAATCGTTGTCACGCTCCAGACTCAACTCACGGAGCAGCATATTCTCATTAGGGAGCAGCAGTGCCGCATCCAGAACTTGGAGGCTGATTCTATTAAGCTTCATGCCTTGATTGAGAGGCTGAGCAAGGAGGTGCAGTTGATCCCTAAGGAAAACGACACCTCCAGCTTCATTCAAGACCTGCAGACCACTCTCCAGTTCGTGCAGGATCAGCTCAAGAAGCAAGAGAAACACATCTCTGTGCTTCATCTCAGTACCGGGAGATCCGGCGTGGAAACCTCTATCAGCCTGCTCCTGCAGCAGAGCGAGTCGCCAACATCGCTAACAGACATGCTGCACCTGCTTCACCTCCTACTGTTCCTCCTCCTTATGGAGCACGTGTTGAGCCTCCTGCTGCAGCTGCAAATGCCTTCGGCTCCTGCTCTTCGGCCCTGCCTCGTTTTGTCCATGACAAGCGAAGTGGTATCTTTCCTCTAATTTTCCTCCTTTCCCCTCCTCGCACTTTCGTACCCCTCCCTCCCCTCTAGAAACGTAACGCATCCCGCATCCCGCAAGATCTCCCCGCATCCCCCAAGCTCTCCCCGCGTCTCCCCCGCATCTCCCCCGCATCTCCCCCGCATCTCCCCCGCATCTCCCCCGCACTCCCCTCATCTTCCACGCTCTCCCGTCATCTTCAGCGCTCTCCCCTCACCTTCCCTTCTCGTTCCTCGTCTCACTCGCTCCCCCATCCCCCACTCCCCCCTCCCCTCCCTCTCCCCTCATTTCCCTGCGTGCTCCGCTTATCTCGTCTCGTTTCCTTGCTCCCCCAACCCTCAGCTCCACACCACTCTCCCCCTCCCCCACTCTTCTCCCACCTCCCTCTCACCCCTCATCTCCCTTCCCTCCCCTCCCACCGTCCCCTCACTCACCCATCATCTTCCTCCTCTCCAGTCCCACCCTCCCCCCTTCACTGCTAAGCTTTTTCACTCCCCTCCCCAATCCTCACGTCCTAATCATCCCCAATCCCCCCCGCCCTCCCTTCACCTTTCCGCCGCTCACCCCTCATCAACCCCACCTATAAACTCCTCATTACCTTTTCCCATCCATCCCCTCTCTCCAGTCCCTTCCCCCCAACCAACCCACATTCCCCCTCCGCTCACCCTACATCTCCTCGTTCCCATCCATTTTCTCTCCGCTCAGACCCTCCCCCACCCCCTCCTCCCCCCCTCCTAACCATCCGTCGTTCCCCCTGCCCCTACCCAATCACTCATCTCAAAGCTCTCCTCAATTCCCTCTCCTCTTTCTCCTGTCCCGCTCACCCACTCATCTTCCCTTCCCCGCACCTGCCACTTGTCCTCTTGCCTCTGCTCCTTGCCTCGATTCTTTCGGTTTGCTGCTTCCCTTTGGGTAATCGCCTTCAGTGATATCTCTGGAGTTCCATTTGGGTAATTAGTGATATCTCATCACTTCTCAACATCACCATCACCATAGCCAATGTGCTCTCGGAAAAGGGCTACACCATTTGCCTTTGTCCGGTTTCAGCCAAGACATATCTTGTTTCAATACTCACCTCAACCCATACCAGCAATGTTGATACTGTGCCAAGGGCATCAAAGCATGACTTGACGTCCAAGCCCTACACACCCAACCACTCACCCACCCACCCCCATCTACCCACCACCCCCCAATTACCGCCCACCCAACCACCCCCTCATCCACCCGTCCCCAACAGCTACTCAACCCCCCCAGTCACCGCCACCCACCCACTGGATGACAACCTACGAATGCATTTTACAGAATGCGTTCAGCCTGACAATGCATCCGCACCCATGTTATTCATGCCCTTGATGCCTTGACCTTTGAAGTTACTAAATACAATGAAGAACATGCACTGTGCGAGTGGAGTCCACTAGCAGAAAGTTTTTTTTAGCATCTGGGCCCGGGGAATCTGCGCAAGAATTGTCCGCGGATCGCTCCCTCGGGATACACGTCTGTAGCAATTGTTGCATAGTAATTTGCTGGATTTTGGTCAATCATTTTAACCATCTTGTAAACGGATGTGCTTGTACCGGGGATCATGACCTGTGGTGCACGCTTGAAAATGCGTTTCAGCTCCAACTGATCCTCGTTTCGTTGCGTCCACGTGCCCTCGATGTTCCACGCCACATCGCCGTTCGCGCCACGTGTCCCGAGGTTAATGGATTGGTTGAGAGGCGGCATAGGGAGGGCGAGCTGGTGCGTGTTGTAACTGATGTGAACGTCCAACCCGCCTTGATACCTGCGGATCCCCGGTAAAGGCCCATAGGGAATCCCGATATTAACAGAGAGAAGAAAGAGAGGTGTTTAGGGAGGTAATGCAGGAAAAGGCATGGGGTAAAGCAATGCGGGATGATGGAGATCCGAAGGGTCGACAAGGCGGGGAGGATGCCTGTTTGCTCAGGCTGGGAAAACGGGTGGGTGGGGTGGATAAGGATGTGTAGATTCCTCTCTAGTAGATGTCTCGCTAGCAGGCACAATCAAGAATGTGTTTGTACTTGTCGAGGTCGATGTTGAGGTGATTTTTGAATCGAATCAAATCTTGTGTTCTTACTTGTTGAAGCTGCCAGTGCTGCCTAGGCCACGTGAGAACAACACTTCATTCATTGGTAGATGTCTCCTTGCAGACATTGATTGAGAAGAATGTGCTCAAGAAGTGAACTTGGGGAGTGATTGTAGATGCTTTCTTACTTGTACACGTAGATGTTTCGGTCACCAGTGCCACCGAGGTCACATGATAACATATTTGTTATCACGTGAATGTCCCGCTTGCAGGCACTACTACTACAAAAAAAATGGGCTCTTACTTGTACACGTAGATGTTTAGGTCGCCAGTGCCGCCGAGGTCACTCTATAAAAAAAAACGTTATCACGTATATATCCCGCTTGCAGGCAATAATAGAGAAGCAGTGCCGCCGAGGTCACTCTATAAAAAAATCGTTATCACGTATATATCCCGCTTGCAGGCAATAATAGAGAAGCATGTGCTCTTACTTGTACACGTAGATGTTGAGGTCGCCAGTGCCGCCGAGGTCTCCGCCGAGGGACGAGCTGATGACTTCCTTGTCCTTCAGGTCCACCCGCAAGCTACCTGCGTGTGATAATGACGAGCGCGGCAACAGAGATGTGTGACAGTAACGGAAGTTGATTATTATGATGCGATGTTGCGTAACATGAGATGGGATGGCATAAGAATAGAAGTTGTACGATATTTGCGTGTGACATTCAAGGCGGACGCAGAGAAGTGTGACAGCGGTGCCAACAGTGGTGCGAGGACATGGGTGTGTGGGGCGCAAGGGAGACTGACAAAACGGAAACGAGGGAAAATGTAAGAAAATACGCGAAAACTTCTAAATGCATACGAGGTTTGGTCAAGCAGTAAGCAGATGGGCATTTTGCGTGAGCGGGCAGATGGATGTGTGTTGTTTTCAGTCGACCTAAACGAACGTGCGTGTGGGGGCAGGTGAAATACATTGTAAAATGCCCGGGGGTGGAACGGCTCCTCTGATGGGTCCGACTGCGGCGGCTGTAGCGGCAGCTGTAGCGGCGAAGAGCAATAATAGAAGAAGCAAACCTGTTGATAACAGCATAGCAGAGAATTTGGATAAGTGACGTGATTCAATGACTCCGTTTCCCGACTGCACGGACGGGATTCAGTGACTCCTTTTCCCGACTGTAAGGACGACTGCAACAACTCTTCGCACTGGCGTCACGGAGCGCGGTACGAAAACCGATCCTTTCCTGTTACCTGAAAAAGTGCCATTGACTAGAGACGCCATCTGCGAATCAGCGGCAGCTTCTCAGTGTGATCGTAACGAGGACGAAGTAGCGTAATGCAAGCAATTTAACCAGAAACGGGCGATGCTCTGGGCGAAATATCTAAACACTCGATCGGCCTGTTATATTATCTTATAAGCTCATTCATGGTGCGCGGAAGAGGCGGCGGAAGTTCTAGATGAGAAGCGATGTGTTGAACCAGAAAATGGCGGTCGGTTGTTAGTGCACAGGTAAAATCGTGTTGATGGATGTCGGTTGGGGAAATGGAGGAAGTGGTGGAGGGAGGGATGGACGGAACGCAAGTGGGTAGTGGGAGGAATTTGACGAAATTCGACTTCCCCCCAAGTAAAATTGAAATGAATTCGCGCCCATCATTACCGACGCGACGCGATGGCGAAGCCCAGTGTGCGATGCTCCCAGGTTTGGGAGCTCTGTTCGCACGTCGCTGGTCAGCGATGTATTCTGCGATCTTTGGCGTGTGGGTGTTGGGAAAATATCAAATAAGGGCCGAACAATAGCAGGGAGGTGAGCGAATTAGGGCCAGGTTGATCCCAACCGTCGGATATACCCCCGGGGCTGCCAAAGTGGCTGGGCCAAGAATCCGAGCCAAGATAAAAAATAAATTATTTTTTTCGCTCAATTTTCTTGGTTCAATGATGTTTTCATGGTTATGATCGCCGCCTAACACGAAGCTTGCGTCGCATTCCTCTGGAACTAGGTTTCGTCATGTTTATATTTTTGGGAAATGAAATGCGTAATCGTTTTCTAAAAAAATACATCACTTTAGCTGACATAATAATAAAACCTGTTCGGAAATGGATGCGACTCGGGAGGCATCAACCCTAAACACCAGGCGGGTTCCCGTGTTTAGGGTTGATCCATCCCGGAAATGCGTCCAGGTTCTCTATTGGCTTTAGTTTTTTTAGGCTGCCATAACATTTCCCGGTAGCGTCGATACCGCCGGTAGCGCTACCTGGCTCGCTAAACGACGCTACCGGATGAAAAAATGATTCATTTACGATATCCTAAGAATATTGAGGTGTGAGCGAAAATGCAGGCCGTAACAAACCTCTCTGTCAATTCCCCCTCGCCCAGCGGTTTGGTCAGTTTCGGCCCTCTCGGCCCCTGGTCGATCACCTCTCTGGCACTGTACGGCCCCTCTTTGATCATTTCCCGTGGGTGGTTGAGTGCGGTGGGTGGGTAGGGGACAGAAGCGTTTGTCGGCACAGCACACATGACGAAGCGAAACCCGCTGGCGAAAGTCGGTCGACCAGGGCGAAAGTCCACCACCGTACTGTGCGATAAAAACTGACGGTGATCACGGTGATCAAAGTCGTACTCTGCTGACTTGACAAACTCACCCGCTGAAGCCAAACAAAACACCCGCAGTCATACGCGCTACTGACACACGCTTTAAGGTGGTTCCATCATTCATTGCACAGCACCATCCTGAAAGACAAATCTAAGCACACTGTTCCAAGGTGATACCTACTAGCTCTGTATATCGTGATGTGTTCATAATTTCAGCAGCCATTTCAAGTCACCACTATTCTCGGTCCCCTTTGTCATAACAAATGAAACTTTGAATGTTATAAATCTTGTCAACTAAAATGAGTCACTAGGATGAAATGCTCACCATAGTAGGCTCCCCATGCAAATATTTATTACATGATGTTAGATACCAAGCAATGTGCTTGACCAGGAAAAACAACTAGGAACTAGGAAAAACAGCTATGTTGCATCTAGGAAGTGTTTCGCCTAAGACCTCCACCACCAAGCTTAGCACATGGGCACAGGTACCATCATGTTCACAGCGCCACGTTGGAAAGTTCCCCGCAGCGCACCCCACTTGTACCTTTCCGTTGTCACAGACCCAAAGAAGCTCCGCGGGCTCAAATCAACCTGCTTCACCATATCGTAATACGAAACCGTCGACCCCGGCGGAAACTTATTCCCCGCGTCCATGATCCACGTGCGCAGCGACACCTGTGAAGCCGTGGGGGTGGAGGTCCACTTGCCGTTGAGCCCGAAGATCGGGAGACCCATCGCGCCGCCCGAGCGCGAGTCGAAGACGGTGATGTTGTGTGGGGGAAGCGGGCCGGAGAGACGGGTGCCGTCGACCTTGAACTTGAGGTTGATCTTTCCTTGCATCCTGGGATTGGGGATGAACAGGCAGAACGTTTTTTGCGAATGGCTTTGGAAGAAATAGGCTGCTGTCGACCCGAAGATCATATTGCCTTGCGTCGTGGGACTGGGGTGTGAGTCGATATGACAACACTTGTCACTCGCAACCGCAACCTTGCAACTCAAAGAAAGGTAAAGACATAACTTTAGAGAACATCGAGGGATGGCAGAACTCGGTCAATGCAACTCACTGAAAGACGGAGATGCGGAGAGTGCCGGTCGCTCCAATGTCACCCAAAGGATGGTACTTTAGCACTTTATTTGGCTCCAGACCCGCGATAAGCACACCTGGGGCAATAAAACAGATGAAGTTGGGGGAAGTGTTTGAGCTAAGACGGAGAACCGGAAGAACTGCTCAAGTCGCATAGGTAGGCATGGCAACGGTAGCCTTGGCGACAGCCGTGGTGACAGCTGTTGCGATAGGAGTAGCGACAAGGGTAGCGACAGGCTTGGCGAAAGCCAGCCGGAGGTTACGTAAATTTGGGATACTGCAGAACGTACATCGAGGGAGGCCTGGGAAAGGGAGGAACGCGGCGAGGGTCTGCGCTTGTGTGGCGGCGACAAGCGACAAGACGAGAAGACCTGCATAACGTAGGGAGCAGCCGAGATGGAACAATGCATCAATCGATAGAACACTGCCAAATGAGAGTATTGAAGCCGGAGAAAAACGTTGAGCGCGAGCAAGCTAGGTGAAAAATGACAAGGAACGCGTGCAACCCGAAGATGCAAGTTCTGTTTGCGATGAGACGGATCAGACGATTGCGGAACGGCTCTTGCCGTCGCGAGGAAAATGACGCTGCGAAAACGCAGAAAAGGAGCGACCATGTCTATAGCGCTGACATGTGGCATAGAGAGAGAGAGCGCGAGGCGGTTTTTGGCAAGTAGTTGTCACACCGAGAAAAAATGGGACGACTGGTTATGGAGGGACGGGTGAGAAGAGGTAGAGAACGAGAGGACGCACCTGACAGCAACAAGTTCCGCAGCATACTCATTCTTCCAACCCTTCAGAAGTGTATCAGGAGCTTCTTTTGCGAGGTATGCGAGGTATAGAATGGCAGGACTAGTGCTGTTGAGACGATAAGAAAGCCAAGCTATAAGTTGTGGGTTCTGGACTTGCGTTTTCAATACCAGTGTTGGTGTTGGAGCAAAGGGGAGGAAGGCAAAGGTCCCCTTGTCCTTGAATTTGCCCCATTTTGATCAAATGCGCCCGTGAAATGTACAGAGACGACTTCCCGACAAAATGTTGCCATTTCTGTACGCGCCTCGAGAGCAACAACCTGTGGGGCTCAGCAGCGACGTGCGACGGGGCGCCGCAAGTGACGGAAGTGAGGGGATGTTGGACGCGACTCCAGCCCCTATCTCGAACAGGTACTTGATTGGTTGATTCAAGGTTGGGAGATAGGAAAGCATGTCTACATTTTGTATATTCAGCATACGCATATATAAGGGCGCGATAAAAATTCGCAATACGTGTTATATTCTCCATTACAATAACAAATAAACTTTCCAAAAAGGCTGGTTCAAACGCAGTGTATGTAATCTGGAGTTACAAGTATTAGCATTCTGAGTACCTTACATCCTTAGTTCCTAAGTATTGGGATATTCATAAGGCATACCGTAAGCACCACACCGCTGGTGCCACACTGGAACTAGTCATATTCAATTTATTGCTGAGTCTGCTGTGACCCAGAATGAATGGAATCCCATACTCGCAAAAGCTTCATGGGCTTCCCAGCGGGCTTCTGTTGTCTCTGCTGAGGAAGTCTTAGCAACTGCTTAGCACACAGGCACTGGGATCATCATGTTGACGGCGCCGCGGATAAACCTCCCCCTCAGCGCGCCCCACTTGTACCTCTCCGTAGTGAGGGACGCGAAGAAGCTTCGCGGGCTCAGATCAATCTGGCGAATCAGGTCGTAGTAAGACAGCGTGGAACCCGGAGGATATTTGTTGCTAGCGTCCAAAATCCACGTGCGCAGAAGAACCTCGCCATGGGTCGGATTCGCCTGCCATCTGCCCGTCACGCCGAACACGGGGAGACCCAGCGCACCGCCGGAGCGCGAGTCGTAGACGGTGATGTTGTTGGGCGGGAGCGCGCCGGTGAGATAGTCGGCGTCGAGCTTCAGCCTCAAATTGATCCGGCCTTGCATCCTGCGGGGCGAGAACGGGCGGGAGTGGGGATGTGGGGTGGGGAGGGGTGGGGATGGGTGAGTAAGAGGTTGAAATGGAAAGCTTTCTGTCATGAGCTATGCATAATGCTGTGTATTATAGAGGCGTTATATAAGCACACCTTCAATATGAACCGAGCGGTGGTGCGGAAACTCACTGGTACACGGTGATGCGGAGATTGCCGTTTGCCCTGATATCACCGAGCGGATGGTATTGCAGAATCTTGTTGGGCTTCATGTCCGATACAAGCACACCTGCAACATGAATCGAGTGGGCGGGATACGAGAGACGCGAGGAGCATGAAGCGTGATACTGCACAAGCAGGAGCGAGGCTCCGTCAACAATGCGCTTGAATCTGCAATCTGGTGATCAGGCGAGCAAAGGGCGAGCTGCCGGAGGTCATGAAACTCTGGCCGGCTGCTGACAAGTGAAATAGACCCTCAACGAGCGAGATGTGTGGAATGCGGATGATGCCTTATAAAGTGACCTCTTGAGCAATCCGGCCAGTGAGGGCAACGTGGACGCAGTACGCGACGTACATTTTTGGACTCCTGGGAAGGGGACGAACGCCGAGATTCCACTTCCTCCGAAGCCTTGCGCTTGTGACGAGACGATGAACGAGAGGAGAAGGAGAAGGCCTGGTGGAAACGGCCAACCGACGTGGCAAATTGGCGAAAAAAAGAAAGAGAAGAAGGTGAACATTAGCGTGGCACGGGAGGTGCATGCAGAGCGAGGCCTTGGGTATTTTGAAATCAAATCTAGGAATGGGATGCGGGAAATCATAGCGAGAAAGGAGGACCAGGCATAGGCTTGAGTTGGTCGAAGAGCAATACCAGGAAGACACAGATCTTGTAGACGAGCCATCGTTAAAAGAGAGCACTTATTGTTCGGGATTGAGGCGGATCACTCGAGCAGCTTTCTTTCGAGAGTGTGTGCTAGGAAATCAACGAACATACGTTGCACTAGACAAGCCGCTCAGGCACTAAGTAGGAGAGTAAATGAAAATGGATTTCGCCTTGTGATGTAAAAGCTATGTCGGGTGAGGGAGGGTGTTCCTCGGCGCCGCCAGCCGTGTAGACTTGCAAGCCCAAAAAAACGGTCGCAAATTTCGCGACGGATATTTGGGGGGAAACATATTGAGTCTCCGACCGATTCGCACTTTGCGGACAAATCAAAGGTATCGCGTGGGTACGGCGAGGCACATTGGGGCTATCACACGCGCCAGCTTGCCTCGGACGTGGCGAAAAGGTAGGGAGGGGAGGCGCGCGAACCCATTGTTTGGTTTCGTTCGCATTGTCGGCTGGGAGAATGATGCTTCAGTTTCGAAGTCTATTGGATGCGAAAGGGACGAATGTGGACATGTCTTCGGATAACCAAACCGTTGGCCGTCACATGTGGTTTGGGGCATGCGAAGATCCAGTAACGCAGCGTTACGCTTCGCAAAAGTACAACGGGAAGAGCTTTACACGGTGGGTTGGGGAGTAGTGTTATGAGTTGTAAAATAGAGTGCGCGGAATAAAGAATAACGAAGATGTGACTCAATGAACTGACAATACAATGAAGGCACGCGCTAATATAGTGGGTCAACCTAGCTAGGCAGGAACCTCGGGGACACGAGGTTGGGTGCAGGTTTGGCAAAGTAAAGCCGAAGGCGACGCGAGGTTGCTTCGGCAGCAAGCAAAGTGGCCGAACGTGCACATCCGAAAGTTGGGGTTGTACGCGGTTGAGTAAACCCCTGTAAGGAAAAGGGTTTTTCCTTACAAGTAGAATGTTTGTTGGCTTCAATGAATTCGATAAGAAAGCTGTTCAAGTAGGATATATTAGTCAGTTCCTGGGTGGGTACCGTATCGTATTACTAGGAAACATTGAGGTTATGGAAATAAAACATCCATAATGGTTATGCTCTGACGCTAAAATAAATATAGCTAATGCAAAGTGAAATACCAGCAGCTGTGGCTACCCTGCTTTTGTGTTGCGTGCTGCTGATTCCCATAATTCCTGCATACAATTCACCCCTTGTGAGGAGTGATGTCAGATGCAGTAAAGAAGTGTGAATGGAGCGGACCTACAGATACTATGTGCCAAGCAGGGCTGAAAATACAGACTACTGCTGACCTTTTTACTGGAATGGTTCACTTGAGCATGGGGCTGACTTGATATCGTAGTTGTGTGAATCAGAGATCGTGTTCCTACGGACCTACTGCCTCGTATCACACAACCTCGTATCAGATTCACGTCGAACCGCACTAAAACGCATCCAACTGCAGTTGAACACACTGAAGCGTATTCAACCACACGAAGCTGATACGAGGTGTAGAACTCGCGAACAGTCTTTTTTTTTTCTTCTTCTTTTTTTTTCTTTTTTTTTCTGCAGATGTTGTCATTTCTTGGCTAACCTTTATCCACGTAGCTGATTCCTTGCCTGTCACATACAGTAATTTGAGGGTACGGTGGCATGTACAAGTATATCTGGTACGTACAGTATACTAGTTTGGGTGCCTGGTGGCAAGTGCAATGCACCATGCGCTGAGACCACAAAGAATGACACCATACAAAGCAATCAGAGATACTACATCCAGCTTCTTACAAAAAAGTGTGCCTACTGCTGCCATATCTCAGCTGAGAAACCGAGTTGCTAGGTTTGGCCTTGCGGGGGAAAGCAATGGCCACAGAGTCAGGCGAGCCTACACGAGACCTAAGCACTACCTTTAGCTGGGACGCTGACTTTGAGCTAGCTCATCACAACCCATATCCTCCTGTATACACGTTTCGTCCCTGGAACGCCAACGCTTCTTTTCAACAAAGAGAAAGTCATTCTCACAGTGCCAGCTGCAGCTGTGTGAGATCCTGGTTTGAGAAGGTGCTTTGCGCGGCCACTGCAGAGTGCTAATTACACCGCGGGACGGGCAAGAGCATGTTGGGAAAACCTCGAATGAACTGCCCGCGAACGGCGCCACTCGGGTAGCTGTCTGTGCTGATGGTGCCGTAAAACTTGGTGGGATTCTTGTCGATTTTATGGATTAGTTCCTGGAAAGTCATCGACGTTCCAGGGACCATCGTTCTCCGCGTGCCCATGATCCAACGGTCCAGCTCAATCTGTGTGGGATTTTGAACGGTCCACGTGCCCTCAATGTTCCAAATGACGGGGCCGTTCTGGCCCTTGAAGCCGAGGTTGATCGATTGGTTGTTGGGGGGGAGCTGGCCCGTCAAATCGTGACCGTTGAAGTGCACGTGTGCGTTGAGCTGATTCTGAAACCTGCAGATTTGTTGAACGAGAGAAGGGTTAGGAATGAATGGGAAGGCGAAGGCGAGGAAATAAGAGGGAGAACAATAAGCGAGCGTGACAGTGGCGGAAAGGGTAACGGGAAGCGAGACGAAGAGAAAGAACGGTAGCCGAGAGGGACACGAGGGTGATGGAGCACGACAGGGGAGCACGAGAGTGATTCTTTGTCGATGGCAGTCATAACCGCCGGTTGCACATTCTGAGTCGACACAAAAGAAAACGAGGGTGATGGAGCACGACAGTGGAGCACGAGAGTGATTCTTTGTCGATGGCAATCATAACCGCTTGCACATTTGTCGACTTGCACCCCGATGTCGAAACGACGTCAGTCATGATCACCAGCACACGGGAACCCTGACGTAGATACGTGACGCACTCGGATCATCGAAGCACTCGATAGGGGCAGTGCAGCTTACCAGTACAAGCGGATCCAGAGATCGGCATTGGCGCCAGCATCGCCTCCCAGTGTCGAGCTGAGCACCTCGTTGGAGCTCATATCGGCACGCAGCACGCCTGAAAAGCACGCCATGGGAAGAGGCGGAGAAACGAGAGGGGGCGTTAGAGGGAGTTTCCACCGTTTTGTTTTGTCAGGGTTGACCAATGACAGACAGCAGCATTGACGATGCCCGTAGGCGGATTCCAAATGGATTTTTCGCTGTTTCACGACGATTTAGAGTAGTTCCTTCTCTTTGAATGCGTCCGGCACGTTCGAGTGATGTATGGGCACAGAAGAATGCGCATGGCGCTAGTTCAAACGGTTTAGGCTGACAGAGGAGGATTTAAGTCGAAATCTTGCGCAACGACGTCTGTGGCGCTGAGCGCAACGATGCCTAGGGCGTAATATAATATACGCGAGCGCTGATTGGCTAGTGAGCGCGAAATGCGGACTCACATCGTAGTCTTCCCGGGAACGGAAGCAGGCGGCCGAGGACGGGTTGCCTGAAAATTCTCGCGTCGGCGCTGGTAGCGAGGGCGACGACGAGAAAAAGCAGGAAGAAGCTTCTGGACGCCGCGTGCCTTGCCCACGCCATGGTGGACGATAGTCGCACGTGCTACTATAGTTCTGGGGTAGCTGCTGCAGGGATGCAGTTGGAAGAGTGATGGGCCGGCAAAAGCGTCTCTCGAGTCGATCGTTTTTTTACCACAGATTGTGCTGCTGAAAGATAAGAAGCTAACGGGTTTGATATATTTATGAGCAGCACGCCCTAGGAGGCAGGGACATGCCAGCAGAGAAGTTCGCGGCGCTTCACTGGTTTCTCCTCTCCTTCGTCCCCACCCAGACGCGGAAGCGCGTAAGGTGATATCTGGGAGGAAGGGAGGTGTAGCATGTGGGTGGATGAAATCGAAATTGAGGTGAGGAGATGAGGGGGGATGAGAGAAATTCCAATGTGCGGAGCTGTGTGAGGGCCATCGCGATTTGGTAATTTCGTGCACGAACTCGACATTTGCGGCTCGAGGCTGGGTCTTGGTTTTTCAGCGCACCGCCCAGTCTGGCGGTAATGATTCGCCTCCAGTTCCGTCGGCAAGCACTGTGCAACGGCAATTGCCAAGAAATGTACGGCAGTTCTTACAATATAACTATCGAACCCATATACTGTGAAGCAGTATTCCATAACGAAGATATGAACTGACAGCTCTCAGCTTCTGGTGCTGTGCTTTCAGCACTCCACACATTCGTGCGACCTCTTGCGAAAAGCAAGCATCATCGCGAATTCAAGAGGGCTTCGCTTCCCGCCATGGGGAATTTTTCCAACGAGGGCCACCGCGCGGCTCGACAGCCAATTTCCTGAACGAAACTCAATTCAAGAATCCCATTTCCGTAAGCAGAAGCTTGAAGTTGGAAGTGTCGTTTGGAAGGCATAGTAGGCGCGATTTATCGCAATCCCGTTGAACAGCAGTAGGGTAGTGCAAGCATAGTGGACTGATTTTCGTTATCTTGCAGTAAAATAGTTGTGATATCTCGGGACTGATCGCAGTAAGAGTTGAACTTGAATCGACGTGATAGAAACCCCTTGGATGAAGCCAATGGCCCGGAATGGTCTGCCAAGCTTGGGTAAGCAGTGGTTCCACAACAAATGAACCTCCTCGTACCTTTGCATCTCCCAGTTTTTCGACAGCACAATCACTGTCCCTCCTGCTCCGTTGCGTTTCTCTGCAGAAGTTGTGCTTTTCTGCCTGTTGGCGATTAGCATCGCCAACACAGCTCGCGCGATGGGCCCTTTCGCGAGAGGCAACACGTTCCCTGGAACATTGAGATGTGAGGCTTCCTTAATCATTGTTGTCCCCTGAAGCACGGCCTTATCATGACAGGCACGCACCCTTTGCAACGGCACATGCACCGCTTAGATAAGCACCATCAACGCCCGTTCCGGCGGGGAAAGAATCCTTGGCGTGGCACTCAACTTTCTGTGACAGTTATGTGGCATAGATATGTTCTCTTGCAGGACGCTTTGAGTTTTTATCATCACGCTAGGCAGCTCTAAACCTCCGTATTGATAGGAGACGACTTCTCTATCCTATATGCAGGTATATTGCGTGCAAATCTGGCGGCTAACGGCGTCGTTGGAACTAAGGGAGCGGCTAACTCGCAAGGCACGCTTGATCTCTACGTGTACAGGTACGGGTCGATGTGTTCGAAGTCACATTTGGAATCGAGTTGCTATTATCCTACGTGGGTACAGTCGTGAATCCCAAACACTGTTGTGTAGTATATTGTAGCGCTTCTTTCCAGTACCTGGAACCATCTTCCAGTACGCGTTAAAAGACGCTAGCCACCAAGTCGGGGTCTTCGGCCGCTCTATAATGCCACCGTGGTTTGCGCTGGTTTCGCCTTTGTCTTCTCCCACCATGCAGCTTCAGGAACCATATCAACGTGCGAGTGATTATTTTCTCTTACGGCCTTGACACAAACTCGAAGCCTCTCAACCAAACCATCAATTTCGGGCCCAAGGGAATGAATGGCGGATGGCTGTGGAACGTGACTGGAACGTGGGTGCCGCAGAGCGACAACCAGATGCAACTCGACTCGGTTCACACAAGCTAAAGGAAGGCGACCTCTTGGCGCGTACAAAAGCGTGTATAGGATGGTGAGAATGATAGACCGAACTCCGAAGATGTACTACGCAACTGTGACAACCGACGCCTTCCCTGAGGGAGCTATTCGCGGGCAGTTTTCACGTCATTTTCCGAAGCTGCTTGTGAACCGCCATGTTTGCTAGGAGAAGCTCTTATAGTTTGGCGATGCTCATTGTATAAATAAGAGAATCGTGTTCTTTCCCACCATCGCAATAATGTTTATTCTCTACTAATGTCTATAATAACGGGTGCAAATTGGATTTCTACACCATAAAAAAACAATGTTGGAACCTTATTTTTGTCACCGAATTGACGATTATGTTTATATTGATGATGTTGCCGCTATTCTTGTTGTAAACGAATCGCTGTATGCACTAGCGCAAATCTGGTTGAGTGACACGTCATCCACCGTCCAGCCGAGACACATTTGCGGCTTCAACGGGTGCGATTGCATCGCAACGTATTCGTGACTCGCGAAGGGTTACTGTGGGAAGTGTACGGCGAAGATCACCGACAGAGTTCGTCGCACATTCCGTACATAATCGTCGGCTGACTTTCGCCATTGGGGTTCCTCATCCGTGCCGACAAACACAGCTCGCAGCAAACCCCGACGATCGCAGAACACTGCGACGTGCGTGACTTCTCTGCTGAGCTGGGAGCATCGCACATTGGGCTGCAACAATCGTGTCGCGTCGCGTCGGAACGAACAGGCGCGAATTCACCTCGAATGTACTTGGGTGAAGAATGGGGAAGGTACGGCACTCGGATTTGGCCAAATTGCGCCTTCCACTCTCCACTTCCTTATCTCCGGAAAACCGACATCCATCAGCGATCATCTTAGACATCCTTCCACAACGAACCCAACTTGTACGAATCGCAAGTCCATAAAGGCATGCAACTTCACGCTCAATGCGTCTGATCAACTCTCACGCTCACACAACAATCTTCACGCCAAAAAAAAACTAGCGGCAGTCTGATCCTTGAGTTACTGGCTGACAACATTACCCAAGGTTGCCAAACCCGCAATACGCATCCTTGCCCTGATTCGACGACTATACAAAAAAGCCGTCGCTGCTTCAGAGATAATGGCGCACCACCTCAGGCGCGACCTTCCAGGTAAGGCAGAGAGGTCAAAATAAGTGCGCTCTTGTGGAGCGCTCTTGTACTCACTATATACTGCTCCGTTATTCTGCGCTCTTGTACGAGCTTGTACATAACAGAGGGACCCGTTCTTACACTGCCCTCCGAGACGCCATTGCAGCCACTTAGCCCGTTCCAAAGCTTACATCTCCTGCTCGTTATTGCCTCCGAAAAGTAATTTCATACCTTTCTTTGCTACTGCGCTCTGATCTGCAGGCTTGCTGCTTCTACTATCTCTCTTCGTCGCGACAGCCTCCGCATTTAACGGGGTCGGACCCGTCGAACGAGTCGCCCCGCCGCCTGGGATTTTAAGATGTATGTGCGGCCCATTCTCCCCTCGTTCATAGTAGAAACAAAATGAGCTTTTGGTCGTCTTCCCCGTGATTTCGGTTTTTTTTTATTCTTCCCATTATGCATTCCCTTTCCCCTGCGATTCCTTTTCCGAGCCCCTATGGTTACGCAACCGGCAATCCGAGGCCTCTTATATCGAACAGAACCCAATTTTGGCAAGTTTGTGTTAGATTAGGAAGGATCTGCCACGTGGCTTTCCGGATTCCGCCTTTCGGCGTATCTGCATTCCGCGCATCCCCTTCCGCGTTCCGTTCCGCCTTCATTCTTCCGCTCAACCCAATGTCGACCCTTACATTGTCACTTGTCTGTTGTCACACCCCTCTCTATCGTCACACGCAGGTACCTTGCGGGTTGATTTGAAGGACAATAACGTTATGAGCTCGTCGCTCGGCGGGGATCTCGGCGGCCATGGCGATCTCAACATTTACGTCTACAAGTAAGACGGCATCTAGAACCACATTCGAAACGCTGCAATCGCCGCGCCTCGTACGGCCTTCATCCTCCCATATTTGACTTCCCCGTTCCCCGTTCCCCCGTTCCACTCCCCTAACCTTGATTTTCCCTGTCTCCGCTCCCGGTAAATCCCGAACTTCCGACGTCCTACTTTTGCGGCGTTCCGCAGGTATCAAGGAGGGTTGGACGTCCATATCAGCTACAACACGCACGAGCTTTCCCTCCCAATGCCGCCTCTCAACCAATCCATTAACCTCGGGAGACGTGGTGCGAACGGTGGCGTGGTGTGGAACATCGAGGGCACGTGGACGCAACGAAACGAGGATCAGTTGGAGCTGAAGCGCGTGTTCAAGCGCGCGCCGAGTGTCATTGTCCCCGGTACAGGCTTGTCCGTTTACAAGATGGTGAAAATGATTGACCGGAATCCGGGCAAGTACTATGCAACAATTGCTACCGACATGTTCCCGGATGGAGCGATCCGCGGGCAGTTTTTCCGCGGCTTTCCAAGCCAGCTAATCCCTAGGCCCGCATGCTAGCACCTAACCTCTCCACGTGGACTGGGCGCGGACCGCTGCAATATTAATAAGTGCACTTAGTGACTTCTACATTGGGAGTCATTAGAGACCAGGAGGACACACCTCCTGCGTGGCTCATTCATTTCAGCCTGTGCTGAGATTCTTGTTGACTAGAGTTTAGTTCCGACTGAGGGCGCGTAGGGTAGTCAATTGCTATTTAAATGCTTTGTGTAAGCTATTTAAATGCTTTGTGTAAATGCTTTAAATGCTATCTAAGGAAAATGTAAGCAGTTACCGTAAAAAAGCTTATGCATCCACCGCTTTATGCTGGGCCTTGTGATTGTACAGTAAGCGCATGGGAAAGCCTTCCAAATAGACCAGTTGAAAGGAAAGTACAAGCCCACGAGCTTTTACCTAGCTACTTTGCTATACTGGGAAACGAATTTCTCTATAAGGGGGTTGACTATGTGAGGAGCTTCGTCCTGAGGGCAATGGCCCACCCCTGGGAACTCCTCAAAACCGACCACACAGGGGAAGTCTTTCAATGTCCTGCCTTGCTCCACTGGCTCCCATGGGTCTGCCTGGCCCCACCCGAACAGCACAGGGCACTGGAATGGGGGAAGGGAGGGAGTAGGAGGGACAGAGAGAAAACGGGAGCGTGGGGATAGAGCATTGTGAGAGAGGCCTCACAGCGTACAGCGTACCCCATTCCCTTGTGCACTGTGCCCCACTGATCCAAGTGGAGAGTTTTTGAGAATTCTCTAAAACTCCCTGCAACGTACAGTGTACCCCATTCCCTTGTGCACCATGCCCCACTGATCCAAGTAGTCGCCCTTGGCCCACACACACCCCTGGGAACTCTTCAAAGCCCACCACACAAGGGAAGTCCCCTCTCTCCGTGAAATTTGAAGTGTTTTGAGACGTCTCAAAACACTTTATAAATTTCACACGCCTTTGCCCACACCCCTGGGAACTCCTCAAAGCCCACCTCCCCCAAGCCCACCTGAACTTAGGCAGCTGATCTTCTGGCAGGGCCCCCCGTCCGAGTAGCAGACAGAGGGAACAGGTACGGATATTCTTTCACAGCTAAAGGCTCGAAATCCGCACACAGCCGACCCCCAAGCTCACCCACCTACACTCTGGGTAGCAGATCCTCTGGCAGCGGGCCGCCCGAGTAGCAGATAAAATCCAGAAACACATCCACCGCCCCTGGCTGCAACCCAGGCGCGCCTCACAGTTGTCAAGCGAACCTCTCACTTTCCCCACACCCACCTGCACTTTGGGTAGCGAATCCTCTACCTCTAACATTCACACAGTTAACCACCCCCTCCCCCCCCAACCCCACCCCTCTCCTCCCCTCCCTCAAGCTTCCCCCACACCTACCTGCACTTTGGGTAGCAAATCCTCTGGCAGCGGGCCGCCCGAGTAGCAGATAAAATCCAGGAACACATCCACCGCCCCTGGCTGCAACCCGGGCTTGAGAATCAAATCTACCAGCTCGTCGGTTACTGTAGCAGGGTCGCCGTAACACTGGCGTAACACGTTACGCACGGCGCGTGGCGTGGCGACCGAGGCGAAGAATTGCTCTCCGAGGGAGGAGGATCGGAGGGTGGATTGGAGGAGGGAAACGAAGGGGCGGGCGAAGAAGGGCTGCTTGCGAATGTGGAGGTTTCGGAGGGAGATGTTGAGCAGGAGCAGACCGCGGGTTTTGGATGGGTGGGAGGCTGCTGCTTGCAGTGCCACCACCCCTGGGGATGAGGGCAAAAAGGGAGATGAAGAGGGGGAGAGAGGGGGAAAGAGAGAGGAAATCAGCCAGGAAAACGAGGCAAGCGCTGGATTCTAAGGGAGGTGGAGCGGAGGGTGGATTGGAGGAGGGAAACGAAGGGGCGGGGCGAGGAAGGGCTGCTTGCGAATGTGGAGGTTTCGGAGGGAGATGTTGAGCAGGAGCAGACCGCGGGTTTTAGATGGATGCATGGCTGCTGCTTGCAGTGCCACCACTCCTAGGCGTGGGGAGGGAGGAGAAAGGGGGTGTGGAGTGCCAAGGGATGGAAGATAAGAGAAGAATGATGAGGAGGAGTAGAGGGTGCTAGGATGTGCTACGGTGGTCTTGACTCATGTTAGGGCTGCAGCCCTTCGAACATGAGTCAAGGTGACCCTTGGGATACCGTGTGGAGTGCCAAGGGATGGAAGATAAGATAGGAATGAGGAGGAGGGGTAGAGGGTGCTAGGATGTGCTACGGTGGTTGCATGCCCCCCCGCACACTCACCCAATCACGCACTAACTCACTCATCCACCCACCCACTCACCTCCCAACCACTCATTCATACCCTCACCTATTCACTGACTCTCTCACTCACCCATTCAATCACTCTCTCACTTACCCCCTCACCCACTAACCCGTTCACTCACTCTCTCACGCACCTCCCACGGAGTTGGTGACAATGAAAGCCTCCTCGCCCACCACCTGGTCAATGAAGTCAACGGCCTGCTGCCCCCAGTTTTCAAACGTGTACTCCGACTCTCCGACCCCCTGGTCCTTCCGCTTCTCCTCTTGTTCCGTCTGCTGCTCCTTCTTAATCCGGTAGCTAGGAGCGGGTTTATCCGAGTACCCGTACCCCAGCAGGTCGATCGCAAACACGCGGTGCCCCGATGCGCCCAGCGCTCGCAGCGCGTGCCGCCAGTGGTCGCTGCTGGCGCCGAATCCGTGAATCAGGAGGACTGGCGGGCCCTGGGAGCCGGATTGCTGGTACCTTATTGAATGGCCGCACCACTGCCAGGTGCTGAAAGGGGGAAAGGGGAAGACGGGGGGAGAAGGGTGGAGGGAGGGGGGGAGAAGAGGGGGAAAGGGAACTGGAAAGAGAAGGATTGCTCCCAGCCCTCGCAGCGCGTGCCGCCAGTGGTCGCTGCTGGCGCCGAATCCGTGAATCAGGAGGACTGGAGGGCCCTGGGAGCCGGATTGCTGGTAGCGGATAGAATGGCCTCGCCACAGCCATGTGCTGAAGGGGGAGAGGAGGAGGCGGGGTAGGGGGCGAAGGGAGGGAAGGAGGACTGGAGGGCCCTGGGAGCCGGATTGCTGGTAGCGCGGATGGGCGATCGGGGGGAGGGGAGGAAGGGTGAAGAGCTTCAGGAGTACAACACCCTCACCCCTCTTGAGACTTGAGGCGCCTCAAAACTCTTGCGGCGCCTCAAAACTCTTCCGGCGCCTCAAAACTCTTGCGGAGTCTCAAGCGGACCCTCACCACTCCATCGATCCCCTCACATTCTCACTCACTTCCTGTCTCCCTCACTCCCACATCCCTTCACTCCCTCACTCACTTCCTCAGTCGCTCACAACCTCATCCCCTCACTCCCTCACTTGCTTTCTCGTCCCAGATTCAGCCCCTTCTTCCCTCACTCACCGCGTTTCCACCACAGGTCGGTCCACGTCGGATTCAGACCCTGCCGCGTCGGCAACCGCCGCGCTCGCTCCCACTTCCCCTTCCGATTCCCCTTCCCCCAGCAGATCCTCCACCGCCTCCGCCGCTACTTCTTCCGCCAGCGCGCCTTCCGCCCCCAGCCCCACTGGCGGGCGCTTCAGCGACGCCGCCGCTACATTTCCGCGCCCCCCACTCCCCCGCATGCGCGCTGAATCCGCCGGTTCTCGCGGCGGAATTCTCCCTGACAGCGCTACCGCCGCGTGATATGTGCGCGCACTGGCGGAACTTTGCGGGAATGGGGCAGCGGAAAGGGCGGACCGGGAGACAGACGTCGCCGGCTGCGACACAAGCCGGGATGCATTTCTGACCGTTGGATGCGAGAGAGTGAACGGGCGCGATGGATGGGGGAGGAGGAGCGACAGGTCCATAGCGACTGCGATGTGGGTCAGTCGCGGCGCGTCTGCCTTAACTTGATGGCGGCTCGACTGAGCTGCCTGACCGCCTATTGTTTGGTAAAGCGGTCCAAGCGTGCCCAGCTAACTATAGAGCCGCAACTAACGAGCAGTAGTGACTTAGGAATTGCGTTTAGCGGGTAAACTCGAAATGAATGTGCTGGGAAATGTGAAATTTCTTAAGTCCTGCTGGCGATGACGTGGCGCAACGACGTTGAATAGGAGTCCGCGACTTAGGGTACCACGTGCTACACTGTCCTCCACCAAGTTGATGTACTCGGTAGGAAGAGTCCTGATTTCGATACTGTACAATTAGGCTGGAAATTGTTTGAGATAAAACTGTTAGCACGGTATTTTCTAAAACATCTCCAACATCTCTTCGATTGATTTTTCCCTTTTGAGTTCGATGGGCGGTGAGGTGAGATGGTCAGGGGTTTCCCAGCGTGTTTTCATGAATCTAGAACGATTCAGTGGGGTTTCGATTCGAGCTAGACATGCCGACGATTCAATATGCTTCACCTCTGCCTGTTCGCTGCAATGCCGAATCGCCTCGCCGACATGCGCGCAGGCACCACGTCGTTAGTTACTTTTGTCCGTCGCGGTCGACATCTCCGACCTCGTACCCGGCGGGGATTTGGACGTAGGGAGGGACCATAACCCACCTAGTTGCAAAGGAGAGTGAGGTACATTCTCCACGTACATAACGGTGCATAACGGCCCATCTTCGAGATTTCTGCGCGTGTAAGGTTTCCAAGCGCGTCGCCTCGAATCGTGTGAATTCTTGAGCCGTTTTTTTACCTGCAAGTAGCGTTTCTTACTGGAAGATTCAGTACCTTACGAGATTTGCTACCTTACAGGTGATACTCGCGGGTGCGATTCCTTGCACGATCACGCGGAACGGCTCTGCGTGAAGCGTCGATGGCGCGATTTGCTTTCCGCGCGCCCTCGTTCCGCGCGCCCTCGTTCCGCGCGCCCTCTTTCCGCGTGCCCGTCCTGTCAAACCTCGCGCTGCTGCTAGCCGTCGCCCTCGTCGACGTCGCGCCGATCCACGTCAGCAGCAGCCCGCACAGCCCACATGTGGCACGATGCTCGCCGATCTGGCAGACACGTGGCCGTCCTTGCTCCTGGTTCGAGGTATGCCGTTCGTGGTACCGCTTCCCACCTACCGATCTATCTACTACCGATCCCTCCCAGTCTTAAACATGAATATCGCTTTGTTTGTTTAATTTCCCTTTGCAGGGCTGGTACGTGCGTGTAGTGGATCCCTCTACAGGAGGCAGCTATGCTGCAATCATTGGCTCCATGCCTATAGCGAATCGCTCTATAGCGATGCTGCTCAGCTGCCACCCCAAGAGGAAGGGAGGGCGGGAAAGCTGTCAGGTGGGGGAAGGGCGGAGAGCGATGAGAGAGGAGGGTGGGGGGAAGCAGGAACAGGAGCAGGAGCAGGGGACGGGAGAGTCAGAGGGGGGACGGAGTGGAGGGGCAGTTGGGGAAGGGGCATCACAGGCGGGAGCATGCGGGGTAGGATCATCTGGGGAAGGGCCTATCGAGTACGTGATGGGGCATGATGCAGTTGGTGGCACAGAGACAGGGGCATTTGAAGCCGCAGCAGGATTTGAAGCAGCAGCGGGTGGAGGATCAACAGGTGGAGCATTCGAGACGGCAGCATGTGAAGTGACTCTGATTGAGAAGATGGAAATAGCGGTGAGTTGACGGGTATGGATTGAGAGAACATGGTGTTAATTCGATGGTCCCGAAGCGGCACTGGGTGGGTTAACAGGGGGGGATGTGGGATGGGAGCATGCGAAGTGGGGCTGATTGAGAAGATGGAAATTGCGGTGAGTGGATGGGAGTGGACACGTATGGGTCGAGACAGCCTGGTGTTATTCGATAGTTCAGAAACAGCGGGGCAGAGGGATCGGCAGGAGGAGCATTCGAGACAGGAGCATGTGAAGTGACTGACGCTGATTGAGAAGATGGAAATAGCAATGAGTTGACAGGTATGGATTGAGAGAGCATGGTGTTAATTCGATGGTCCCGAAGCGGCACTGGGTGGGTTAACAGGGGGGGATGTGGGATGGGAGCATGCGAAGTGGCTCTGATTGAGAAGATGGAAACAGCGGTGAGTGAACGGCATTGGATCGAGGCTACAGGAGCAGTGATTGTTTGTTCCGATGGTTCAGAAAGAGCGGTGGGGGAGTTAGCAGGAGGAGCATGTGGGATGGGAGCATGTGGGATGGGAGCATGTGAGGTGGCACTAGTTGAGGAGATAGAGATAGCGGTGAGTGGATGGAAAATGGGTCGAGAGTTGAGGCAACGTTTTATCGCTTTGTGGATTCTTGAGAAACAGCATTGTTTCGTGTTGTTTGAGTCGAATCGAAACACGTCTATTCAAGAGCTATTGATTCTCGCCCTCCTCCCTTCGACTCAAACAACACGTCCCCAGATAAGCACGCACCCCCCCAGGCCCCTCTCCTTCTGCTCATTCAATCGACAACCCCCCCTCCAACCCCCATCCCTCTTCCCTTTTCCCCTAGCGGCCCAGCATAACAGTGGGCACGCACCCTCCCAAGCCTGTCTCCTCCGACCCGTCAGACTCAGCCCCGCCTGTGTTCGAGTGGCGGGTGGAGGGCCATGGGTTTCTGATTTCTCGTGGGTTCAACCACACGGAAGTGGATATCAGAGTGGGGGGGTCGAGGCTGCAGGCTAATCTGACCAACCAGGTGTGCGTGTGTGCCTGTGCATGTGCGGGCATGCTTTCTAGGATTATCCGGTAGCTTGTGTGCCGGTGCATGTGCATGTGCATGTGCATGTGCATGTGCATGTGCACCCCCCTGTGTGCGATTACGTGTTCTCTCTCTGCCACAGCGCGCCGAAATGCATCTTTTCCCTGTCCACTTGTTACGTCAAACTTTTCCCAGCGCATTCCTTGGTTTGAGTCGACTAAAAATCGTCTCTTGCAGCAGTAGAGAGTGGGGCCTCGCTTCCCAGTGCTGGATTCAGACATGTCTCAGTGAGCTGCGTGCATGCAGTACGCTTAAAGCAAAGGAAAAACAGCGGTAGATTTCCGCTCTGTGTAAAACTAAGTGCTCAGAACGATTTCAGAACCCAAAAACGTCTCTTGCAGGAGTGGAGAGTGGGTCCTCGCTTCCCAGTGCTTCCACCCTTCCCTCTTCCTCACTTGCTCATTTCATCTCTCTCCCTCCCTCCACTCTTCCTCTCTTCCCCTCTCCTTGCAGCCAGCACCTGGGAGCCTTTTGATTCCAGGGCAGGCCCAGAGGGTTGGAGCTGGTTTTTTAGAATTCTCAAAACCCTTCCCGCCAGCACCTGAGAGCCTTTTGATCCCAGGGCAGGCCCAGGGGGTTGGGCAGCCGAACCAGCCCCATTCCCTGTCCCTTCCTTCTCTTCCCGCACTTATCCTGTCTTTCTCTCTCTCTTCCGTCTCTCCCTCTCCTCCGCTCTCCCTGCCTCCAGCGCCACTGGAACCCGTCTGATCCCGGGGCAGGCCCAGAGGGGTGGGCGGCATCAGTGTCACAGCTGATTCCTGGAGGAATGGGCGAGCTGCCGTGCCGCTGGTTTGTCAACAGGTGGGCGGTGTTGGTTTGAATTAGTACGCATTGTCAGTCCCAACCAAGGTCTGGCTGGAGGGATGGGCAGCATCAGTGACACAGCTAATACCCGGGGGATTGGGCGAGCTGCCATGCTGCTTGTTTGTCAACAGGTGGTTGGGTGCTATGCTTGCTTTGTCAACTCAACAGTTGGCAGCACAGGTGTCTCAGCTGATACCCGGGGGATTGGGCGAGCTGCCGTGCCGCTGGTTTGTCAACAGGTGCGCTCATGCAGGAGAAGTTACACGCTGCATTGGATGAAGTAGTGAAACGATGAGGAAGAGGTTGAGAGTGAGGTGAGCGGCACACGGTATGGACGGCATTGATTCCTTACCGCGTGCTGTGCTGCTCACGTGTAGAAAGGGTGTTTTTGAGACGTCCCAACACACGGTATGGATGGCATCGATCCCTTGCCGCAAACTTGCTTTAACTCACTCTCGAACTCTGCCTCATCGTTCCACTGGTTCTCTGCTTCTCCAACGCAATATGTAGCTTCTCCACCTCTTTCCGCTTCTGGAATGAGAGTGAGAATGTGGAGAGGAGGCGGTGGAGGCGTGTGGTGTTATTTCCCAGGACCAACAGTGTTCCTCTTCGTTCTCCCATCCATTGCAGCCTGGGTTCAACCGCCTCGTACCGCTTCTGGAATGAGAGTGAGGGGGTGGAGGTGGAGCGGAGGGGGTGGGCGCACGAGAGTTCTTTCATAGTGCAAAAAGTCTTTCAATTCCTCTACTGCTTCCCTTTCTCCTCCTCCCCACTTCCCTTGCAGCCTGGGTTCAACCGCCTCGTTCCGCTTCTGGAACGAGAGTGAGGGCGTGGAGGTGGAGGGGAGGGGGTGGGCGCACGAGGAGAAGAACTGGGGGGCGTACTTCCCTGCAGGCCACGTGTGGATGCAGGGCATGTCATCTGATAACACCGTACAGGTGAGATGAAACCGTACCGGAAGAGAGATGAAATTGTGCTTGTAAGTTGACTGGTTGTGTATCTGCAGACTGTATGGAAGGAGCACGCCAGTTTCGGAGTATGTTCCTGCCTGTACCTGCCTGTATCTGCAAATTCGGATTTCAAGCAACTAAACAGTACCCGACTACCTGTGTTTTTCGCCTTGCCTCCCTCCCCTCTTCCCTCGTCCTTTCTCTCAGCCTCCACACCCCGTACTTCTAAGCTGACTTCCGATCCATTGGCCCCCTCACCTCCTTCACCAGTTACCCCACACTCTCCTCGTCCATCCTCCTTCGTCTATTCTCGTTATTCACCTCGCCTTCCCCATGCTTCCCTCTCCCTCCCCCATCCCCCCTTTCCCTCCCCCCATCCCCCTTCCCTCTCCCCCACACCCCCTTCCCAATGTCGACCATTTTCTTCTCCACAGCTGGTGGGAGCGGGAGCGTTTTTCCGCTTCGCCTCCCTCCCCTCCCTCCCCTCGCCTCTCGTCCTCTCGCTCGGCCTCCGAACCGCACACCACTCCCTCGACTTCCGATCCATCGACCCTCTCACCTCCTTCTCTCCCCCCACCATCGACCCCTGCTCCGGCCACTTCTCCCTCGCCGCCCGGACGCCGACCGCCGCCCTGCGGGTGCGGGTGCATGCGCCGCCATCGTCTTTTAGCGGGGCAGTGTGGATGCCGAGGGCTGATGGGGATTGGGATGCGACTGGGCGGGAAAGCTTCAGTGCTGTTATGGAGATTGAGCTGGAAGTGTGGGGGGATGGGGAGGGGAAGGGGAAGGGGAAAGGGAAGGGGAAGGGGGAGGGGGAGGGGGAGCGGGAGGGGCTGGGGGAGGGGAAGGGGGAGGGGAAGGGGGAGGAGGGGAAGGGGGATGAGGAAGGGAGGGGGAGTTCGGGAGGGGTGACAGGGGGAGGATGGTTGGTGGGTGGAGATAGTGGGTTGGTAAAGCTGGGTAAGTACCTGTGGGGTGTTGTTTCTAGGTGGATAGGAGTGCGTAGTGGGAATGATGCAAATTGGGTATATAGATACACAATCTATAGCGCAGCATTGGAATTTGCTGGGGAGTACGAATGTCAGCCTAGGATGGAATAGATAGCTTTGTTGCATAATTTTTTCTTGGATGATTGTCCAGAATTTAGATAGACATTCAGGGGGGGATTTTTCATGTGTAATGTATTACGATTTAAAAGAGTGAGTGAAGTGTAGAGATGACTTGTTTTTGCTTTCAGAATGAAGTAGCTCTATATGGATTCTGTGATAGTTTATACTTGTAACATGCTTGTACAAGCTGGTCTTGGGTCAATCGTACACGTTGATGCGTTATTTCATTCAGAGAACAAGGCCACGTCAACAAAGCAACCTCACAACTGCATCATAGGTCGGTGACTCGATGACGTGAAAATTCGTTCTCAAGAGCGGCTCCGTCAACGTCACACCAAGCTTCCAGAAATGCCGCAACGAGCCGCATGGAACTGAACTGAATGCAAGCTGAGAGGGGGAAGCAGAGCACCGAGGGAACAGCGTGGGTGAAAGGAAGGCCCCCCATGGCCTGTTGTTTCGGGGCTTTACGACTATTGGCGGAACCAGAAGTGATTGCCCCCCCCACGTCCTTCCGACAAGATGCAGCCTGCCTCGACTCACAATTCCACGAGCACGAACTCCTCAAATTCATTCGAGGGCGACTCAAGGTGAACTTTCTTGATTGAATATGCGCGTTTTTTTGCTTCTTCTTTGCTTTCATCACCCTGTCCCACAGAGTTAACATTCAGACACGCATCGTATTGAGAAATGCGAGATGGAAGAACTTTATTCTTGAGACGACACGATAGTCGATTGGTCTTGCTAGATTATGAAAGCGCAACTCATCCGCAATTGAATTTCAACCATCAGAGGTATCATCTGTGGACATCCCTATATTCTGAAAAGGGATTGCTTGCCCTGTTGCGATGACGACAGTCCGTTTCGTCCTCCGTGGCGGTGGCGCGCAACATTATATCGTCGTCGTCGCGTCGCTCGTCCTGCTGCTTCTCGCCGATGGGCCCGCCGCGACTCTGATTCTACCCTACGTTTTGCCCTACCCTGGCCTTCTGAAATGTGCGCGCCGTCGCCCTGCTATGCTTCTTTCAACTTCAGCCCCCCCCTCTCATTTTATCCGTCACTCTCGTTTCCACTTTTGGTCTCGTCCCTTACGTTTCCAATTCTTCTCCTTCTCTCGTTTCACTTTTCTGTGTCAGCTCCTGCGGAGAGTGGAGTCCTCTCGTCTCTACCCTCCTGTTTTCTGATTGACTGCTTCGCTCGCGGTTCCGAGGAGTGACAGAGTCCTGATCAGAGTCCTGATCAGCGGCTCGAGCCGCGCTATCCGGAGCCATCTTAGTCGGCGATAGTCACCCCAAAAAGTATACAGTGAAAAGTCCCAACTTGGGACAGATGACCAACTTGAGCCATCTGTTGAACGGATGACCAACCGAGTTTGCGTCGAAGTGCGCCCATATGCACGTGTCTCATGGGCAGTCTTGCACCATTCTGCGCCCCAATGTGTGCAGGCGCACTCACGGCGAATCTAGAGGCGGATCTGGCGCCTGGCGGAGGGGAGCGCGCAGCCGACGCGCGGCTCGACATCCTCGTCTACAGGTGAGGGCCTCTAAAGAACCAGAAGCCTTCGTTTTACTCCCAAATCCGGGATGCACGCGGTGGTGTCCGCGCGTCCTCATCCGATGACATTATTCGCACTAGTTTCCGTCCACATGAGCGTTCCATCCCCATGTGTTTCTTCAACCCCCTCCCCATCCTTCCCTCAGCTATCGTGGCAAGACAAACGTGAAGGTGCACATTCACTATGAGAGCCCATCCGGTGTAGCACCCACAGGCCAGTCCATCCACAAGGGCCAAATAGGCAGCAGCAGTGAGCCGATCTGGAACATTGACGGCGATTGGACGGTAGAAGATCCCGGCGAGTGGGACCTATCATTGTGGTACATGGGTGCGCGGAAGGCTATGCCTGCAGGGTCATCTAAGTCGGTTTATTATATGGTGAAGAAGATAGACCGGGCATGGTTTAGGAGGTCGTTCTACGTGCTGGTAAAAACTGCAGCGTACCCTAATGGTGCACTGCGGGGACAGATTAGACGAGCTGTTCCGTTTAGTCTGATTCCTTGGTCACGTTGTTAGTATTGTGGCTACTTAGTCTGTATATAATGAGTATCCGTCATCTTAATCTACTGTAATAAACCAGCTGCCATTTCCAGCCTTGCTGGGAGAGATCTCTTCATGTTCCGTACAATTGTTGTTTCACCTGCACAGAATTCTATGTCGGCCTGCCATCAAGAAGCAACAAAACATAATTTATTTCTCATGAGCATTTGTACCGTCATCACCCGGATATAACCCCAGGCCTATGTTACACCCATGCGGTTATGATCGTACTAGTGGGCTTATAGCCGGTTGCCGATTATAAGCCCACCCCAATTTCTGTCAATCTTCGTATAAGCGCACCCAATGAATTCTGGTTTGTTTTTGTAGCGAAATCGCCACTAACGCGCCTAAACGAATCGTCACAGACGTGCCTGACGAAATCCCCCCTGGCTCGCTTGGCAAAATTGCCACAGGGAGTGCACGTGCGCGAAATCTGCAACATTTGAGCAGGTGCTGACTGGGATTCTTGACTGTACGACACATTCTCGGAACTTTTCAGCAGCGATCCTCTTTGTGTTAGCATCGATTTAAATCGCCAGGGTGAAATCTACATTCCAGTGTTATAAAATCAAATTTCCATAAGTGTTATTTATTTACCCCATGGGGTTATAAAATTTACCACATTATAAGCCTACACACACCATTTTTCCAGGTTTTTTTACACCCCCACCTGGGGGTATATCCGGGTGATGACGGTATTTGCTAGTTTAGAATAGTTCGAAGTGAAGTGTTTCCATACCGGACTCGAGAACTTCCGGACACAGTAGACGTGGCAACACATATGGTCTGTCCAATAAGCCAGCATCTCGTCAGCATGGAAAAGGTCGGTTCACCGCCAAATCGGTGCAATGCAGCCAGGCGCCGTCATTCCCGCTGTCGGAACCCTAAGACCCCTCGTCCACGTCAGCAATCAAAGGCTTGGCTCAATGCGACGCGTCACATTCTCGACTTGATCCCTGAATTTCCAGCAAGCGAACATCAAACCTGCCAACATAAATTGGCCCCTCTTCTCTTTCTCGGCCACAGCACTCCCGCAATCGCCGCTAAACGCGTTCCAACTTTCTAACAATTGACTCCAAGCAAAATCGCATTCACGAGGGCGAATTCCTGCTGACACAGCTTTCGCGACATCGTTTCTTCCTCTCAATCTCAGAACTTCCCTGAGTATACCTGGTTACATAACTCGATTGCGACGATGGCCTTCAAACGAGTCCAGTTCCCATCGGGTGAGGGTTTTTTTCTTCCGGAACAATCATCCATTCAGCCTGGTTTTCAGAAGCCCATCTCTCTTTCCTGACATTTGCTCCACTCGTCCCATCCCGTACAGGCTTCCTTCCCGTTATCCTCATCGCATCTATCGTCGTCCGTAGCACTTGCGCCGCCGATCATGGATTCAGAATTCAGAGCGCCACGTTCAACGGTAGTAACTTGGAGTCAGCGGCGTTTGCTGCGACCAAGACTCGCACATCTAGGAGGCTCGGCATCCTCCCGTTCCCCGGCTTTCTCAAGTGTAAGTTCGAAAATTCCAGACTCAATCCGCGGTTCCGAACCGCATACATCACGCCATAGAAAAAACTTCAGTAGCTTTTTCTTAAGTATACGGCAGCTGTTAGTATTTGCGGTCGCGGTCGCAGTTCCTTGCTGATATGCACGGTCTCCACCAGAAAACGTCTCCTCCGTTCTCCGCTCTACTACTTCTGATTTATTGTAGCACGGCAAAGCGAACGCGTGCGCATGTGGCGCCTAATGTTTGGGCAGGTGCGCTGGTGGCGTTCGAACGCGGACGTGCAGCCTATCTTCGGGGGGACACAACGCGGACGGCTTCTGAGACGTCTCAATATGCTTCTGTTGTGCCGTGCCGTGCTGTGCTGTGCTGTGCGGCTCTGTGTGGTGCTGTGCGGTGCTCGTGTGTGGCAGGCGCGCTGGTGGCAAATCTGAACGCAGGCAATGTGCGGTCCATCCTTGGGGAGATCCCGGTGCGGACGGCCTGGCACTCATTCAAGTGTACAGGTGAGCGGCGCGGGGGATCTGATTTCGAGAAAATTGCTGGCTTATAGTATATTGGAGGATCCTGGTGCGGATGGCGTGGTGCTGTTTACTAAGTGCACGGGTGAATTCATTTGGCGCTGGAAATTTCTGTGGTGAAGACTTTATATACTTATGCCTCTCATCCCCTTTCCTCTACTCCTTTTCTGTCCTCCCAACCACTCCTCCTATTCCCTTCTCTCCTCCCCACCCCTTCCTCTCGCCTCCTTCTCTCATTCTCGACCCCTTCTCTCTCAAAAGGTACAACGGGCAGACCAACGTGAACATTCGCCTGCGAGCGCACGCCCTCCCTGTCCCCCTGTCATTCCGGCGTATGAATCAACTCAAAAGTCTTTCAGCTCTCTGTTTCCCGCCCACTCCCCCCCTCTAAAAGGTACAACGGGCAGACCAACGTGAACATCCGCCTGCGAGCGCACGCGCTCTCCTCCTCCCCCATCGCCCAAACCGTCAACAAGGCCTACTCAGACAGCAACGGGCTGCCTGCGTGGGTGGCATTACCTATAATATCTCATCCCCTTCTTGTCTTCCTAACACCTCCTCTCGTCCCCTCCTCTCCTTCACCCAACTCCCCACCAACAGGTACAACGGGCAGACCAACGTGAACATTCGCCTGCGAGCGCACGCGCTCTCCTCCTCCCCCATCGCCCAGACCATCAACAAGGCCTACTCCGGCAACAACGGGCTCCCCGTGTGGGTGGTGTCAGGGCAGTGGTCGCGAGACAACAGCAACGACGTATACACACTGCAAAAGTGGTACTATGAGGCTAATAAGAAGTACCCTCCTGGGTCTACTAGTTCCGTGTACTCTATTGTTCGGGCGATGGCCGGGGATCCGAGGCGGTACTATGCAGTGGTGAGCTCTGTGACCCGGCCGCTAGGGGCGATCAGGGGGCAGTTCAGGAGGACCCTGCCGTTTTCGCTGTACCCGTGGAATCCGTGCTAGAGTGGCTTTAAGCGGGGCCTCTTGGGATTTTATAAGCTGCTGTTCGTGCTGCTCCCATGGACCCCATGCTAGATTTGCTTTGCGTGGGGCCTGGCCTTTTAGGGACTCAGACTGCCGCTGTTCCTGCTGTACTATGGAACTGTGCTATAGTAGCGGTGCTTCTAGAAAGCCACATGATGTGGAACCGGGTAGATGTCAGTAGGGAGAGTGTTGCAGAGCAGGAGTGCCTTCGGATAATGTGAGTGAGTAGATTCTACTGGGCAGTTTGTTGGATAAATGGCTCCGTGCTAGAATCCCGCCCCTGGATCCACAGTGCAGAGGAGGGTTCAATAGGCAAAGTGTTGCAAGGTACCATATTTATGTTCCCAGTAGAGTGTGAAAGGGCGTTTGAATTGGCTGGCAAAAGGGCACTATCTTGTATGTGAGCATATAAGAGCTGTTCGAAGTTCCTTTGCCATGCTACACTCACGAACTTCCTGACACGGAATACGTGGCAGCATCTAAACAGTCGTCCAATAAGCCAGCACGTCGTCAGCATGGAATTGTCGGTTAGCCGCCAGTCAGACGTCATCATTCTTCACGTCAACCACTGAACGTCAGCAATTGAAGTCTTGCCAGCCCAGCAGCGTCGTAAAGGCGTGTGCGAAGTAGTTTCGACGTAGTTTCGACGTCGGAGATCGACGTCGTTTGACGTCGAGCTTCTGACGTCGATCGACGTCGAATGCAGCACTTCGAACACATTGCCGGCGACGAGCTGTCCACTCAGGACAAATGCCGGCCTTAATAGTAACAATTGAATTGAGACCGTTGAAGAATTGAATTGAGACCAAATCCTGAAATCGATAAGTTTTTTTAGAGCGCGTCTGTTGGCTGCGAAGAACGCATTGCGAAATGTACATGTTCGCAATGTTCGAAATTACAAGTCATGCCAATCTAAGGTTTTGTCTCATGTGGTATGGCTAACACTGTAAAGATTTGCTCAATCTTTCTTTGGTTGACGGATTCTGTGCCCATCATCATTCACAATTCCGTATAAATGGCGATGCTGGCGTCAGCAATTTTTTAAGCGTACTTTGAACACACAAATGGCACCCCTCAGCTCACCTACCTTCCCCAACAACCTCGACGTTGATCGACGTCGGAAAGAATGCAGCACTTTGTACACGCCTTAAGTCTGTTGTAACTGGTGAGGACGGCTCGCTGTATTACAGCTCTCCGGTTCAGGGCAAACTTCCATATGTTTCCTAATGTTTGTAGGCCTTGCTCGCATCTCTGCTGAAAGTTAGTGAACTCTGTAGTTTTTTTTAAGTTGATTGAAGTTAGCCTAGCCAAGCTATAACGTACCTCGCCATTTGGAAACGCATGATACCGCCAAGCATCCCTCCAAGTGGATGCAAGTTCTGCACTCAAACTATGATTTTTTTCTCGAGGGTAAATGCAACGAGAAACCAGAGGCCTCAACTGCGATGCGTCACATCACATTCCCAATCCTAGAACTTCCCATTTGAGCAGTCAGTCACCAAAGCACCCAGCACAAATTCTCCCCACCCCCGTTCCTCACCCATATCACTCCCGCAGTTGCCGCTGCTGCTTTCTTTCTCACTGAGACGCATTCCAACAATTTGCCGCAACGTCGCGCAAACGCGTTCAGAGCAGTCGCAGCATCTATTTTTTCACCCATTTTTCGAAAACATCGCCTATCGTCCTGTCCGTTACAGCTCTTCCCTACGTACCGTAAAACTTTCTAGCGACCATGGCCTCCAAGCGACTCCAGACCCTATCGGGTGAGATTCTCCTTCGTCTAGCCGCATCCCTTCCAGAATAAGCATAAGACTTTGTAACGCGTTCACAATTTTTGCATCCATGATTCAGCCAGTGGTTTTTCAAAACCAACCTTCTTTCCTGAAATTTCGTATCCATCCAGCCTGGTTCTCCATACGGCGCAGCGCCACGTCCCATCCACGTCCCATCCACATCCTTCCCCTTCTCCTTATCGCATCAATCGTTCGTAGCACGTACGTCGCCGATTCTGGAATCGACGCTTGGGGCGCTACTACGTTCAACGCGACTAACTTGGAGTTCCTGACGTTCGCGGCGACCGCGCCGATTCGCGCATCTAGGAAGCTTGGCATCCTCCCTTTCCCCGGCTTTATCAAGTGTAAGCCTAAAGATGGCGTTTTCCACTCCAAATTAGTTTGCCAAGTCATTTTTGAGTCGACTCAAAAGTCATCCCCTTTCCCCGGCTTCATGTGTAACCCTAGAGATGGCGTTTTCCACTCCAAAGTAGTTTGCAAATTCATCTAGAGGTCCGAGGCGCACCCAAAAGCCACGTCGAATTCAAGATCGGACTTCATTCCATACACGAGCTACGGCTAGTAGTGGTCGCTGTGGTATTTTCCTTTATCAAAGTAAACTTTTGCATTGAAGGTATTTATTAGGTCAATAGTACAAGCCGTGCCGATGCATCCGCGGCGAACTCGCAGGTCGTTTCTGCACCGCTTTCCTTTTCGACAGGCTACCGCCACGTCTGTCTGGAAACTTCTCGTCCGTTCTCCGTTCCGTTGGATTCAAGTTGAATATTTGGGACGCTAGACGAGAATTGTCCGTGGTTGTTCGTCCGCCTTATAAAAACGAAGCCTCAATAACAAACCACAATGCAACCGCAAGGGTCTGTGCTCAGCATTCTGCTTTTGAGGCGCCTCAAAAACAGTGTGTGCTCAACAGGCTGTGTGTGGCAGGCGACGCGTTGGTGGCGTCTGAGCGCGGGTGGCCTCGTGCATCCTATCTCATCTTCGGGAGGGAACTCACAGAGCTGCTCTCAGAGCTGGATGCTCTCAGAGCTGGATGCTCTCAGAGCTGTGCCGTGATGCTGAGCCGTGCTGTGCTGCCGAGGCGTGCTGTCCCGCCCCGCCCCGTGCCGTGCCGTGCCGCACAGCGCCGTGCCGTGCCGTGTGGTGCCCTGCTGTACCGTGCTGTACCGTGCCATGCTGTGCCGCCGAGCTGTGCTGTGCCGTGCTGTGCCGTGCTGTGCCGTGCTGTGCCGTGCTGTGCCGTCCTGTGCCGTGGTGTGCCCGTGCTGTGCCGTGCTGTGCCGTCCTGTGCCGTGCTTGCCGTGCTGTGCCCGTGCTGTGCCGTGCTGTGCCGTGTGTGCTCGTGTGTCTGGCAGGTGCGCTGGTGGCAACGTAGGCAATGCGCACGACGGATTGGGGGGAGATGTTGGGGGGAGATGTTGGGGGGAGATGTTGGGGGGAGATCCCAGTGCAGCAGACGGATTTTGTCACGTGCTGAAGGCTTGTGTCACCTGCTGTGTGCTGTGCGGTGCCGTGCGGCGCTGTGTGGTTCTGTGTCGCAGGCGAGCTGGTGGCAAATCTGAATGCAGGAAGTGTACAGTCCATTGTAGGGGGAGATCCCGGTGTGAATAGCTTCTATCAATCTCTGAGCCCGGGCAGTGTACAGTCCATTGTTGGGGGAGATCCCACTGCTGACGGCGTGGCTTTGGTCAATTCCCGGTGTGAATGGCTTCTATCAAACTCTAAGCGCTTGTGACACCTGCCGTGCACTGTGCTGTGCTGTACTGTGCTGTGCTGTGTGGTGCTGTGCGACGCTGTGTGGTTCTTCTGTTTGCAGGCGAGCTGATGGCAAATATGAGCCCCGGCAGTGTGCGGTCCATTGTGGGGGGAGATCCCACTGCTGACGGCGTGGCACTGGTGCAAGTCTACAGGTGAGGGGCGCCGGGGGGGGTCCGATTTTCAAATGAAGGTGAAGGTGTGGGCCAAATTGAGTCCACCCTCGGGGGAGATCCCATCGCCGAGGGATCTGGTTCAAATGTTGCCGCACCGGTGCAAGTGTACAGAGGTAAAGCCTTGAGCCTTGAGGACCAGGAGAAGTGCTTGGCTTGGCAGTGGACAGTCCATTGTCGGAAGTAACCCCTGTGGCGGATGGAGTCACTCCGTGTTGCTGCTGTTGCTGGGTGCAACCTGCAGTGGCGTGCCCGGAATTTCAGGCGCCCGGAATTTCAGGCGCCCGGAATTTCTGGCGCCCGGAATCGCTGGTGTTGCTGGGTGCAACTTGCAACTCCACATGAAGAGTGCAGGCTGCGGCGCCCAGAGGCTCTGGTGCAAGGCTGCAGAGGTCTAGTCTAGCCATCCATTTCTCTCCTCCCCTCGCCCTCTCCACCCCCCATAAAAGGTACAACGGGAAGACCAACGTGCACATTCGCCTGCGAGCGCACGCGCTCTCCTCTTCCCCCATCGCCCAGACTGTAAACAAGGCACACTCGGGCATCAACGGCCCGCCTGTGTGGGTTGTCCTAGGGCAATGGACCCGCAGCAACAGCAACAATGCATACAACCAGCAGAAATGGTACTATGAGGCAAATAAGAAGTACCCTCCTGGGTCTGCTAGTTCCGTGTACTCTATTGTTAGGGAGATCGCCGGGGGTCCGGGGCGGTACTATGCGGTGGTGAGCTCTGTGACCCAGCCTGTTGGGGCGATCAGGGGGCAGTTCAGGCTCGCGCTGCCGTTTTCGCTGTACCCGTGGAATCCGTGCTAGTCTGGCTTGAAGTGTCATTCAGAGTGCTGCTGTTCCTGCTGTACCCGTGGAATCCATGCTAGAGTGGCTTTAAGTGGAGCTTCTATGGAGTTTAGAGTGCCGCCATTCCTGCTGTACATATGCAACGGCTGGGGTATTGCGATAGAGCCTTACAATGCGGAAGCGGGTCGATGCCAGGGGCATATAGGGAGACTTAAACCAGGAACCACTTGAACAGTGAGTGCTGCTGGCCTGCAGTGTCCTGGATAGTGTGAGTGGGTAAATTCTAATGGGTAGCCTCTGAATCAGTGGTCCTCTGGTGGTCTTACCCCTTGGGGGAGGGTGAAACAGGGTATTGGTCTCAGCAGGAGGGATATAGAAGGTGCGAGAAACCTGCTGGTGAGCTCACTTCCTGTCCGCTTAGGTGCCTAGATACCGGAATAGTGGATGTGAGGAGCATCCCACCTACCCTGCTGACACCCACCGTCTCTTCTTGTCTCCATCGAGTACCTATGTATATGTTTCCTGAACTGGGTTCTCAAACCTCCGCCTCTTCCACTGAATTCTCAACCGGCTTTACGGTTTGCCGATGAAGTCTTACATGTGCTGAATTGTATATCTACACTACGGCCTTGTTCTCTTCACCTCCTATGGTACACGCACATCCAATCCAAACCCTGCTGCATGATTGCCCAGATTCAACTGCAGCTATCACAGCAGTCACTCACAGGCTACGTTCATTATTATGACTTTTGAGGCGCCTCAAAACTCTTCACCTCCTATGGTACATGCACATCCAATCCAAACCCTGCTGCATGATTGCCCAGATTCAACTGCAGCTATCACAGCAGTCACTCACAGGATATGTGCATTATTACTTCCGTGGTACCTGTATCGGAAGGCAAAGCAATCATGTACCGTACCAGAGTTACGGTACATTATTCATTTGCCAATGACGGCTTTTTCAAGACGGCAGCAGACCAATACTATCGTTTTATCATACTGCCATATGTACAAATGAGAATTACACGTGGGGATGGCATGGAATGGTGACCAGACGAGATCATATGCCAGTAAGCCATCTGCCCCTTGAACGGGTGCTTTATTCCAGCTGCAGTAATGTGCCCTCTACCCTTTCCCCCCTCCCCTCTCACCAGCAGACTCACTTCGCTTTATTCCCGTATGGATGCCTTCCCCGCCGTGTCAGCAGCAGCACCAACGGACCAACCCTGCTTTATTCAAGCTGCAATGATGTGTCCTGCATCCCTTCCCCTCCCCCCCCCCTCCCTCTCCCTCTTTCCACCACCAGCCTCCTTTGCGTTATTCCCAGCTGGATGCCTTGTCCCTCCCCCCGGCCGTGTCAGCGGCACCAACAACAGACTACCTGGCTTATTACCAACCAAACCCCCTTGCCCTCCCCCTTGTCCTCCTCTTGCCCCTCATGTGGCGATCCAGGTTGATTTGGTACAGCAGTACACGCCGCTCGTACACACCCACCCCCTTGCTCTTGAGGCGCCTCAAAAGTGCTCTCACCACAAGAAATCCTCCCTCATCCTCCCCTCGCCTCTAATGTGGCGATCCAGGTTCATTTGGTACAGCAGTGCATGGCGCTCGTACACACTTGTGCCCCTGCTCTCACCATGGGAGATCGTTCCCCTGCGCCAGCAACAGCAGCTGAAGACTCAAACAGCCCATTCCCTCCCTAGGGGAGATGTCATCCCCTGGACCACCAGCAGTGCATGGTGCTGGTGGTCACCACCAGCTATACACACTTCTGCCCCTGCCCTCCCTATGGGAGATGTCCTCCCCTGGGCCACCAGCAGCAACAGCAGCAGAAGACTCCTCACACTGCCCATTCCCTCACTCTGGGAGAGGGTGCGCTTACACCCTTCTGCCTCTGCCTTCACTAGGGGAGATGTTCTTTCCTGGACCAACCGCAGCAACAACAGCAGCAGAAGACTCCTCACACTGCCCATTCCCTCACTAGGGGAGAGGGTGCGCTTACACCCTTCTGCCCCTGCTCTCACTAAGGGAGATGTTCTCCACCGGGCTACCAGCAGCAGCAACAGAGGCAGAAGACTCCTCACGCTGCCCATTCCCACAGGGATGCCTCGGCCCTCTCTGCTTCACAGGGATGCCTCGGCCCTCTCTGCTTCACAGGGATGCCTCGGCCCTCTCTGCTTCACCGCTCACCCCTCTCTCGCCCCTCACCCCTCTCTCGCCCCTCACCCCTCTCTCGCCCCTCACCCCCCTCTCGCCCCTCACCCCCCTCTCGCCCCTCATTTGGCGCTCCAGGTTGACTTGGTAAAGCAGCGCATGATCATCGTAAACACTTCTGCCCCTGCTCTCACTAGGAGAGATGTCCTCCCCTTGGTCACCGGAAGCAAGAGAAGCAGAGTCACACTCCCAGATGGCGTCCCGCGCCAGTGCATACCCCCCATGCACTCGCAGAGAAGGGCCAGCCACGGGAGCAGCAGCAGCAGCAGCAGCAGGAGCAATAGCAGGAGCAATAGCAGTACCAGTAGCAGCAACAGCAGTACCAGTAGCATCAACAGCAGTACCAGTAGCAGCAGAGTCACACTCCCAGATGGCATCCCGCGCCAGTGCATACCCCCCACGCACTCCCAAACATGCACCAGGAGCAGCAACGGCAGCAGGAGTAGCAGGAGCAGGAGAAGCAGGAGCAGCAGCGGCAGTAGCGGCAGCAACAGCGGCAGCAGCAGCATTAGCAAACTCACACGCCCAGGTGCTACCATGCGTAAGGGCATAGCCCTCGGGAACAGCTGGCAGTGTGAATGGGCTGCTCCGCCGCTGCATGCCACGTGCATGCACACGCGCTCTGAAGCTCGGCTTGTGAGGCGACTCAAGCCCAGGTCTGCTGAAACTCGGCTCCACAGGCCCAACAGCTGTGAGACGAGCCACATGGCTTTGAGGCGCCTCAAAACTAGACGCCCTGAAGCCTGGCTTCTGAGAAGTCTCAACGCCATGTGCGCGCACAGGTGCGCTGAAGCCCGGCTGCACAGGCCCAACCGCTTTGAGACGACACACAGGGTCGCTCAACGCTGCAAAAGCTGACTTATGAGACCTGGCGTCACACGAGGTGCATCCCCCATAAGGGGCGTACCACTGATGGCCTGGCATGGATAACAATCTCCAGGACGACACTCCCCTTTGCTCGTCTGCTCCACCTGCACCTCCCTCATCATCCCCCCCTGCAGCCTTTTCCTCTTTTGCCTCTTTCTCTTTTGCCTCTTTCTCTTCTGCCTCTTTCTCTTCTGCCTCTTTCTCTTCTGCCTCTTTCTCTTCTGCCTCTTTCTCTTCTCGCTCTAGGCTCAACCCCAAACGAAGGGACAGATCCACTGACCCACACGCCGGGCTTCTGGCTGATCCCGGGTTCCTCGCAAGAGATGCGTTTTGAGGCGCCTCACAGCTCACCTCAAGGCCTCTGCCTGATCCCGGGTTTCTCGCAACAGATGCGGCTGCAGTGGAATGGGCGGGAGCACTGCTGCTTGGGTAGGGGGTTACGGCATGGTGGGGGTTGGCAGGCGAGAAGCTCAGAGAGAGTGTGCTTTGAAAGGGAGAAGAAAGAGGTGGTGTGGTGGCAGCATCGGCTGCGGAGGGAATGGCGGCAAAAGTTTTTGAGGATATGTGTGGTTCCGGGGCCTTTGGGAGGCTGTCAGGGTGTGTGTTGGGAGCAGAGGGAGAGGGAGGGAGGGCAGGGGAGTGTAACAGGGGTTGGTTGCCTCCACTGCAGGCCCTTTGAAAGGGTAAAAGACTCAGCTGTCGTTCCATCTCCTGTGCAGATGCTTGCACGTGCTGCTGCTGCTGCTGCCGCTGCTGCTGCCGCTGCTGCTGCCGCAGCTGCCACTGCTGCAGCCGCTGCTGTAGCTCCTGCTGCAGCTGCTGCATCTGCTGCAGCTGCTCCTGCTCCTGCTGCTGCTGCCGCCACCACTGCTGCTGCTGCTGCTGCAGCAGCAGCAGCAGCTGGTGCTGTAGCTGCTGCTGCAGCTCCTGCCAGTCTCGCGAGCCAATCCAGTCGCGCCACGTGGACACGGTGCTTGCATTCTCCCCCCCACTATCCACACGCTCCCCGTTTCCCTCAAAGCGAAACGGCCAACTTTCAGCCCTTCCCGCCTTTCCCCCACTCTCCCCACTCTCCCTGCCACCCCCTCTTCGTTCCCCTGCCCCACCCCCCACGCCCTGGCCAGATTCCCCCAGCAGCCGCCCATCCCAACTGCAAGCAGCTGCTAGTGCCTCCGCTCGGGGAGTGAAACCTTCGGGTTTGCCACTGGCAGCATTCTGTGCGGCTGGGACCTCCGCGAGGGCGATGGTGGGACTACCAGCGCTGCTGGTACCAACCCACGGGCCGGGCAAGGTCCCTTCCACAGGAGATCTGCGCTGCAGGTCCCTTTCCCCGGAAAGCTGCGCCTCGGCCTCGCCGTGCTGGCTCCAAGTACGCGGTGCTCGGGGAAGGAGACCGGTGCTGTGCGGTCCAGTACGGTTGCTATTTGATGTGATAGTGTTGCACGGCAACTGAGGTGGCTCAGGAATGGGAGGCGCGGCGGCGGTCCTCGTCATGACTCTGAGTCGACCCACTTTATAGCTCTGCTCTGCTTTATAGGGTTTAGGGTGCTCTGCCGGTGGCTCTGACTCCCGCGGCCTCTTCCGCCGCGCCTCCTCCGCTGACCACTGCTGCTGGGCGCCGGTAGTAACAGGCGGCGAGGCGAATCCACTAGAATCGGCCGGGGGTGCAGCGGATGCGATCAACCCGCCGCGTATCATGGCGACTCGGAGAAGCTCCGCGTTCACAGCGGCGGTGTCGTCGTCCCCGTGTGGCCCACAGCGGTCCGATGCACCGGCGGCGGCGGTGGCGCCACGGATGATGAGCGACTCCAGCTCGTGCGATACATTGCACCTGGACGCGATGCGGCCTCCTCCTCCCGCCGCCGCAGCGTGTTCGTTTCTGTGGGGCAGGGATGCCGCGGCCGCTCCCATGGTTCCGCTCAAGTCGACCGTGTGGCGGCGGACGCGCAGACTGTCGCCGCGCGACGGAACATGATACGGGGGGTAAAAAAGTAGCTTGTTCGCGATGAGAAATAGGAGATAGTCGCTGTCAGAGGAGGCTGTCATGATGGATGATCACTGGCAGTTACGGCAAGAGAGAAATGTGATTGCCGAGGAGAAGAAACGGGACAGCAGCTTTGTTAGAGAGGGGCAGGCCGGGCGGCTCGTCAGGCTTTTGGCGGACTGACGGGGTTGTAGTACAAGTAATGCAATGCCTTGCACCCCTTGCGCCTAGTAGGCGCTTGAACGTTATAAGCAGCTAACAAGGAGAGTGATAAAACTCGAAGAACCAGGCGAGGCATGATGAGAGTGTTGAGAGTGTTTTCGAAGCTTTATAAGCTGGCGCCAGCTTTGGTACGCTATTACCTGGGTCGGGTCGAGGGTGTTGGTGTTCCGAACCATAAGAAGGAGGAGGAGTTCACCTCCAGCTAGGCTCGGGATACGAGACCAGTGTCAGTGTCAGCACTGTTGTAACACCTCGCTACCCACTGGGTCAAAACGAGGGTGTTATTTGGCGCAGCGGAGTGCCCTTAACACAGCCCACAGGCGTTACACTCGTCCCCCCCTGGTGCCAACGTCCCCGTTGGCCCTGGACTTCAGGAAGTCGGCCCCCTGCCGCTGGGACCTAGATTTCGCAGTGCTGCTGGCTGCGACTTCGCTGGTTGCTCAGGCCAGCGGAGGATCGTTCGCTGGGTTCGAGCTGGTTACAACCGCACTTCAGTTCTCGCCAAAGGCGGAAAGTGTGGTCCAGCCGGGATTTGAACCCTAGGCTCTGATTCCAAATGTAACACCTCGCTACCCACTGGGTCAAAACGAGGGTGTTATTTGGCGCAGCGGAGTGCCCTTAACACAGCCCACAGGCGTTACAACTGTAGTGAGATTCTCCATCACATGTACCACAGCGTGTTTCTCCCGGCGTTTTCTTCGCCGAAACAGACGGGCAGCATGTGCCGCCAGCTACTTGCAGCTCGCGCGACGCGACAGCTCCCAATAATCTTCGAGCGCGCGGGTAGTGCGCTCCGTCTGTTCGACAACGCTGGCAAGAAAGGCACGTGAGCTAAATCGCGATCCTTCGTGCCATGTGACACTGACCATGTCACTTCAAATAAAAATGGGCGCATCGTGACAAGAAAATCGATCGCTGCGAAACGAATGCCGCCCTGGTTACGTCAGTTAGTTCGCGACCGGCATCGCAGCGTACTGTTCCTACACGTGACAATCGCACATGTCAGGTTCCTTTAATCCCGGCTTCCGATTGGTCGACCAAGATAACGCGTTTTCCGCAAAGGTCGCGAAGGATTGTCGCCACAAACGAGTACGGCGGTCACTTGGAAGCACGCAAGCTGCGCTTCTGCCAGCCTAATAGATTCAAACGTGGCAGTTTGAAACTCCCAATAACCACCGAAGACGACAGCTGCTTGGGTGAGGAAGATATGGAATAGAAAGGGACTATTGACGATTCTATTCGAATCGAACACTGACTGCTGATTCACTTTCTAGAAATGAAGGGGGGACGAGGGGAGGGCGGGTTGTGGGCGGGGTTTGAAGGGATAACCTGGGAGACGCGGGATTTTGGCTGGCAGGGATTGTCCGAAATACAGCAACGGGAAAGTGGGGGGAGTGAGGGGAAACGAGGGGCGGGGAGGGAGAACATGGACAAAGCGGGAAGCCGCCCAGCTGGGAAAGGAGAGGCGATGAAAGACGGGGACTCGTTGGCCTGTGCTTGGGGCCAATAATACACGGGGGAGAAACGGGGGAGGGTTCGTGTGGCTGCTGTGAAGAGAAAGAGGGGGGGGGGGGGGGGGGGGGGGGCGGGGGGAAGCTGGAGGGAAGGGGAGGGGAGAGGAAGTGGGAGGTTGGGTGTGGTGCATCCTAGGTCCAGTATAGTACACCGCGATATAAAATTACAGGCATGTTTTGGGAGGATCCGTTGACTATGATAATATCTCATCTGAACTTAGCTACTTCACATATGACATGTACGTATTTGTGACTCTATTTTACAACCTGAGAATAGCTCAAATCGGTTTGCTACTCATTTTTTGCATGCTGCCCAGGAATTGCATGTTTCGTTGAGAGTCGGTTTACAAGCGTTCCTGATGATGATGCTGATGTCTTCTCATGTTAGCAATATTGCACCATTGACCATTCTTATACATGCCGCTGTTTGTTGTCGGCCTGATTGTGTGTTCGCAATTTGTTCGACCAAAGTATTATTGCAATCGTGAATGCGTTGTACCGTGTGCGCTCACGACATAAGTTACGTGGCAAGTGGGACGACGCAAAAAACGTTTGACTAGCTTGAAGTTTCACAAACCAAAGGCATCTCACTGTAGGTGTACGAGGCGAGGACCACCATGGAGCCGGGCATGGTGCCATTGATGGTGGCACGCAAGCACCATGTTGTTAGACAACGAACATAATGAATGATATTAAAATGGGCGTACAGCTGGCACAAGTATGAAAACATACCCTATACATTACCACCCAACAACTCTGGCCAGCACTACTAGCCTAGCCCTTGCGACAAGAGGCAACAAGGCAGTCAGCAAGCAAGGACAACAAACGTATGAGGTACAATAAATGGCGGTATTACTAGCCCAGCCGGAGAGACAAAAGGTAACAAGGCCAATTATAGAGTTTTGATAAACATAACAAAGATGTGCATAGTACAAAGATCAAGAAATTAGCAAGTGAGGACCTGATGGGACAAGGCCAAGCCGTATGCAGAGCCACTGATGATCAAGTGACTGGAGCGCCTTGGTGACGATATTAGTGGTGTTGCCTCTTGAGACCAGGTATAATTACAGTGCCTGGCCGCGCTGGTGCAGCTCAAGCCGCAGAAATTACCGCAACTGGATGTATTTTGTTTCCCCCTCTAGTATAGGTTCGTGATATCGGATGATCATGGCCTTGTTATCAGCGAAGAGGAACGAGGCAGAGTTAGGAGGCTCACCTAAGTTAGTGAGCAAGAACGCCAGCCCGCAGAGCTCCTGAGAAGCCATAGCATTAGTGTAGAACTCTGCCTCACATTTGTGCCACCGACGACGAGCGGGTGGACCTCCACGTGAGAGCTAAGGCGCAAGGCTAGACCACTAGCCCTAAGAATATCTGATTGTCTCGACCTCGTCTGGCCACAAAGTGTTAGTGTTTCCTGTAAGTACAAATGGCTGTCGTACTCCAAGCTTAAACCCTATGTTTGATATACTCACCAAATAGCGCAATTCCCTCATACAAGCCGACTAGCGCTCGAGTCGTCATCTTTCAATCGCAACAAAGTAAGTAAGAATGCTGAGAGGATGTGCGAGGTCTGGGCGATTGCAAATCATTAGGTATATGGCATTCCACCAACGCAGCGTATGGACCACTGGGCTAACATATATAGGAGTGGGATGTGCAGAGAAATACTTAAGCCCGAAGAGCTGGAGGATTTGTTGCACCATCTGTGACTAAGTGAGGGTGATGGTATGCGCTGCTTTGTCCCTGGCGATAGGGAAAGGAGCCGAGAGCATATGGCTAACAGACATAGGAGTGGGACGTGCAGAGGGGAACTGAAGCCCGAGGCGCTGGAGGATTTGTTGCACCATGTATGACTAAGTGAGAGTGATGGTGTGCACTGCTTTGTCCCTACCGATCTATAGGTCACCCAGGTCAGTGCAAGTGTGTCTCCCCAGCAACTCGGCCTTCACTGACGTAAGTGCGACTCTGTCGGGGGTAGCAAAGACGAGGTCGTCATCATAAACAAAAATGAAGCAGGAGTCTTGCAAGAGCTAACGGACGGAGAAGGGTCTGTTGAGGACGGTTAGAAATGTAGGTCAGCCATAGCAGTGTGCATAGTGTCATGCCACTCATAAGGAGCCTAGCAAAGGCCATAGATGGGGTACCGAAGTCTCCACTGGGTCCCAGGGGGGAAGGACTCAGCGAATCTAGGCGGACAACGAAGCAAGTCTGCTTGTGGAGGCTGCCCTAGAGAAGTTAGGCGAGTTAAGCTCGTAGTCGCGATGTGTTGCGATATGCAGCCGTACCTGAGTGGCCTTCCTCAAGGTGGGGGAGAAGGTTTGAAATATTTCTACCCCCTTAAAGACAAGCTTTGCTTCAGGTGGCCGCTTCACCTTGAAGATTCACATGCCATTGAAGATGATTTTCTCGAGATTTGAAACTGCGTCGACATTGGTGCCTGTAGATTTTCAAGATGTTATCTCTGCATCCATGGCTGTTATCCACTGAAAGGCTCAGCATCCTAAGAGTGCCTCAGCGTAAGTGCGAGGGGTCGGAATGTCAAAACCGACTAGGTCGCCCTCAGGGGCTACCCGCATGGCACAGAGATGAGGAGAAACGGTTGCAAGGAAAGCCAGCTCGTGGGCAAACTAGTCGCATGCTGGCACGTGGCTGGCATGGCTAGCGCGGCTGGCCTAGGTTGGCGGGCTGGCATGGTTGGCGTGGCTGGTGTGGACGGCTAGCGGAATGGGCGCGGGCTGATGCAGTGTTAGTGCGCTGGCGCACGGTCGGTGCGAGCTAGCGTGGGCTGGCGGTGCTAGTGCGCTGACACGCGTTTAGTGCAGGCGGCGCACGGGTGGTGCGAATTGGGGCAGGCGGGGCGACGGGGCTGTAAGGTGGGGTGCCAGAGCAGGGTGCGACGGGGCAGCGAGAAGGGCGTTACGAGCCAGCTATGCGGGGCATGATAAGGCCGCTAATAGGAGCGCGACGGGGCGGCTAGGTGGGGCGCGACGTGGCGGCTAGGTGGTCGAGGTTATGCACGACTCTTATGTGAAGAATGAACGAGGAATGAGATGAACTAGGAAGCAGGTGGGTACAAATATGAAAACCTAAAAGAGTTGTACCCCATATTGTCAACCCCACTACAGCCTACAATATGGTTCGGACACACCCCCATAGGCAAAGTGGGGGACAAGCAAGAGAACAAGACAAGGTCAAGCTCAGGGTGAATCACAACGTCACCACACATTCAGAGCACAAGTTCAAGGCCACAAGGCCAGTTCACATGCAGGATTATAAATCAAGGTGAACAAGCAAGACAGTGATCTCAACCTAACAAGGGCAAGCATGCAGGTGCAGGTATATATAGATCACAGTACAAGAAAAGTCAAGAGGTGAGTAAGTGAGGCCCTGCAGGCACAAGACCTAGCATAATACAGAAACGCTGATGATCACAAGGCTGAAGTGCCTTGGTGAAGATATCAGCAGTGTTGGCCCGAGAGGCCACATAAGCAAGACGAAGCTAGCCACGCTGTTGCAACTCTCAGAGCAATGTGTTTCGTTCGGTGCTCCAGTCTGTGCTCCTGACACAAGGCCAGCATGGCCTTGCTGTCGACGTACAGAACTGGAGGAGAACGAGGCGCCTCTCCCAAGTCGGTCAGCAGGTAGGTGAGCCAGCGTAACTCCTGTGCAGCCATGGCCCCAGCGTAGATCTTAGCCTCACAACTGGAGCTGAGAACAGAGGAGGAGCGGGTAGACCGCCACGAAACAGAGCCGGAACCAAGGCTGAAGGTGTAACCCTGTGACGACCGCTGCGTAGCCAAGTCGTCAACCCAAGAAGCGTCTGCGTGACCAGTGAGGACAACCCGAGCCCGTCCTCCAAGCACGAGCCCCATGCCCGACGTACTGCACAGGTAGCGCAACACCCTCTTAGCTGCAGCCATGTGCTCTGGTCGGTGTCTCCCAGGAGCAACATAGCACGCCAAGATGCTAAGAGGGTATGCCAAGTCAGGTCGAGTGCAGGTCATCAGGTACATGAGGCAGCCAACAAGCTCTGGGTACGGGCCACTCGGCTCTACTGACTCATCCGAAGGCAGAGCTGAGAGCGAGTGGCGAGTAGACAGAGGAGTGGCCTGAGGCGAGGAGTACGTGAAGTCAAAGCGCTGAAGGACCTGCTGCACCATGTGTGACTGAGTCAAGGTAATGGTGCATCGTGCTCTGTCCCGGGTGATCTGCAAGCCAAGATAGCTGCGCAGCTCACCCAGGTCTGTGCACGTGTGTCTCTTCTGCAGCTCCGACTTCACGTGGGCAAGTCCCTCAGTGTCAGCAGTGGCAAAGACCAAGTCGTCGACGTACACGAGGATGTAGAACGGCGGCAGCGAAGTGTCGGTGCGAAGAAACCCAAGAGACGGGTCAGCATTAGAAGGAGCAAACCCAAGAGCTGCAAGCGTAGTCCTCAGTGTGTCGTGCCACTCACGGGGCGCCTGGCGGAGACCGTAGACTGGCCGCCGGAGGCTCCACTGGGTACCAGGAGGAAACGACCCAGTGAAGCCAGGTGGGCGGCGCAGCCAGATCTCCTCGTGCAGGCTGCCCTGTAGGAAAGCAGTGTTGAAGTCAAGAGAGTGAAGCTCGTAGTCACGCTGAGCAGAGACGTGCAGAAGAACCCGAAGAGTGGTCATCTTCGGGGTCGGGGAGAAGGTCTGGAAGAAGTCAACTCCCTGTCGCTGACTGAAGCCTCGAGCAACGTCACGCGCCTTGAAGACAGGCAGAGAACCCGGCGGCCGCTTCACCCTGAAAATCCACATGCCACTGACGATGTTCGCCCCAGGAGGGGGAACCTCGTCGACGTAGGTGCCTGTGGACTTCCAGGATGCCATCTCTGCGTCCATGGCTGACTGCCACTGAGAGGAGTAGGGACCCTCTATCGCCTCTGCGTAAGAGCGCGGGGTCGGGATGTCTGGTGCATCCGGGTCTCCCTCAGGTGCAATCAGCATGGACACGAGATGAGGTACAGCGGCTGCAAAGCACTCAAAGTCCTCGTGCCTGTCCTCAAGGACGTCCATGCCAAGAGCACACTCACCCCCGACGGACGGAGGACAGACAGACTCAGACTCAGCAACAAGACTAGCGGCGTAGTCGAGACGACAGTGAGCAGCAAAGTCGACAAGCTCAGCAACTAAGGCAGACGCAGCAGTGGACTCAAAGGAAGGGTCAGTGACAACAGTGGCCAGGAGACGCGTGACAGTAGGACTAGCAGCACGGAGGGAGTCAGACTCCGGGTCAGCAAGGGCAGGAAGAGAGGACGCAGGAGGAGACGGCAGAGGGACACGCTGCGGAGCAGTGGAAGGACGCAGAGCCATCTGGTGTGTGCCAGGGACAGGAGGAGGACGCTGACGCGAACCACGACGACCAGTGCGAGCAGCACGAACAGGCGACGCAGGACGAGACTCAGGCTCACGACGCTCCGTAAGGCCTCCTGTCGGACCAGTGTAAGGAGAAGGAGCACGCAGTGGGGAGGCCGGCTGTAACTGTGACTCGAACTGGACAGGCTGTGGACACCCTAAGGAAGGAGCAGGACCAGTAGAAGGCGGGAGACCAAGAACCTACTCAAGGAGCGGAACGAAGTACGGCCGCGGCCGCGCAGCGCCTCTAGAACCAGCAAGAACAGCACCAGCACCCCCAGCGTCAGCTCCAACTCCAGCAGCACCACCAGCTCCAGCAGCACCCCCAGCAGCTCCAGTAGCGCCAACACCAGCACCCCCAGGAGCACCGGCTCCAGCAGCACGTCCAGCTCTAGCACCTCCAGCTCCAGCACCTCCAGCAGCTCCAGCAGGACCACCAGAAGCCCCAGCAGCTCCAGCAGCGCCGGGTCCAGTAGTACCGCCAGCTCCAGCACCTCCAGCAGCTCCAGCCCCAGCAGCACCACTAGGCCCAGCAGCTCCAGTACCTCCAGTACGAGCACCTCCGGGACCAGTGGCTCCAGAACCCCCAGCAGCTCGAGCAGCAGCAGGACCTCCAGCGCCCGTAGCACCACCAGCTCCAGCAGCACGGCTCCAGCGTCGAGCAAACCACTCGCGCAGCTGCTGTGGAGAGAGTGGCTCCCGCCAGGACGAAGTACCCGAAGGACCTCCAGGCGCAGCAACTCCAGACTCCACATGCGCAGGCTCAGCACCCTCAGGCTCCGCACCCCCAGACTCAGGAACACCAGGCTCAGCACACCCAAACTCAGCACCCCCAGGCTCCGCACGCTCAGGCTCAGCACCCCCAGACCCGGCACCCGCAGGCTCAGCACCCCTAGCAGCACCAGAGTCAACAGCTACCTCGACAGGCTCGACTACGTCTACCTGGGACACACCTGAGGGGGCAGGACCCTGAGGGGGGAGGGGGTCTACCGGGGGAGGACCTGGCGCGAGGAAGAGCGGCGGGGAGGGGGAGGAGGGCAGTGCGGTAGGGGAAGAGACGGTAGTAAGGAACCGACTCGTCAAACGTGACGTCCTGAGAGGACAGAACACGGCGCGAGGTGGGGTGGTAAAACTGCTAACCAGGCGCGTCAGGGGGAAAGCCAAGGAAGACGCAGGGAACATCACGGGGGGACAACTTGTCCGCAGACAAGTCGCGGACGAAAGCTCGAGATCCCCAGACACGGAACGCAGACGCATCGCCAACCTTCCCCGTCCACCGCAGAGTAGGTGTGGTCTCCGGCACGGAGACCCGGGGCTGGAGGTTGATCTGAAGCGCCGCGTACTGAACCGCGAACGGCCACAGAAAATGGGGAGCAGCCGCATGGATCATGGACGTACGAGCGACGTCCATGACCATGCCAATGCGGCGCTCAGCAATCCCGTTTTGCTGTGGAGAGGCCGGAAGCGTGAACGTCTCCACCTCTGGCGGATGCCCTCCGCACGACAGAAGGCCTGTAGAAGGTCGGAGGAAAACTTTCCACCTCTGTCGAAGTGCAGACACAGAACAGGAAGGTCCAAGCCGAAACTCTCGCTGAGCTGACGACGGGCAGCGCGGATCCAGTCGATCAGCACCTCAGTGACCTCACCTTTGCGGCGCAAGGGGAAGACTTTGGTGTAACGCGAGTAGTCGTCAACGACCAGCAGAAAGTAGCGCTCGTGACCCTGTCCACGGACGCGGGCTGGGCCCCACACGTCCATGTGAAGAGTCTGCAAGGGAGCCTCCGTGGGAGGAAACTCGGAGGAGTGAGGGGCTGCGCGCTGCCGCCCCTCGACGCAAGGAACGCAGGTAGGGGCAGGCCCCGGGGGGAGGGGAGGGAGAGACCGGGGAAGACCAGTGACAAGGACACGGGAGGCCATGCCTCGGAGACGAGGTAGGGAGGGGTGACCAAGGCGGTGGTGCCAGAGGAGAGTCTGGTGAGACAGGAGGTGACACGAGCAGGGGGCAGACTCAGGACCAGACCGGGACGCTGAAGCAAACACCTGACCCGACGCAGCTAGCTGACCAGACTCAGCAACCGGAGGAGACACGGTAGTCAGGGTGTACAGGCTCGACCCAGGCGGATGAGTGAACGTGGCCAGGTGTCGACCCGTCCGAGTACACGAACAGTGGGTCACCCGCTGACCTCCAGGAGTGAACTGGCCAACCCAGGCGTCCTGAAGGTCAGCTCCTCTCACCAAGTTCGTGGAGAACGAGGGGAGGTGGAGGCCAGACAGAGAGCCAGACGGGACCGCCGGACACGGCAGGACTGTGGAGGAGTGCGCAAGGACCGGACCCCAAGAGGGGTCAGCCAAAGAGACTGCCACTGGCCGACTGAGCGGCGAGAGTGTGGTGCAGTCGTGAAAGAAGGAGCGGGAAGCACCCGAGTCAAGGGTGAAAGTGTGTAAGGCCTGAGCCGACGCGGTACCTGAGAGAGCAGACTCACCAGTACCTGGGGCAGCAGACTCACCAGCACCTGGAGCAGCAGACTCACTAGCACCTAGAGCAGCAGCCTCAATGCCCGGGTCGGGCGGAACACACTGTCAAGTTACAAAAATATAAGTTGACTAAGGAAAAGTGAAAACAAGCAAGATATAGCAAGCATAACCCTAACCCTAGGAAAACATGAAGTACACCTAGACTAACACAAACAAGCTATAACAAATATAGCTTGACACACCCCCATAGTCTAGGTGACGGAAGTCATGTGGAAAGCAACACACAGCAAGGGTCACAGGACCAGTTCGCAAAAAACACAACAAATCTCGGGGTGGATCTCAAGATCACCACACAGTCCGAGAACAAGCGAGGGGCCACAAGGCCAGTCCACATGCAAGGATATAGCAAATATAGAAAATGCAAGAGTACACGACAAGCATCTCTACAGAAGCACAGGGCCACAAGGCCAGTCTAGATGCATATATATATAGCAAATATAAAGAGATGCCAGAGTACAAAGCAAAGCATCTCTAAACAAGCAAGTGAGGGCCTGTAGACACAAGGCCAAGCTGGGTGCAGAAACGCTGGTGGTCACAAGGCGGCAAAGCCTTGGTGAAGATATCTGCAGTGTTGGCCTCAGAGACCACACGTACCACGCGTGCCTGGCCACGCTGCTGCAACTCACGCAGAAGGAAGTAACGAAGCTGGATGTGCTTCGCCTTCCCAACCAGTCGAGGCTCCTCACACAACAGGACAGCGGACCTGTTGTCGGCGAACAAGACTGGGGCAGAGCGAGGCCGCTCACCAAGGTCGGTGAGAAGGAAAGACAGCCAGCAAAGCTCCTGAGCGGCCATGGCCGCAGCGTACACCTCTGCCTCACAGCTGGAACCGGCGACAGACGACGCCCGAGTCGACCGCCACGAAACAGCACCTGCTCCGAGGCTAAAGGAGTACCCCTGTGTAGACCGGCGCGTCTCCGCGTCGTCGGCCCACGACGAGTCTGAGTAACCTGTGAGTGTAACTGGCTGCTTCCCTCCAAGGACAAGTCCCATGCCTGATGTACTCGCCACATACTTCGTCACCCTCTTAGCCGCGTACCAGTGGGAAGGTCGGTGTCTCCCAGGCGCAACAAAACGCGCAAGGACGCTAAGAGGGTAAGCTAGGTCTGGGCGAGTGCAGGTCATCAGGTACATGAGACAACCCACCAGCTCAGGGTATGGACCGCTGGACTCAAATGGCTCGTCCGAAGGTGGAGCCGTGAGCCCATGGTCCACACCAAGAGGGGTGAGCTGTACCTTGGAGAACGGGAAACGAAACCGCGTGAGGATCTGCTCGACCATATGCGACTGAGTCAGCGTAATGGTGCAAGCTGCCCTGTCCCTGGTGATCTGCAGTCCAAGGTAGTGCTGCAGCTCACCAAGGTCAGTGCAAGTGTGTCTCCTCTGCAGTTCCTCCTTCACGGAGGCCAGCGCGCGTCGGTCGGGAGTGGCGAACACCAGGTCGTCGACGTAGACCAGGACAAAGAACGGGGTCGAGCCATGGCGAACGAACAGTGAAGGGTCAGCAAACGACGAAAAGAAGTCAAGCGCTGCAAGGGTCGAGCGAAGTGTGTCGTGCCACTCACGTGGAGCCTGACGCAGGCCGTAGACTGGTCGACGCAGCTGCCACTGGGTCCCAGGTGGAAAAGAGCCAGTGAAGCCAGGCGGGCGACGCAGCCAGATCTGCTCGTGCAGGCTCCCCTGAAGGAACGCGGTGGAAAAGTCCAAGGAGTGCAACTCGTAGTCGCGCTGTGCTGCAATATGCAGCAACACCCAAAGAGTACTCATCTTCGGGGTGGGAGCGAAGGTCTGGAAGAAGTCCACCCCCTCTCGCTGACTGAAGCCTCTCGCCACATAGCGCGCCTTGAACACAGGTGGTGATCCAGGCGGCCGCTTCACCTTGTAGAGCCATCGGCCACTGACGACGTTTGTCCCAGGTGGTGGGACTGCGTCGACGTAAGTGCCTGTGGACCTAAAAGATGCCATCTCTGCCTCCTCAGCTGCTATCCAGTACGAAGCCCAGGGTCCCGAGACCGCCTCGGCGTGAGTGCGAGGTATCGGGATGTCAAGGGCGTCTGGATCTCCCTCAGGGGCAAGTAGCATGGCGCAGAGATGAGGAACTGCGGCCGCATGGAAACCAAGCTCGAACTGCCTGTCCTCGAGGACCTCTAAGGGAAAGAGAGGAGCACCCCCAGAGAACGGAGAACGAGCAGGGCCACTCACCACGTGAGCGGCGTAGTCAAGGCGGTGGGAAGAGGCAAAGCCAGCGACAGTGGTAACAAGAGCTGAGACAGACGACAGGGGTGCAGTCGGGTGAGTCACCAACGCGGACAAAACACGGGAGACGACAGGACGGGAGGCACGGAGGTAGTCGGACAACGGGTCGTGAAGCACAGTGAGGGACGACTCAGGGGGCTGTGGAAGGATAGGTGGAGGTGGAACACGAGAGCGAAGAACAAGGTGGAACGGACCGTCTGCACGGTAACGGGACCGACGACGCTCTGGGGACACAGCACGACTGAGGGGAGAATGACGAGTCCACTGGGACGAGGAAAGGGACTCAACAGGGGGAACAGGAGGGGACGGTAGGGGACCACGAACAAAGCGTGCAGGTGCTGGGTCGGGGAGGTCGCGTAGTCGCAGTCGCCGCTGCTCCGCCTCCTCTGGCGTCTGCTGCGACGGTACCGGCCCTTGCTGCTGCACCTGTGGCTCCGTCTCTGCCCTCTCCTGCTGCGACTGCAGCTGCACCCGCTGCTGCAACTGGGACTCCTGCACTACCCTCTCCTGCTGCGGCCGTGACTCCTCCTCTACTCTCTCCTGCTGGGTCTGTAATTGTACCTGCTGCTGCGGGTGGGACTCCTGCTTTACCCTCTCCTGGTGCGGCCGGGACTGCTCCTCTACTCTCTCCTGGTGTGTCTGTAACTGCACCTGCTGCTGCGGGCGGGACTCCTGCTCTACTCTCTCCTGGTGTGGCCGTGACTCCTCCTCTACTCTCTCCTGCTGGGTCTGTAACTGTACCTGCTGCTGCGGGTGGGACTCCTGCTCTACCCTCTCCTGGTGCGGCCGGGACTGCTCCTCTACTCTCTCCTGGTGTGTCTGTAACTGCACCTGCTGCTGCGGGCGGGACTCCTGCTCGACCCTCTCCTGCTGCGGCTGTGACTCCTCCTCTACTCTCTCCTGCTGCTGCTGCTTCTGCTGCTGCAGCTGCTGCTGTGTCCTCTCAAACTGCTCACGCTCCTCCCTCTCCAACCGAAGGAGACGCTGCTCACGGGTTAGGAAACGTACAGTGCGCGGTGTAGGCGCCACAATGCTAGTGCCTCCAGCTCCAGCACCCCCAGAACCAGCACCTCCACCACCGACACCCCCGGGGCCTCCAGTACCTCCCGCAGGAACGCCGCCAGGCTCCGCAGCAACCGGCGGCAGAGAAGAACGAGGGGGAAACTGCGGGACGGACGGGAAGCCAGGGGGTGAGGCGGGGCGAGGCCGCCGACTCGAGGCTGCCGTGTCCTCCACAGGAGTGACCTCCACTCCCACAACCCCTGCACCCCCAGGGCCGACACCACCAGCTCCTGCAGCCCCAGTACCCTCACCCTCCGCAACTGCACCTCCCGCACCCCCAGACACGACAGGGACTCAACGCTGCGGGGGGGACGACTGCGGAGTGACGTGCGACACACCTGACGGGGCAGGACGCGAAGGAGGGGGGTCTATCGGGGCGACTGGGGGAGGCTCAAGGGTGAGGAACAGCGGGGGGGAAAAGACCTCAGTACCTCGGTGGGGGCGACTCCTGTAGTAACAGACAGACTCATCGAACGTGACGTCCTGAGAAGCGAAGAACCCGCAGGTGACCGGGTCGTAGAACACCCAGCCGGAGGCGTCCAAAGGAAAGCCAAGAAAGACGCAGGCACGAGTGCGCGGAGACAACTTGTTCGTGCCAGGGGCGCGAACGTGAGCCAGACAACCCCAGACACGGAAGTCAGCTGCTACACCCTGTAAACCTGACCAGAGAGAGACCGGCGTCACCCGTGGCCGTGCGTCACTGGGCCACAGGTTCAGCTGGTGCGCGGCGTAGCGGACCGCCTGAGGCCACAAGAACTGAGGGGCACCGGCATGGCACATGGAGGTCCGGGCAACCTCCATGACCAGGCCGATGCGACGCTCGGCTACCCCGTTATGCTGCGGCGAGGCTGGTAGCGTGTACGACTGAATGACTCCCCGACCCTGACAGAACGTCTCCAAACGAGTGGAAGAGAACTCACCACCACGGTCCGAGTGTAGGCGAAGCCCACATAGGCCCTGGGCACCACCCCACGCTAGCAGCCACGACTCGAGGACGGTAGGCACGTCGGCCTTCCGTCGCAAGGGGAAAACCGTGGTGTAGCGGGAGTAGTCGTCCACCACAATCAGGAAGTAGCGCTCCTGACGTGGTCCAAGGACCGGGGAGGGGCCCCAGACGTCCAAGTGCAGGGTCTGGAAGGGAGCCGTGGTGGGGGGGAACGAGGAGGAGTGAGGGGCAGCGCGCTGCCGACCCTCGACGCAAGGAGTGCACAGCGGCGCAGGCGAGCGAGGAAGCGGGGCAAGCGACTCTGGGAGACATGAGACCAGACGGTAACGTGCCATCCTACTAAGACGTGGGAACGACGGGTGACCTAGACGGTGGTGCCAGAGGACAGACGGGTGGGTGAGGGAGCGATAGTCGCACGACACAGCAGCTACCTGACCTGACCTGACCTGGCCTGACCCAGTGCGGTGGGACCCAGTGTGTAGTGAGTACAGACCAGAGCCCGGCTCCCTGTGAAAAGTGGCCAGAGGGGCCCCAGTGGTACCGACTGTACAGGAGGCAACAGGCTCATCCAGTGGGAAAGTGGTGACTACACCTAGGTCGTGGAGGTGACTTACACCCACCAGGTTCCTAGAGAACGAGGGGGTGTAGTAACCTGTAAGAAAACCTGAGGGAGCCGCCGGACACGGGAGAGTGGTGGTGCTGCGAGCAACTACACGTCCCACAGAGGGGTCAGCTAAGGCGACAGTGACTGGAGTGCGCAGTGGTGTGAGGTCAGTACAGTCGCGAAAGAAACAGCTGGACGCTCCAGAGTCTAGGGTGAAGGAAAGCTGTGCAGTCTGTGCGGTCGCACCCGAACCAGCTACAAAGGCTAGTGCTAGACTAGTGGTAGCTGCAGTTCCTACACAAAGACCCTCAGAGGCGCCTGGACTGGAAACAACACACGCACCAAGACTGGAAACACAGGTCTCTACTCGTGCAGCCGGGAACGGTCCTAGACCAGGTAGGTGAGACTCAACTAGTGCAGCAGTGCGCTGGCGAAGTCGCGAGGGCCAGTGCGGTGTAATAGCATGAGGACCAAAACGCTCACGGTGAAGGTCGTCGAGTCGACGGTAGCAGCTGGACGCAGAGTGGTCAGGACTCCAGCAGGTAGTGCCAGCACCAGGGCCTGTCAGGGCCCGGTACCCGCAGGGGCCGACGTCTCGCCCACTGCTAGCTGAGCCACTGCTGAGGGCTCCACACTTTGAACCCGCAGGTCCCCACTGCCGGGAGTGCTGCGGCTGGCCCTGCTGCTGTAGGACTCGAGTACAAGCCATGTGAGTAGCTAGAAACGGGGGTGGTGCTGGCAGGTGGGCCTAAACTGCTGCTAACGGTAGGCTATCCTGCTGCTGGTTCCGCTGGGGGCAGTCTAAGCTGCTGCTGGTGCACTAGCGGTAGTCTAAGCTGCTGCTCGAGTGCTGGGGCAGCCTAAACTGCTGCTACTGGTGCTGCTGGTACAGGTGGGGCACCGGGTGCGGTTCTGTGCGGTTATGTGCAGTTCAGTGCGGTTCTGCGGGGTGGAGAGTACCGGGTGGGGCGGCTGATTCCGGGTGAGGTGACTGGAACGGGTGGGGCAGCAGCTCTGGCTGGAACGGGTGGGGCAGCGGGTGCGGTTCTATGCGGTTCTGTGCAGTTCAGTGCGGTTCTGCGGGGTGGAGAGTACCGGGTGGGGCGGCTGATTCCGGGTGAGGTGACTGGAACGGGTGGGGCAGCAGCTCTGGCTGGAACGGGTGGGGCAGCGGGTGCGGTTCTATGCGGTTCTGTGCAGTTCAGTGCGGTTCTGCGGGGTGGAGAGTACCGGGTGGGGCGGCTGATTCCGGGTGAGGTGACTGGAACGGGTGGGGCAGCAGCTCTGGCTGGAACGGGTGGGGCAGCGGGTGCGGTTCTATGCGGTTCTGTGCAGTGGGGAGTACCGGGTGGGGCAGTGTAAGTTGCTGGCTTTGCTAGGGGGTAGTTCAAGTTGCTGCTGGTGTGACTGGCGGCAGTCTAAGTTGCTGGTGGTGCTCCTGGCGGTAGACTAGGCTGCTGGCGACGGGTGGGGAAGGTAAGGCGGCGGTTCTGTGCGGTTCTATACGGTTCTGTGCGGTTCTGCGCGATTCTGCACGGTTCTGTGCGGTTCTGTGCAGGGGAGGGTACTGGGTGAGGTGACTGGAACGGGTGAGGTTGCAGATATGGCTGGGGCGGCAGAACTGGTAGGGGCGGCCTGTTAAGGGTGGGGCGGCAGAACTGGTAGGGGCGGCCTGTTAAGGGTGGGGCGGCAGAACTGGGAAGGGGCGGCTATTCTGGCTGTGGCGGCTTGCTAAGGCAGTGGGGACGGGTGGGGCGTCGAGCTACGGGGAAGGCTGTGGGACGGGTTGCAGGTGGCGCGGCGCGCAGGCCGCACGGGCTGCTGTGCGAGCGGACGGGCGAGCAGTTGCGCGTGCTGCTGTGTGTGCCGTCGCACGCGGCTGCGCGCGCGACCGTTCGTACGGGTGCGTGCGACTACGCGAGCGGATGTACGGGCAGCGCGACGGGGGGAAAAGGTAGGGCGCGACGGGGGAAAACGGGCAGGTCGCGACGAGGGGGGGGGAGAGTAACGACGCGACGGATCTGACGGGTGAGGCGACGGGAAAACGGGTGGCGCGCGGGGTACGGGGCACTACGAGACACGGATTGACGGGGCGTTACGGGCTAAGGCGCTTCGGGCTAGGGCGCTTCGGGCTAGGGCGCTTCGGGCTAGGGCACGTTACGGGGCGGTGGGCCCATGGGACCTTTTTATCGCTCTATACCATGTCAAGTTACAAAAATATAAGTTGACTAAGGAAAAGTGAAAACAAGCAAGATATAGCAAGCATAACCCTAACCCTAGGAAAACATGAAGTACACCTAGACTAACACAAATAAGCTATGACAAATATAGCTTGACACACACAGGTAACAGTCACCCTCAGCACTAATAGACACAGCATACATAGCAGCAAGGATAGCATCATAATCAAGATCAAAGATAGCAACCCCCGACTTAAGCAGATCACCCCAGCGAGGGATCTCAGGGGAGTCGGGAAACTCCGTACGCCAAGCGTCAGTCAGGCGACCAAAGCAGCGCAGGGTGGCGTGCGGTCCTCCACAAGTCTCCCCACTGCGGTCGCCGGTGCGGAGAACGTAAGCGCAGGGATCAGAACCCCCAGACCTCCCACGCCCAGCGTACCACTCACGAAGCTGCTGGGGCGACAGGGTCTCACGAGGGCGCTGCTGCTGCTGGCGCTGCCCACCGCCAAAGCCTCCCCGCTGCACAGCGCCACCCCGACCAGCACCACCGCCGCTGCCACCCCCACCGCCGCCGCCGCCGCCGCCACCTCCACCCCCACTACCGCTGCCTCCGCCGCCTCCACCTCCACTGCCGCCACCGAAGCCCCCACTCCCGCCACCACCCACACCTGCACCCCCACCCCCTCCGCCGCCTCCACCGCCACCACCGCCGCCCCCGCTGTCTCCTCCAGCACCCTTGCCCCCCTTGCTCCTGCCGCTGCGGTGCCTCCCACTAGGAGCAGACGTAGCGCCGACCGACTCGGTGCCAACGAGGTCGACAGCAGTAGCAGAGGCAACAGAAGGCAAAAGGGGAACGGGGGAGCACCCCTCAAAGAAAGGGCACGAGGGTCACCACGAGAGGCTCCTACAGCAACAATACTCTTCTCAGCTGCTAGGAGGCGCTTCTCGAGGAGGTCAACGGTAAGCGTGGTGGGGCAAAGGCGGTCAGGGAGCCATGTGACGAGGTAGTAGAGAGTGATGTACATAAGGGGGGGGGTTCGCGGCGCAGATTTCGGCAGGAAGCGCAGTGCGGTAGCGGGTGTCACTAGTGCGGAGGTGCGTAATGAGGTCAGCGACTGTGGCAAAAGCGGCTAGGTCAGGGAACAGGTACGTCAGTATGAGGCGGCTAAGGGCAGCAGTGGCAGGGGAGGAGTAGCGCGCAACAACAACGTCGTACAGAGTCCTAGCGGTCTTGAACTGGCTAAAGTGCGCGCGCTCAGCAGACGGCAGGTGACTACGAATAACAAGACGGGCAGCAGCATCGCTCATGGTCCACTGCGAGCGAACAGTACTGTCAGCATCAGCAGCAGGTGCAGCAGAGGCACCAAACGTAAGATAAAAAAGCGAGACTCCGTCCTTGCTATCGCACTGCAGAAACAGCTGCAGATCATCGACCCAGACCTCGAAATCAATTGCCCGACCCTCAGCATCGAATGAAAGTACATTAGGGGTAGCCATGACAGCAATAGCAGCAGTAGTAGCAGTAGCAGCAGCAGCAGTAGCAGGAGCAGCGCGACTCGGCAGAGCGGCGCGGCTCGGTAGGGCGGCGCGGCTCGGCAGGGCAGTGCGGCTCGGTAGGGCGGCGCGGGTGCAGCGGTGCGCTTACCAGGGCGGGATCGGGGTAGGGCCGCAGCTGGAAGGGCAGGGCCGAGGCGCGCCGGCAGGTCAGGGCCGCAGCGACGGCGGCAGTAGGAAGGGCCGCAGCGGCGGCTTCAGGGAGGGCCGCGACGGTAGGGCGGCAGGGCCGCGACGGGCTCAGACAGGGCCGCGTCAGCAGGGACCGCGACGGCAGGGGCCGCGACGGCAGGGGCCGCGACGGCAGGGGGCGCGACGGCCAGGGGCCACGACGACAGGGGGCGCGACGGCCAGGGGCCGCGACGGCAGGGGCCGCGACAGCAAGGGCCGCGACGGCCAGGGGCCGCGACGGCAGGGGCCGCGACGGCGGGGGGGGGGGGGGGCGCGACGGCCAGGGGCCGCGACTGCAGGGCCGCGACGGCCCTAGTCAGGGCCGCGACGGCAGGGTAGGCGCACGGGGCGCAAGGGAGGCAGGCGCACGGGGCGCAGGTAAGGCAGGCACGAGGCGCTCGACAGGGCAGGGAGCGCGCTTCGGGCAGGGCAGAAAAAATATTAAGTGGTGGGCCCTTAAAAAGACGGTCCCACTAGGGAACCCGCTCTATACCATGTGAAGAATGAACGAGGAATGAGATGAACTAGGAAGCAGGTGGGTACAAATATGAAAACCTAAAATAGTTGTACCCCATATTGTCAACCCCACTACATCCTACAATATGGTTCTGACATCTTACGTGTTGTCCGAAACCGGAGATGGGCAGAAGGAACTTGAGCTTTTAGCATGGCAGGCTGTTTTCGATTCGAAGAGGGGACCCTCGCTGCAAAGATGTACATGGCAATCGACGAAAACCATCCTACGTGGGGCCTCGACAAAAACCACCCCTTCTCATTAGAGCGTTCCATTGGCTTATACTGTTAGAAACTATACCCCCTCCCATCGATATCGACAATGGCTCTGCCATACACAGCCGCTAAAATTGTGAAGATGCGCTATCGAGGTTATTATCGGCTATGTGTTCAAAATACTTTTGCATGGGAATGGAGTCGTGAGGTGTACGTGTGCTTGAATCAAACCAAGGTATATGCCTTGGTGTCCGGTTATGGAGGCAGGTTGTTAGCATGGATAATGATCGTTTATGCTGAATGTTTTACGTCCAATTGTATCACATCTGCAGGTTCTGGAACTGGATGGGTAATATGAACAGGACTTTAGGACATTTGATGCCGTTTGGTTATTTTCTGGTAAAGCAAACTGAGGCTGGCCTATTCGTTGTAATGTCCCTTCTGCCTAGCTGGACACATGTTCACCTAGAGAGATTGTGCTACCGGACCCTATGATGGCATGGCACTTTGTTTGTAGCACAATCGCCATAGGGTCATGATGCACCATGCCTTCAGGTTTCTAGTGCATTCAACATTTCGATCCCGCTTGCACATGATGCACCGTAGGACCTTGGATTTCACTGTGGGGATTCCCTGGCGCCACCCTGTGTCAAAACATATGCATATCATTATCTAGGCTATATGTTATAGTCACAATAGGCTTGAATGTGCCTAAAACGAAAGATAGAGAGCACAGACGGATTTCTGCACAGCGGCTTCAAACGTTGATAGCGTTCTGCTCACAGCTGCAAATGACTTGATTCAAATTGGATCTGGAGCGTCTTCACGTCGTCTACAATTATCAATTTAGATTGCACGATTTGATAAAGAATTGACGACACAGCGTCGGTTTGAACGAACGGTACTATGGCAGCCACTATAGTCTTAGAACACAAGATAGGAAGAGTTACGAGTTGGGAATGACTCCCAGCTCCTACAAACCCCAAGAGCCGAGGTACAGTGATGTGGAACAGTGCCACACTGTCCCCAACCACGAAGGGTCTCGAAACTACCCTTCACTAGGGCCTACACCAAGTGAAATGTTACACTACACAAAGTAATGTAACTATCTTCAATATCTTGAGGTGTACCCTTTTGGCGAGCTTCGAAATCACTTGAGGCTTGACACCAAGGCTCGGGCTCTTCATCACAAACTCATCCTTGAGTTCTTGATGGGTCTGCTGCACACACCTGCGACACGCCGAACGTTCGACACAGGACAAAATAGAAACCGCGCACGACAAAATAGAAACCGCGCGCGAGACACAAACGACCGCGTAACACGCGTCTAGCGATAACTCGCTATTGACTCGACACACACACTCGACATCATGACTCAACATTCACACACAATTATAAGCATGAAATATACATTATCCCATGCCCTCATACCATTCCATACACACACACATTCACGCACACGGACAACAAGCCGAGTGCAAACCGTAGGGTTGCACCAACACTATATTGGGGATAGCCTTAGGGGGTACACAAACTCTCTCGACACCCTAGTCTTGTACCCAAACCTTGACCTAATCTAAGCATTCTTGCCTACTGCCCGCGCGCGCCTCGGCTGCAGCGCGTGTCACCTTTTTTTTCGCGCGCGCCTCGACTGCTAGCGCGCGCGCCACTGTTTTTAGCGCGCGCCACTGCTGTAGCGCCGCGCGCCGGCCCGCGTCGCCCGCGCAGCCCGCGTAGAGCCCGCATAGAGCCCGCGCAGCCCGAAGCCACGCGCAGCCCGCCGTCGCGTGCAGCCCGCCGTCGCCCCGCGCGCCGCGTCTGTCGCCAGCGCGGCCCGCCGCTGCGCCGCGCGTCGCGTCGGCCGCCTGCGCGGCCCGCTGCTGCTTAGCGCGCTGCCTTAGGAGCTCGCGTGCGGCCGCTCCTGCCTGCTGCCTGCTGTCTCCTGCCTGCTGCCTGCTGCCTCTGTCTTTGCTTGTGGCCTGGTGCCTGCTGCCTCTTGTCTGCTGCCTGCTGCCTCCTGCCTCTGCCTGCTGCCATTATGACGACGCCTAACGTTCTCGCGTTCGAGCCTGACGGTCGCCCTATAGAGTTCGCTGTGTGGTTAGATGATCTCCAACTGTTCCTTCTGACCGATGCCAAAGAGGGCGTTTCACTGTTCGATTACGTGTCTGGCACTGCCGCTGCTCCTGCTGCCGACGCTCCTGCTCTCGAACGCTCGCAGTGGCAAACTCGTGATGCTGCTGCACGCCTAGCTATTAGGAACCATCTGCCGATTACTGAGCGCGCGCATTTCAGCCAGCACAAAACTGCTAAGATGCTGTACGACGCTGTAGTTGCGCGCTACTCCTCCCCGGCCACTGCAGCCATAGGTCGGCTCATGCTACCCTACATGTTCCCCGGCCTTTCCTCGTTCACCACTGCTGAGGACCTCATTTCCCACCTGCGCGCTACTGACACTCGCTTTCGTGCCGCCCTTTCAGCCAAGTTCTGCGCCGCAAACCCCCCCCCCCGATGTACTTCACTCTCTATTTCCTCGTCACCCGCCTCCCTGACACTCTTAGCTCAGTCAGGGACCACTTCCTCGCGCTAGACCCCCCCACTCTCACTGTCGACGACTTCGAGAAGCACCTCCTCGCAGCAGAGAAGAACATCCTCGCTGTAGGTGCTGCTCGTGGCACTCCTCGCTCTCCCCTCTTTGAGGGGTGCTCCCCCTCCCCTCTCACCCCCTCCTACGCCTCCGCAGCTGCTGCTCACGACTACCTTGGTGCTGAGGAGGTCGGAGCTGCTTCCGCTCCTAGTGGGAAGCGTCGCAGCGGCAGGGGCGGCAGGGGTGGCAGGGGCGGTGGGGGTGGCGGTGGAGGTGGTAGTGGTGCAGGCGGCGGGGGAGGTGGAGGTGGTGGGGGTGGTCGTGGGGGTGGAGGCGGTGGAGGTGGTGGTGGGGGCAGCGGAGGCACTGGGAGCGGTGGAGGGGGTAGTAGCGGCAGCGGAGGAGGAGGGAGCGGTGGTGGTAGTGGTGGTTTGGGCCAGCAGTAGCCGCAGCAGCAGCAGCAGCAGCAGCAGCAGCAGCAGCAGCAGCGTCAGCGCCAGACCCCCACTTCCCAGCAGCTTCTTGACTGGTATGCCGGGCGTGGGGCTTCTGGGGGTCCTGGTTGCTGCCCCTATATCATTCGCATAGGTCCCCGCACTGGTCGCCAGTGCACAGGTTATCACACTGAGCAGCGCTGCTTCGCTCGGCTTAGCAACGCCTGGCGCGCCAAGTTTCCTGATGCTCCTGAGTTCCCCAACTGGGCAGAGCTGCTTAGGCGTGATGTACCTATCTTTGATCTTGACTATGAGGCTATTCTTGCTGCTATGTATGCATTGTCTGTTAGTGCTGAGGGTGACTGCTACTTGTGTGTGCCGCCGGATCCTGGTATAGTCCCTGGTATAGCGCCTGCAGCACTAGGTGCTTGTGAGTCTGCTCCCCCTGGTACTGCGCCTGCACAGGCCTTGCACACTTTTACACTTGACTCTGGTGCTTCCCGCTGTTTCTTTCGCGACAGTACCACAGTCACTCCCCTCCCTGCACCTGTTCCTGTCTCACTGGCTGACCCCTCTGGGAGCCCAGTGCTTGCACGGTCTTCCACCGTGCTTCCGTGTCCGGCGGTCTCGTCTGGTGAGCTGTCTGGTCTCCACCTCCCCTCGTTCTCTACGAACTTGGTGAGCAGCGCTGTCCTCCAGGATGCGGGGGTTGACACCTTCACCCCTGGCCGGCAGCGTGTGGCGATTTGCACGTGCTCCGAGACCGGCCGCCACCTGGCCACGTTCACTCGTGCGCCAGGGTCCAGTCTGTACACCCTCACCACTGCATCACGCTCCGCCCCTTTGTCTCCCCAGTTACACGCGTCTGCTCAGGTAGCTACCCAGTGTGAGTGTCGCCAGTTGTCGCACGACACTCTCCTGTGGCACCACCGCCTTGGTCACCCCTCCCTGCCTCGCCTGCGTAGCATGCACTCTCGCTTCCTGGTCTCTGGTCTTCCCAGGTCTCTGCCTGCCCTCCCTCCCTTGCCTGCGCTGCCCTGCATTCCTTGCGTCGAGGGGCGGCAGCGCGCCGCTCCTCACTCCTCCTCGTTCCCTCCCACAGAGGCTCCCCTGCAGACTCTCCACCTGGACGTGTGGGGCCCAGCCCGCGTCCGTGGACAGGGCCACGAGCGGTACTTCCTGCTGGTTGTCGACGACTACACGCGTTACACCACGGTCTTCCCCTTGCAGCGCAAGGGGGATGTCCCTGATGTTTTGATCCCCTGGATCCGCGCTGCTCGTCTCCAGCTCCGCGAGCGGTTCCAGTCGGACTTTCCTGTCCTGCGTCTGCACTCTGACAGAGGTGGTGAGTTCTCCTCAGACCATTGGCGGCCTTCTGTGCGGAGCACGGCATCCGCCAGACTTTCACGCTTCCGGCCTCTCCGCAGCAGAATGGGGTTGCTGAGCGCCGCATTGGCTTGGTCATGGAGGTCGCTCGTACCTCCATGATCCATGCGGCTGCCCCCCATTTTCTGTGGCCGTTTGCGGCCTGGTACGCCGCGCATCAGCTCAACCTCTGGCCCCGTGTCTCCTTGCCGGAGACCTCGCCCACACTGCTGTGGACGGGGAAGGTTGGCGACGTGTCGCGTTTCCGGGTCTGGGGTGCTCGTGCCTTTGTCCGCGATACCACTGCGGACAAACTCTCCCCTCGCGCCATTCCTTGCGTCTTCCTTGGCTTTGTCCCTGACGCGCCTGGCTGGCAGTTTTACGACCCCGCCTCGCGCCGTGTCTTTGCGTCTCAGGACGTCACCTTTGACGAGTCGGTCCCCTTTTACCGCCTCTTCCCCTACCGCACTGCTCCTCGCCCCCTCCCGCCGCTCTTTCTCGCCCCAGGCCCCCTCCCTGCGCCAGGCCCTGCTCCTTCAGGTGTTTCTCAGGTAGACCCTCCCGTCCCTGCGCCTGTTGAGGTCACTGGTGACTCCGGTTCTGCTGGGAGTGGTGCTGTCCCTGGGGGTGCGGAGCTTAGGGGTGCGCAGCGTGGGGGTGCTGAGGCTGGGGGTGCTGAGCGTGAGGAGCCTGAGGGTGCGGAGCCTGGAGGTGCTGAGCCTGCGCGTGAGGAGCCTGGAGGTCCTGAGCCTGGGGGTGCTGCGTCTGGGGGTGCTGCGCCTCCGTGTGCGGAGCCTGGGGGTGCTGGGTCTGGGGGTGAGTCGCCTGAGGGTTCTGAGACTGCTGTTACGCGGTCTCCTTGAAGTAGCCGTCTTCGTCCGCGTGTGCCTCTCACCTCCCAGCAGCTGCACGACTGGTACGGTCGCCGTCAGCGTCGCACTTCTGCACCTCAGGGCTCTACTGCTGGGGGTTCTTCTGCTGGCGTCACTGGAGCTGGGAGTGGTGCTGGTCATTTGCCTGCTGGAGGTGCTGGTGTCGCTGGTCTTGGAGGTGCTCGTACTGGGGGTACTGGAGCTGCTGGGGCTGGCGGTGGTGTGTCTGGGGGTACTGCTGCTGGTGGCACTGCGGTTGGAGACCCTGGGACTGGAGGTGCCGGTTCTGGGGGTGCTGCACCAGGAGGGGCTGGAGGTGCTGAGGGTGCTGGCGCTGCTGGAGGTACTGGAGCTGCTGGAGGCACTGGAGCTGCTGAGGGCGCTGGAGCTGCTGGAGGTACTGGAGCTGCTGAGGGTACTGGACCTGCTGGAGGTGCTGGAGCTGCTGAGGGTGCTGGAGCTGCTGGAGGTGCAGGAGCTGCTGAGGGTGCTGGAGCTGCTGGTGCTGGTGGCACTGCATAGCCGCGCCTGTTCTTTGCTCCGCCGTCTCCGTCGTCTCTGCCACCGCCTGACTCCGTACTTCGCCATGTTCTTAGCCTCCCGTCGTCTACTGGTCTTCCGTTACAGCCTGGCTCACCTCTGCCTGCTCCTTCTCCTTACGCTGAGCAGACAGGGGGCCTTACTGAGCGTCGTGAGCCTGCGTCGCGTCCTGTCTCACCTGTCCGTTCTGGCCGGTCCAGTCGTCGTGTTCCTCGTCAGAGTCAGCTCGCTGTCCCCGGCCCTTCCCTTGTAGTCCGTCGTCCTTCCTCTCCTCCGCAGAGTGTTCCTCTGCCGTCTCCTCCTGCGTCTTCTCTGCCTGTCGTTGCGGACCCTGAGTCTGACCAGTTTCGTACTGAGCACCCTACTGTCACGCGTCTGCTAGTCACTGTTCTCACTGACCCGACGTTTGAGTCCACTGCTGCGTCTGCCCTAGTCGCTGAGCTTGTCGACTTTGCTGCTGCCTGTCGTCTAGACTACGCTGCTAGTCTTGTTGCTGAGTCTGAGTCTGTCTGTCCTCCGTCCGTCGGGGGTGAGTGTGCTCTTAGCACGGACGTCCTTGAGGACAGGCACGGGGACCTTGAGTGTCTTGCAGCCGCTGCGCCTCATCTCGTGGCCATGCTGCTTGCCCCTGAGGGAGACCCGGATGCACCAGACATCCCCACCCCGCGCTCTTACGCTGAGGCGATCGCGGGTGAGTACTCCTCTCAGTGGCAGATAGCCATGGACGCAGAGATGGCATCCTGGAAGTCCACAGGCACGTACGTCGATGAGGTTCCCCCTCCTGGGGCGAACATCGTCAGTGGCATGTGGATCTTCAGGGTGAAGCGGCCGCCAGGTTCTCCGCCTGTCTTCAAGGCTCGTTATGTTGCTCGAGGTTTCAGTCAGCGAGAGGGAGTTGACTTCTTCCAGACTTTCTCCCCCACCCCGAAGATGACCACTCTTCGGGTTCTGCTGCACGTTGCCGCTCAGCGTGACTACGAGCTTCACTCGCTTGACTTCAGCACAGCTTTCTTACAGGGCAGCCTGCACGAGGAGATCTGGCTGCGCCGCCCACCCGGCTTCACTGGGTCGTTCCCTCCTGGTACCCAGTGGAGCCTCCGGCGGCCGGTCTACGGTCTCCGCCAGGCGCCACGTGAGTGGCACGACACACTGAGGACGACACTTGCGGCTCTTGGGTTTGCTCCTTCGACTGCTGACCCGTCGCTGTTTCTGCGCACTGACACTTCGCTGCCACCGTTCTACATCCTCGTGTACGTCGACGACTTGGTCTTTGCCACTGCTGACACTAAGGCTCTCGCCCTGGTGAAGTCGGAGCTACAGAAAAGACACACGTGCACAGACCTGGGTGAGCTGCGCAGCTACCTTGGCTTGCAGATCACCCGGGACAGAGCACGCCGCACCATCACACTGACTCAGTCACACATGGTGCAGCAGGTCCTTCAGCGCTTCGGCTTCACTTGGTCCTCAGCACAGCACACTCCTCTGGCTACAGGTCACTTGCTCTCAGCTCCACCTTTGGACGAGTCCGTAGAGCCGAGTGGTCCTTACCCAAAGCTAGTGGGCTGCCTCATGTACCTGATGACCTGCACTCGTCCTGACCTTGCGTACCCTCTTGGCCTTCTGGCTCGCTACGTGGCTCCTGGTCGGCACCGAAAGGTGCACATGGATGCTGCTAAGAGGGTACTGCGCTACTTGTGCAGTACATCGGGCATGGGGCTCGTGCTTGGAGGGCGGAGTCCAGTTGTCCTCACTGGGCACTCAAATGCTTCTTGGGTTGACGACCAGGCTACACAGCGGTCGTCACAGGGTTACACGTTCAGCCTTGGCTCTGGCTCTGTTTCTTGGCAGTCTACACGCTCGTCTTCTGTTCTCAGCTCCAGTTGTGAGGCTGAGATCTACGCCACAGCCATGGCTGCACTGGAGTTACGCTGGCTCACCTACCTGCTGACCGACCTGGGAGAGCGGCCTCGTTCTCCTCCAGTTCTGTACGTAGACAACAAGGCCGCCATTGCCTTGTGTCAGGAGCACAGACTGGAGCACAGAACGAAGCACATCGCTCTGCGTTACTTCCTGGCTCGAGAGTTGCAGCAGCGGGGTCAGCTTCGCCTTGCTCACGTGGCCACTCGGGCCAACACTGCTGATATATTTACCAAGGCACTTCCGTCTAGTGACCATCAGCGCTTTTGTACTTTGTTGGGCCTTGTGCCTACGTTTCCACACTTGCTGTAGTCTCTGCTTGTGCTGTGATCTATATATATACCTGCATGCTTGCTCTTGCTTGCTAGAGATCACTGTGCTGTTCTTGTTGCTTGTATACCTCTGCATGTGGACTAGCCTTGTGGCCGTTTGCTTGTGGTCAATGTGTGTGGTGACGTTGTGATCCACCCTGAGCTGTGTTTTGTTTCTTCTCTTGACTGGTCTTGTGACCGTTGCTTGCTCTGGCTATCCCCCATTTCGCCTATGGGGGTGTGTCAAAACATATGCATATCATTATCTAGGCTATATTGGGGATAGCCTTAGGGGGTACACAAAATTTCTCGACACCCTAGTCTTGTACCCAAACCTTGACCTAATCTAAGCATTCTTGCCTTAGTTCTTAACACCCTGCATGATGGTGCACTAGCACGAGGTACTGGAAAACATTTCACGCCTGGTTCCAATGTGCTGAAGCTCCCTCTTTGTCAGCAACGGATGCTCATGATAGATATTATTAAGAACACATAATATATACACAGCAATACTATGGGTATATATGAATGGGCAGTTCTGTGTGGGAACGGCATGTGTTGGTGGTGGCCAGATGAGAACACATGCCAACAGGCCGCCTGTGCAAGGGGATGCAAATTGGAAAAGGCTGCAGCTGTAATGACCCTTGCCAGCAGCAGCACCCGCAGACTCCCACTGTATTATTCCCAGCCGAATGCCGTGGTCTCCCCCCCCTGTGCCAGCAGCAGCAGCACCAGCAAACTCACACTGCTTTATTCCCAGCCGGAAGCCTTGCCTTGAACCCCTTCGCCTCTCATCCTTCCTTCGCCTCGTCCCTCATATGGCGATCCAGCAGAGCAGTCCAGGTCGCTCGTACAGCAGAGCATTGGCCTCACATACATTCCCTCCCTTGCTCTCACAACAAGAAATCGTCCGCCCTGCTTCAGCAGCCGCAGCAGATTCACACGTGTCAGCCCCACAGAAATGCTACAGGCATCTCCCCTTCACCCCTCATCCTCCCCTCGCCCCTCATGTGGCGATCCAGGTTGACTTGGTACAGCAGTGCATGGCGCTCATACACACTTCTACTCCTGCTCTCACCACGGGAGATGTCCCCCTCTGGACCACCAGCAGCACCAGCACCAGCAGTCTCGCACTCCCAGATGTTGTCCCGTGCCAGTGCATACCCCTCATGCACTCCCATAGAAGCGCCAGCCACAGGATCAGCGTCAGGAGCAGCAGCAGTGGCAGTGGCAGCAGACTTGGAACGAAACATGGGGTCGCGCGATGCTGCAAAAGCTGACTGTGGCCACTGTAGCGGCTGAGTCAGCTGTGAGGACTGCGACTGTGGCGACTGTGGCGGCAGCGTCGGCTGTGAGGACTGCATTGACTGCATTGACTGTGGCAACTGTGACGAGAGTTGAGACTTATCAGACCCGACTACACACGAGGTGCATCCCCCATAAGGGGCGTACCACTGATGGCCTGGCATGGACACCAATGGCTCCCCCCTCTGCTCTGCTGCTCCCCCCGCACTTCCCTCATCATTCCCCCCTGCAGCCCCTTTCTCTTCTCTCTCTGTCTCTTCTCGCTCTAGGCTCAGCCCCAGGCGAAGGGAAAGATCCACTGACCCACCCGCTGGGCTTCTGGCTGATCCTGGGTTTCTCTCAAGATATGTGACTGTAGCGGGGCGGGCGGGCGGGCTGTTGCATGGGTCGGGAGTGGCAGCAGCAGCGGATTGAGATGAAAGGCCAGCAGCAGCAGCGGCTGAGGCTGTGTGTGGGCCTAGAGCTTCTAGTAGAAGGCTGACAGGGAGCACGTTGGCAGCAGGGCGAGAGGGAGGGGGCGGGAGGGTGACGGAGTGTAGCAGGCGTTCAATGCCTTCTTTGAATGCCTGTTGAAGGGTTAAGGGACTCTGCTGTGGTGAAATACCCTCTGCGGCATGTGCTTGCATGTCCTCCTCTTGCTGCTGCCGCTGCTGTCGCTGCAGCAGCTGCTGCTGTAGCTGCTGCTGCTGCTGCTCCTGCCAGTCACGCGAGCCAATCTCGTCGTGCCACACGGAGGCAGTTCTTAGATTCCTCCCCTCACCAGCGACACATTCCCCGTTGTTCTTGAAGCAAATGGGCCAACTTCCCGCCCTTGCCGCCCTTCCCTCGCTTCCCCTGCATCCCCCTCGTCCCCCACTCCCCCCTCGTCCTATAGATCTTCCCCGGCTTCGCTCCCCTGCCCCATCCCTCACGCCCATGGTTTCCGCCAGCAGTCCCCCATCCCAACTCTGTGCAGCTGCTGCTGCTGCTACCTCCGCCAGGAGATCGTGACCCTGGGGGCTAGCACCACCAGCACTCCGGGTGGTTCCCAACTCCGCCAGCAGTCGTCCGTCCCAACTCTGTGCAGCTGCTGCTGCTGCTACCTCCGCCAGGAGGTCCTGACCCTGGGGACTAGCATCACCACCAGCACACTGTGTGGCTGCACTCCGGGTGGCTCCTACCTCCGCCAGAGCGGCGGCGGCGGGGGGTCTATGACTAACCCACGATCGCTCCCACCTGCGCAAGGCACAGGCGCGCTGCAGATTTAACAATGCAGCGGCGGATCCCCGGGAAAGCTGCGCCTCAGGCTGAGCCTCGCCTTGCTGGGTCCAGCAACGCCAGGGTGTAGGAAGGAGGCCGGTGCTGTTGCTGTGCAGTCTACTTCCGTCCAGCACGTCCAGCAATGCAGCGGCGGATTCCCGGGAGAGCTGCGCCTGAGCCTCGCCTTGCTGGGTCCAGCAACGCCGGGGTCTAGGAAGGAGGCCGGTGCTGTGACTGTGCGGTCTACTGTTGTAAGTAATGGTGTGAATGGATGCTCTTTGGGGCGTCTCAGAGACAAGAGGTGCCCTTTCGGGCAGCTGAGAGACATGAGACGCCCTTTGAGGCAGCTCTGGAATAAAAGAGTTTCTTTGAGGCGCCCCAGAATGACCAGGCGCCTCCATTGGCATGCAAGTCACTCCGTAGCTCTTGTGCAGCTCAGGCTGAACCGCTGGCTCTAACTCCATCGGCATGCAAGGCACTCTGTAGCCCTTGTGCCATGGCTGAACCGCCGGCTCTGACTCCCGCGGCCTCTTCCGCGGCTCCTCCGCCCACCGCCGCTGGGCGGTAACGGGCAGCGGCCAGGTGAATGCGCTGCTGGAATCCGGCGCGATTCCGCCGCTGGAAGCCGCTCCGCTTATCATGGCCGCTCGGAGTCGTTCCGCGTTCATTGAATCGGTGTGCCCGTGCGAAGAGCCGCGCGCAGAGCCGCTGGATGCGGCCGCGATGTCAACCCCCCTCGCCGCGGCGGCGTGTTCGTTTCTGAGGGGAAGGGATGATGCGCCGACGGCGGCAGTTCCGCTCAAGCCGATGTGCTGCTGGCGCGGAACGCGCAGACCGCCGCGGCACGACGACTTATCATGTTGAACATACGGGGGGTAAAAGAGGAGCTTGTTCTCGATGAGAAAGCGGAGGTAATCGCCATCAGCGGCCGCCATCATTATGATAATTTGCGGGAGAAACGGGCAAAGGCGCTGCGGTTGCTGAGGGAGGCGAAGCGGAGCAGCAGATTTAAAGGAGAGAGGGGCAGGCCGGGCGGCTCGTCAGGCTTATGGCGGACTGACGGGGTAGTTGTAATAATGCAATGACGGGGCAACTTGGGCGCTTGAACGGAAGCAGCTAGTAACAAGGTGATTACGAAGAACCAGTCAAGACATGAGAGTGTTGAGCGCTTTCCGAAGCTTTATAGGAGCTTGGGTACGGGATTACCTGGATTGCCGCGTCGAGGAGGAGGCTTGGCAAAGATACCCTAAGCTGGCAAGAGTTCAACTCCAGCTTGGCTCGAGATTCGAGTCCAGCATGGGTGTCAGCACTGTTGTTTCTCCAGCACATGTAGCACAGTGTGTTTCTTCCAACGATTTCTGGCCGAAACAGACGGCCAGCATGTGCCGCCAGCTACGTGCAGCTCGCGCGACGCGACAGCACCCAATCATCTTCGAGCGCGCGGGTAGTGCGCTTCGTCTGTTCGGCAGCGCTGGCAAGAAAGGCACGTGAGCGAAATCGCGATCCTTTGTGCCATGTGACACTGACCATGTCACCTGAAATGGTAATGGCGGCATTGTGACAAGAAAATCGAGAGCTGCGAAACGAATGCCGCCCTGGTTACGTCAGTTAGTTCGCGACCGGCGTCGCAGCGTACTGTTCCTACACGTGACAATCGCACATGGCAGGATTCTATAATCTCGGCTTCCGATTGGTCGTCCAAGATAACGCGTTTTCCGCAAAGGTCGCGAAGGATAGTCGCCACTAACGAGTACCGAGGTCTTTTGGAGGACATGCAAGCTGCGCTTCTGACAGACTGATACTGTAGATTCAAGAATGGCGGTTGCTAACTCCCAATAAACACTGAAGACGACAGCTGTTTTGCATGAGGAAAATCTGGAATAGGTTAGGGACTATTGACGATTCTATTCGAGTAGAACGCTGAGTGCTGATTCGCTTTCTAGAATGGGAAGGGGGATGAGGGGAGGGCGGTTGCGGGCGGGGTTTGAAGGGATAACTCGGGATTTGGGGGACTTGGGCTGGCAGCGATTGTCTGAGGTAACGGTGGAGTGGGGAATGGGGGAGAGCAGGTGTGGGAAGGGGGGGAGGGGGAGGGGAGAACTTGAAGGGGGGAGCCGCCCAGATAGGATCATCAGTTCAGGTGGGGGACGAGAAACGATGGGGACAAAGCGGGGACAATGGGGGAAGGTTTGTGTGGCTGCTGGGAAGGGGGATGGGGGAGGGTAGGATGCTGAAGAAGGGGAGAGGAAGAAATGCGGGGGGGGGGGGGGGGGGGGAGTGGCGCATCCCATTTCGAGAGATGTCGAGTCAACGAAACATAGTACACCGTGATTGTTTTAATTAAATATTTATAGTGTACGAAAAGGTTACTATGTAAACACTGACTAATCAAACTGAAGGTACCGCCACGCAAAGTGTTGGAATAACCGAAAGGCTATTACAGCATTCCCGAAGGATCTCTTCTAGCGCGCCAGCTCATAGCGAAGCAGCGCTACTGTACTAGCGTATTACTGGAATTTTCGCCTCCTGCAGTAGCTATTGAAGGTAAAGACCTTCGCGAACGGCTGCCGTTGCTGCGATGAACTCTGCTTCTGCTGATGACAGGGCAACCAGCTACTGCTTCTGCGAGTTCCAGGAGATGGGACCGCTGGGTTCGAGGCGAAATAGAAAGCCCGTCCTGGACCGTCGATTGTCGGGATCAGCAGCATGGTCAGCATCCACGTATCCGATGAGGTTGAAGGATGCGGTTGGGATGGTGGAATAGTAGAGCCCAACATTGGGGATGGAAACGAAGAATTGAAGCGCTCGCTCAAGATCTGAGAGATTTTCAACTGTTGGCTTGCGGGAGTACTGGGCCAGCTGACTTGCGATGCACGAGAGGTCTGGCCTGCAAGTAACAGAGGTGAAGAGCTGGCATCCCAACTGCTGCTAGTAAGTCTGAAGCCCAGCGGGGGACAGGGCTTTGTTGTCAGGCTTGTGGTTGGGTCCTGGAGTGCGGTAAGGGGTGGAGAGCGGTGCAGGTGCGATGTTGAAGCGCTTGCCAAGTTCCTCTGCATACTTGGCTGCTGAGAGGTGGATAGCTTCTGGGGAGTAAGTGATGTTGAGACCGAGGAACTGCTTCACGTCATGGTTGCAGGTGATGTCAACGCGCCCCGCGAGGTTCTTCTCGAACTGCTCAAGCAGTTCGGGGCTTGATCCTGTGTAGAGGAGGTCGTCAACGTAGACCGTGAGTAGGATGTATTCGCTGCGGAAATCGCGGCGATACATCCTTGGATCGTGAGGCAACTGCTTGAACCCAATTTCAAGCAGGATGAATCGTCGTCGTCGTGACGATCGCCTCTCGTAAACTCGCCTCTGGTGTCTTGCTCCAGAATGGCTGCTGCAGCTTCATCCTCCAGCGTGGCATATCTGTGTCTGTCATTGGCGTAGACGCGATTCGCGTTTGCCTACTCGTCTTCGCGGAACTGCTGGAGGAAGAGGCGCTCGTAGAAGATGACGTCGCGCAAGTTCTTAACCTTTTGACTCATAAGGTCCAAGATGAGCCACGCTTTGTACTCGTGGCTAATGCCGAGGTGGATTCCCCAGCGCGCGCGGCTCCTGAACTTGCCAATGGTTGACATTGGCAGCCGATACTGCACCATGCACCCCCACACACGGAGCATTGAGGTGTCGCCCTTGGTCCCTGTCCACTTCACATGTGGGGAGAGGTTGCCGATGATAGCGGTGGTTGACAGTAGGTTGTGCACCCTCACGGCGTGGTGCATCGCGTAGGTCCAGTAGATCAGCGGAAATTTCGACTGCTTCATCAGCGCCCGCACCTTCGTCATGAGGGTGCGATTCGTGCGCTCAGCTACACCCTGCTGCTGGTGCGCGTAGAGGAGGGAAATATGGTGCTCGATCCCCTTCTGTGTGAGATGATCCTGCATCTCATTGCTCCTGAACTCCGCCGCGCCGTCAGATTGCCAGATCTTCAATTTCTCCCCAGATTGCCGCTGCGCGTGTGCCAGCCAGAGACGAAACACCTCGTACGCTCTGCTGCGTGCCTCCACGTTCACGACCCACACGTACCGCGTTCCAGCGTCGTCGAAGGTGAGCGTATACAGCTCGTCGTCGATTCCGCAGTGTCCCACATTGAGGAAGTCGCTGTACATTTTTTCCAGCTTAGCGTAGCGGTTGGTTCCAGGTTCGAGCAGGGGGAAAGGCTGGTGGCTCAGCGCGGCCTCGGGGCAGATGGTGCAGGTGCCCGGATGTGTTGCGCTTCTCACTTCGGTGCCATCAGGGCGTAGGAGTGCGCCAGGTGCGAATACGCCAGCTTCGATGCAGTTCTTCAGCGTGACGCGCGAGGGGTGGCCGAGGCACTGATGCTAGAGCGCATCGTCGGCGCGGAATCCAAAGGTGCGCATATAGCGCGCGCGTGCTACTTCGGGGTCTTCATCAGGTACTGGGGCAGGTTCCGCTGCTGCTTCTTCTTCTTCATCGTCATTTCCTGTGGTCAGCATCAACGCAAGGAACTCTCTGTCGCGAATGACGGAGTAAGGGATATTCGTTCTAGGGATGGTTCCAAGGACAAATGTTGGCTCGTGTGGTTCGGGAGCAGGCCCGAAAATAGTACACCGCAGAGTAGTAGGTTCGTTGCCTCAGTCGATGGTGTCCCAAGGGTCGCGCTGCGGTTAGATTTCAGGCGGAGGAAGTGCAGGGGGACGAGATCGATAAGCTCCTGTGAATCGCCGCTACAGTCGGGAATATCGAAGTCTAGAACGTAGACTCCGTTCTCTGAGTGGGCTCTTCCGATCTGCTTGCGGGTGTTGTTTGACATCGTGTAGTGAAGCAGGATGTCGCGCGCCCCGGGGTCGGTGCTGAGGTCAACTCCGCAGTCCATGAGTTGCGCCGCCGAGAGGAGATCGAAGCGCATATTCTGCACGATTAGCACGTCATTCAGCGTGATATGCGTTTTGCTCCCTCGAGCCTTGAGCACAACGATGCCTTGCGCGCTTGCGCGCAAGTGCGTGTTGTTCGCCACGGTGACGTAGGTGACGGCAGGGGTGGCGTCGGCGTTGGATATGTAACGCTCGGAGCCCACCATATGCTGCCCAGAGCAGCTATCCAGGTACCACGTGTTGTAGCGCATGTTGTCGTTACGTGCGAGCAGCGCCAGTCGCGAAGTAACGATGTGCGATGTGTCAAACTTCAGGAACTGCTCGCGCGCGATCCAATCGATCGGTGCCGCCCGTGTGTCAGGAACGTGCGGGGGGCTCTCAAGCAGTGGGACTGGGAGGTTCCAGTCATGGTCGTCGTCGTCGCTGAAGTTGTGAAGCGTGCTGAACAGATTGTTGTTCGAGAACGCTCCGACTGGGTGAGGTGCTGGCTCAGGTGACGGTGAGCGTGCACGGGGACGACGCGATTCGCTCGTCATTGTCATGTTCCCCATGACATTGCGGACGGGAGCCGGCTGTGGCGGCTGTTGCTGCTGATGCTGAACCGTTGGGTTCAAGTTGCGCGAAGGGGGTTGATACCCCTGGGCTAGATGCGAGTCGTTCCGTGCGTCTTGTCGGCCTTACCAAGTGCTCGGGTTGGTCTGGCGAGGGCGAGATCGGGATTTGCATCAATCTGCCAGGTGCCCGAAGTTTCTGCAAACCTTGTAGTAAAGGCGCCGTGGCCGGCGCTCTTCTGTGTTGTCGGCGTAGAAGGCGAGGCGTGGCGTTCTCGTCACGGCGCTGGTCGCTGCTGGTCCATATCTCGTTGTTCGACGAGAAGAGCAGCGCATAGGGCGGCCTCCAAGATGACCCCCTGCTATCGGAGAAGCGCCTTGCAGGGTCGCCACTCTGGGCCGAGCCCTTGGAGTACGATATTCACGAAGATCTCCTCTGAGATCGTGCTCCCTAGTTTCGTGATTTGATCACGTAAGCTCCAACATCAATTAAGGTAACTGTTGGCCTTCTCCCCTGGGGCCATTCTTGTTTCCAGTAGCTGCTGGAGTAGGCGGCTCGACGAAACCGAGTCCTTCGGTTGATACACGCCGTTCAGGTGCCGCCAGGCGTCGAGGGCTGGAGCTGGTGAAGTTTTGTAGGAGCGAATGCTCAACTGCTCCGCCGGCGACATGTTCCGCAGAAGAACCATGTACGTCATCAGGGATTCGTTGTAGTACCTTGCTCTGGCATCGTCGGTTTCCTCAGCAGGTCTCGAGTAGCTCCCGTCGAAGTAGTGAAAAATCTGCGCGTTTTGCAGCAGCGGTTCCATCTCGAAGCTCCAAGTACAGAAGTCTCTGCCGTCAAAGCACACACTTGTCTTTATTTTTGATATGCTCAAAAACCTTGATTGCGCAGAGAGAATTGCTTCTTCGCTGGGACGAGGAGTCTTGGGGGTTGAGCCATTTGTGTCTAGGGAGAAGGTGTGCGGGGAGGCATTGTGGCCGTTCGAGGCCGGTTGAGAGGGTTGGGAAGAAGTTCCCGCATCGCCATTCCGCAATGTTCGAAGTCCTTGCTCCAAGCTAGTGAGTCGCTGAAGCAGTTGTGCGAGGACGGCGGTTCCGATCGTCGTCGTTTCCTCGGTTGTCGCAGCCGGGTTGGGCTGCGCTTCAGCTGTCAGATTCGTCTGACCACCAGATCCTCCGGCCATTCTCACACGCGAGCATGTGCCGGACGCCACTTTTCGTTCGCCGAGAGTTTCGGAGGTGGCAGTGCGAAGGATTCCTGAGTCGCTCTCATACCATGTTGCGATCAGAAAGTGATCGTCCCTAAGATCACCTCATGAAGGTTCGCACACGACTAGGAGTTAGTGGTGGGCCCTTGACCTCAATAGCAGAGTGAATGTAAAATGCTTGAGATGATTAAAACATGCAAGTACAAGGAATATAAATAAGAGTACAGGGGAATACCAAGCGTCATAGCTAGCCATGTACTCTAAGGGGTACATTCCCTTATTACAGCGAAACCCAACCGTGCGGCTCCAGGTGGTTACGAAACTGTTCGGACAGAATCCTCGCCACTGCTTCTTCCTGATGCTGTCTGCCCAACGGTCCAGATGCCTTCGTAACCGTACGACCCTTCGTGTCACTTCCGTCCTTTCGTCTTCATTCTCGGTAGTGCGTGCTTCGATTGCTGCGGTAAGGAGTGCACAGTGATGCTTCAATAATTACTATTCGTAACAAACAGTCACAACTGCTGACCATCCGGCAATCGCATCAGAGGTTATGTGATGAAAACATGGTAACTGTCGAGAATGGCAATTGTCGTAGTTACTGTAGCTACACAAATACAATTAATAAGTGATTGTACCCCTGAGAGTACATGGCTAGCTAGATATGTTATTTATATCCTTGTACTCCTATCTTATGTTCATCTTGTTCTCTTTCTACTATTATCAACAAGGTCATTTCAAGACTTCATTGTATTCCTACAACTTAGCAGTCTTATCCTGTCCACTTCGATTCCCGGATTATACCAACATGGTATGAGAGCTAGAGTGGACTATAAGATCTGCCAAGTTTTTCTTCTTCGTAGAACAAACCCTTTATAAACCTAAAAAAAAAAAAAAAAACCAACTGTTACAAGTCTGCATCACTATGGCTCCTGAAGGGAAAGTTACTACAGACTCTCCGGGCCCACCACCAGCAACGACTAATGCACCATCAGTGGTGACCTCCGTCGGCGCCGCGTTCGTTGAGCAGCACGTCGCTCGCATCAACGCTTTTGAGAGCCATCAAGCCATGAGATTTGACGGCTCAAGCTACGCAAGAGGAGTTGCTAGACTTCCTCTCCTCGGAGAAGTCCGCCGCGTCAACTCCGAGAGATCTTATACGTTTGACAACCATCAAGCTTCAGCTCCTACACAAGACAGCCAACAACGCGCGCCGTCAGAAGCAATTGCAACAATGCAAACAAAATTTGTATTGACACCAATGTCCCTCCAAGCACACCGGAGTTCCCCTCAGTTTTCCCGCAAGTAGCTACGAGGACCTCGCGCCTTACATCGTCGATCTTGACCGCATTGTCACCCCAAAGATCGCCGGCATCGCACGTCCGAGCCGTGAGAACTACAACACCTGGTATCTTGACAGCTGTTGCGGGCAACACATGGTGGGGCCACCAACTTTCATCAGCAACTCAAAACGCATGCGACGACCATGCGAAATCACCGTTGCCAATAACAATCGACTCAAAGCGTATGACATCGAAGAAATTTACCTTGAAGATGCGGACACCCGCTTCACCATTCACATCGGAGACGTCTTGGTCGTTCCCGATCTCCAGTTCAATCTGCTCTCTGCAGCACAACTCATGAAGTGTGGGGTCGACATCCGAAGCAATTGTGAGGACAAAAGCTTCGTTTCTATAAGAAAACTTACATCGGGAAAGCGGGCGATGACGTTGTGGAAGTTTCCAGCTACCACGACTACGATCGCCTCGCTTACGAGAAGACCAACGAAACTGGCCTTCGCATCCTCAGACTCGCCGTTGCAGTTCGCCAAACTTCACCCAAGGAGCCCACCACTATGGGCCAGGCTCTCTTTGGGCCCGATAGCGAGAAGTGGAAGGCAGCCATGGTAGCGGAAGTAGCAGCACTGAAGCGCCGCGGGACTTGGAAGCTCGTTCCTCGATCATCTGCAACGGGGAGGAAGATCCTCAGCGGCAAGTGGGTCTTCCGAATCGAAACACTCGCGGACGACTCAATTGACAAGTACAAAGCAACATGGGTGGTGCGCGGCTTCGAGCAAACTCACCAAGTGGATTACGACCAGACCTTCGCGCCCGTCAGACGACACACATCGGTCCACATTCTCTCACATACACACCGTCCTCTCAGAACTCGGATTCTTTCAGCTGCCGCACGACCAAGGAATGTACTGGAAGGAATCACGCAGCAAATTCATCCTTCTCGTCGCCTACGTCGACGATCTACTCTACACCGGTGACCGTCAAACATTATATGTTCATATTGTGTAGGCTATAGTGGGTTTAGCCTTAGGGGGTACAGCTTTGTTAGGGTTTCCTACTTGTATCCCCCTCCTACCTAGTTTCATTCATTCTCGTTCTATTCTGGATTCTAACATGGTATCACGAGCCTAGGTTGCTACCTAGGACCACTTTCTACTATGGGCCCACTATTCCGCTAGAAGCGCCCTCGTGCGCCCTACCTTACGTGCGCCCTCGTGCGCCTTTCTCTGCTAGTGCGCCTTCGTGCGCCCTCGTGCGCCCTCGTGCGCCCTCGTGCGCCCTCGTGCGCCCTCGTGCGCCTTTCTCTGCTAGTGCGCCTTGGTGCGCCTTCGTGCGTCCTCGTGCGCCCTCGTGCGCCTTCGTGCGCCCTCATGCGCCCTCGAGCCGCCCCTGCAGGTCCGTCAGGCCCCCGAGCCGCCTCTGCAGACCCGTCAGGCCCCCCCCGAGCCGCCTCTGCAGGCCCGTCAGGCCCGAGAGCCGCCCCTGCAGACTCGTCAGGCCCGCGCGCAGCCTTTGCCCGACCGCGCGCCGCCCCTGCAGGCTCTCGCCGCCCGCCGCGTCGCCCTGCCCGCGGCGTCGCCGCCTGCCCGCGGCGTCGTCACCTGCCCGCGACATAGCCCCTGCCCGCGGCGTCGTCGCCTGCCCGGGGCGTCGTCGCCTGCCCGCGGCGTCGTCGCCTGCCCGCGACGTAGCCCCTGCCCGCGACGTCGTCGCCTGCCCGCGGCGTCGTCGCCTGCCCGCGGCGTCGTCGCCTGCCCGCGGCGTCGTCACCAGCTCGCCGCGTCGCCCTGCCCGCCGCGTCGCCCTGCTCGCGGCGTCGTCACCTGCTCGCCGCGTCGCCCTGCCCGCGGCGTCGTCACCTTCCCGCCACGTCGCCCTGCCCGCGGCGTCGCCACCTGCCCGCCGCGTCGCCCTGCTCGCCGCGTCGCCCTGACCTAATCCGCGCCTGGCCTCTGGAGCAGCCGCCCCTGCAGCAGCCGCCCCTGGCCACTGGAGCAGCCGCCACTGCAGGAGCCGCCCCTCGCCCCTGGAGCAGTCGCCCCTGCAGCAGCCGCCCCTGGCCCCTGGAGCAACCACCGCTGCAGCAGCCGCCCCTGGCCCCTGGAGCAGCCGCCACTGCAGCAGCCGCCCCTGGCACCTGGAGCAGCTGCCGTCGCGGCCCGGCCTCGCCGTGCAGCAGCTGCCGCGGAGCTCCCTGCTGCGGCCCGGCCCCGCCCTGCAGTTGTAGCGGCCCCGCTGTCGCCACCGTCTTGCGCCTGCCGCGCCGACCACTGGTGAGCATTGCCCTGCCAGCACTGCTACCGCTGCTACTGCTGCTACTGCCTTTTCTACTCCCACTGCTACTGCTCCTGCTGTTACTGCTGTTACTGCCGCTACTGCTGCTACTGCTGCTTCTGGCGTGGCCAGATGCAGCTCCAGGGCCGTGCGCGTGAGTCCCTCACGCCCCAGCAGCTTCGTGAGTGGTACGCTAGTTGGGGCTGTCGGGGTGGCCGTAGTGGTAGTCGCTCTGGAGTGGGTCGGTCGGGAGCTTCTGGTAGTGGACAGGTGCAGCTGCCGTGTCCTCTTTCGCCTCAGCAGCTTCGTGCGTGGTACGCTAGTTGGGGCTGTCGGGGTGGCCGTAGTGGTAGTCGCTCTGGAGTGGGTCGGTCGGGAGCTTCTGGTAGTGGACAGGTGCAGCTGCCGTGTCCTCTTTTGCCCCAGCAGCTTCGTGAGTGGTACGCCAGTTGGGGCTGTCGGGGTGGCCGTAGTGGTAGTCGCTCTGGAGTGCGTCGTTCGGGAGCTTCTGGTAGTGGACAGGTGCAGCTGCCGTGTCCTGTGAGTGAGGCTGCCGCTCTAGGTGCTAGTGCGTCTGTTGCCCTAGGTGCTGGTGAGGCTACCACTCCCGGTACTCGCGTGTCTGCTACCCCAGGTGCTGGTGAGGCTGCTGCTCTAGGTGCTAGTGATTCTGCGCCCCCTGGTACTGAGTCGACTGAGGCACTGCACACCTTCACTCTGGACTCAGGTGCTTCTCGCTGTTTCTTTCGTGACCGCACTGCCCTTGAGCCGCTTGCTCGGCCAGTTGCTGTCTCCCTCGCTGACCCCTCTGGGGGTCCGGTCATTGCGACCTCCTCCACTGTCCTTCCTTGTCCTGCGGTCCCGTCGGGCACACTGTCAGGTCTCCACCTCCCCTCGTTCTCTACGAACTTGGTGGCGGGTTGTGCGCTCCAGGACGGGGGTGTTCACCAGTTCACCCCTGCCTACGAGCGCGTGACACACTGCACGTGTGCTCGGACGGGCCGTCACCTGGCTACCTTCACTCGGCAGCCGGGGTCGGACCTGTACACACTGACCACTGAGTCCCCTCAGGTAGCTGCGTCTGCGTCTGCGTCAGGTCAGCTGTCGGCCCCCTACTCGTGTCGCTCTCTGGCGCACGAGACCGTCCTCTGGCACCACCGACTTGGTCACCCGTCCGTGCAGCGCCTTCGTGCCATGCACAAACGGTACCTTGTCTCTGGTCTTCCCAGGGTTCTCCCTCCCCTCCCACCCTCGCCTGCTCCTCCCTGTCTTCCCTGTGTCGAGGGGCGGCAGCGCGCCGCTCCTCACTCCTCCTCGTTTCCCCCGACGACTGCTCCCTTGCAGACGCTCCACATGGATGTGTGGGGCCCAGCCCGCGTCCGTGGTCAGGGTCAGGAGAGGTACTTCCTGATAGTTGACGACTACTCGCGCTACACCACGGTCTTCCCCTTGCGCACCAAGGGTGAGGTCCCTGATGTTTTGATCCCTTGGATCAGCGCTTCTCGTCTCCAGCTCAGCGAGCGTTTCCACTCGGACTTTCCTGTCCTGCGCTTGCACTCTGACAGAGGTGGTGAGTTCTCCTCCGACCTCTTGGCAGCCTACTGTGCGGAGCACGGCATCCGCCAGTCGTTCACGCTTCCGGCCTCTCCACAGCAGAATGGGGTTGCTGAGCGCCGCATTGGCTTGGTCATGGAGGTCGCTCGTACCTCCTTGATCCATGCGGCTGCCCCCCACTTTCTGTGGCCGTTTGCAGTCCGATACGCTGCGCATCAGCTCAACCTCTGGCCCCGTGTCTCCGTTCCGGAGACTTCGCCGACACTGCGTTGGACAGGAGAGGTTGGCGATGCGTCACGCTTTCGGGTCTGGGGATCTCGAGCCTTTGTTCGCGATACGTCCGCGGACAAGCTCTCCTCCCGCGCTGTTCCTTGTGTCTTCCTTGGCTTTGTCCCGGACGCGTCTGGTTGGCAGTTTTACCACCCCACCTCGCGCCGTGTCCTGCCTTCTCAGGACGTCACTTTCGACGAGTCCGTCCCCTACTACCGCCTCTTCCCCTACCGCACTGCCCCGCTTCCCCCCCCGCCTCTCTTCCTCGCGCCAGGTGCTGCTGTGGTAGACCCCCTCCCCCCTCAGGGTGTCGCTCCCTCAGGTGTGTCCCAGGTAGACCCGGTTGAGCCTGTCGAGGTAGCTGTCGACTCTCGTCCTGCTAGGGGTGCTGAGCCTGAGGGTGCTGAGCCTGAGCGTGCGGAGCCTGGGGGTGCGGAGCCTGGGGGTGCGGAGCCTGGGGTTGCGGAGTCTGGGGGTGCGGAGCCTGGGGTTGCGGAGTCTGGGGGTGCTGAGCCTGGGGGTGCGGAGCCTGCGGGTGCTGAGTCTGGGGGTGCTGAGTCTGGAGGTACTGAGCCTGGGAGTGCTACACCTGGAGGAGCTCTCTCCTCACAGCAGCTGCGTGAGTGGTACTTACAGTACTGCAGCCTCAGGAGAGGTGCTTCTGGAGCCAGGAGTACTGCTGGAGCTGGTGCTAGTGCTTCCCCTCCTAGGCGGGAGCTGCCCTCTCCCCAGCGGCTCCGAGAGTGGTACGCACGGCGCTGCAGTCTTCGGAGTGGCGCTCCTAGTGTCGCGGACCCAGCTGCTGGAGGTTCTGCTGCTGGCGGTGCTTCTGGCGCTGCTGGAGGTGCTGCTGGTGCTGGAGCTGCTGGTGCTGCTGACGCTGCTGGAGGTGCTGCTGGTGCTGGTGGTACTGCTGGTGCTGCTGGAGCTGCTGGAGGTGCTGCTGGTGCTGGGGCTGCTGGAGCTGCTGGAGGTGCTGCTTCTTCTGGAGGTGTTGCTGGTGCTACGGACTCTGGAGTTGGAGCTGCTGCTGGTGCTGAGGACCCGGGCGTTGGAGCTGCTGCTGGTGCTGCGGACCCGGGCGTTGGAGTTGCTGCTGGTGCTGCGGACCCTGGAGTCGGAGCTGCTGCTGGTGCTGAGGACCCTGGAGGTGGAGCTGCTGCTGGTGCTGAGGACCCTGGCGCTGGTGTCTCTGCTGGTTCTGGAGACGCTGCGCGGCCGCGGCCGTACTTCGCTCCGCTCCTTCAGCAGGTTCTTGGTCAGCCTCCTCCTCCTTGTCCTCCTCCCTCCTTAGAGTGTCCTCCGTCTGTCCAGTCGCAGTCACAGTTACCGTCTGCCTCCCCTCTCCCTGGTCCTTCTCCTTACACTGGTCCGACTGGAGGTCTTACGGAGCGTCGTGAGCCTGAGTCTCGTCCTGCGTTGCCTGAGTCTCGTCGAGCGTCGCCTGTTCGTGCTGCTCACACTGGTCGTCGTGTCCCGCGTCAGCGTCCTCCTGCTGTCCCAGGCACTCACCAGATGGCGCTTCGTCCTTCCACTGCTCCCTAGCGTGTCCCTCTCCCGGCTCCTCCTGCGTCCTCTCTTCCTGCTCTTGCTGACCCTGAGTCTGACTCTCTTCGTGCTGCCAGTCCTACTGTCACGCGTCTCCTGGCTACTGTTGTCACTGACCCTTCCTTTGAGTCCACTGCTGCGTCTGCCTTAGTTGCCGAGCTTGTCGACTTTGCTGCCACTTGTCGTCTAGACTACGCCGCTAGCCTAGTTGCTGAGTCTGAGTCTGTCTGTCCTCCGTCCGTCGGGGGTGAGTGTGCTCTTGGCACGGACGTCCTTGAGGACAGGCAGGAGGAGTTTGAGTGCTTTGCCGCTGCTTTACCTCATCTCGTGTCCATGCTAGTTGCCCCTGAGGGAGACCCGGATGCACCAGACATCCCGACTCCGCGCTCTTACGCAGAGGCGATAGAGGGTCCCTACTCCTCTCAGTGGCAGACAGCCATGGACGCAAAGATGGCTTCCTGGAAGTCCACAGGCACCTACGTCGACGAGGTTCCCCCACCTGGGGCGAACATCGTCAGTGGCATGTGGATTTTCAGGGTGAAGCGGCCGCCGGGTTCTCCGCCTGTCTTCAAGGCGCGTTACGTTGCACGAGGCTTCAGTCAGCGAGAGGGAGTTGACTTCTTCCAGACCTTCTCCCCGACCCCGAAGATGACCACTCTTCGGGTTCTGCTGCACGTCGCCGCTCAGCGTGACTAGGAGCTCCACTCTCTTGACTTCAGCACTGCTTTCCTACAGGGCAGCCTGCACGAGGAGATCTGGCTGCGCCGCCCACCTGGCTTCACTGGGTTGTTCCCTCCTGGTACCCAGTGGAGCCTCCGGCGGCCAGTCTACGGTCTCCGACAGGCGCCACGTGAGTGGCACGACACACTGAGGACTACACTTGCGGCTCTTGGGTTCGCTCCTTCTACTGCTGACCCGTCGCTGTTTCTACGCACCGACACCTCGCTGCCGCCGTTCTACATCCTCGTGTACGTCGACGACTTGGTCTTTGCCACTGCAGACACTGCGGCACTCGCCCACGTGAAGTCGGAGCTGCAGAAGAGACACACGTGCACAGACCTGGGTGAACTGACAAGCTATCTTGTCTTGCGGATCACCCGGGACAGAGCACGGCGCACCATCACCTTGACTCAGTCACACATGGTGCAGCAGGTCCTTCAGCGCTTCCGCTTCACGTACTCCTCGCCTCAGCCCACTCCTCTGCCTACCGGTCACTCGCTCTCAGCTCTGCCTTCGGATGAGTCCGTAGAGCCGAGTGGCCCGTATCCAGAGCTTGTGGGCTGCCTCATGTACCTGATGACCTGCACTCGACCTGACCTTGCATACCCTCTTAGCATCCTTGCACGCTATGTCGCTCCTGGCCGTCACCGGAAGGAGCACATGGATGCCGCTAAGAGGGTTTTGCGCTACTTGTGCAGTACGTCGGGCATGGGGCTAGTGCTTGGAGGACGAGACCGAGTTGTACTCACTGGGCACTCAGACGCGTCTTGGGCTGACGACCAGGCTACTCAGCGGCCGTCTCAGGGTTACACCTTCAGCCTTGGCTCTGGTTCAGTTTCTTGGCGTTCTACACGCTCGTCTTCTGTTCTCAGCTCCAGTTGTGAGGCTGAGATCTACGCCACAGCCATGGCTGCACAGGAGTTACGCTGGCTCACCTACCTGCTGACCGACTTGGGAGAGCGGCCTCGTTCTCCTCCAGTGCTGTACGTCGACAACAAGGCTGCCATTGCCTTGTGTGAGGAGCACAGACTGGAGCACAGAACGAAGCATATCGCTCTGCGCTACTTCCTTGCTCGAGAGCTGCAGCAGCGCGGTCAGCTTCGTCTGCGTTACGTGGCCACTCGGGCCAACACTGCTGATGTGTTCACCAAGGCGCTTCAGCCTTGTGACCATCAGCGCTTCTGTACTGTTCTAGGCCTCGTGCCTACTGGGCCTCACTTGCTTACTTCTTGACTCTGCTTGTACTGTGATCTCTATATATATACCTGCTTGTTTACTCTTGCTAGGTTGTGATCACTGTATCTCTTGTTATACTATCAACCTGCATGTGAACTGGTCTTGTGACCACTTGCTTGTGCTCAGAATTTGTGTGGTTTCCTTGAGATCCACCCTGAGCTTGCTTTGCTTTGCTTTGCTTTGACTGGTCTTGTGACCATCTGGTTGTCTCCCACTTAGCCTATGGGGGTGTGTCAAACATTATATGTTCATATTGTGTAGGCTATAGTGGGTTTGGCCTTAGGGGGTATAGCTTTGTTAGGGTTTCCTACTTGTATCCCCCTCCTACCTAGTTTCATTCATTCTCGTTCTATTCTGGATTCTAACAGTGACGACACGCAACTGCTTGACAGGTTCGAGGAGGAAATTAAGGATAATCTCGAGGTGGCGATCAACCACGTCGTCACTCAGTTCCTGGGACTCAACATCACCTAGTCCGCCACCTCCATTCACCTCTCCGCCACCAAATACGCGGAAACGCTCGCGAAGAAATTCGCAATCGCCCCCGTCAGCCTCAGCACCCCCTTTCGCACTCCTCCTCCTAATCACGAACCCGACACCACTCCGCTCTCCATCAAAGACCATCGGCTCTATTAGCAGCAGTTGGGGTGTCTCCTGTTCGCTGCCGTCACGTGCCGGCCGGATCTCTCCTATGTCGCAAGCCTGCTCGCACAGTATCTGCGTCGACCTAAAGGGGATAATGTACTGGACCTACACCGAGCACTTCAATACTTCATTTCTATCCCTGACGTCTGACTCACCTACGAAGCTAACTTAACTGCTACCCTGCAGCTTCACGGCTACGTAGACGCGGACCACGCGAGAGACATTGACAACAGACGCTCTCGCACAGGTTTCATTTTCCAACTCCATCCTGCATGACTCATCTCATGGAACTCCCAAAAGCAGGAGATCATTGCTCTTTCGTCAGCCGAAGCTGAGTTAATCGCCGCCAGCGCAGCTGTTCGCGAAAGACTGTATCTGATGGAGCTCCTGCAGGAAGCGAAAGTGACGATGAACAAGGATGTCACGTTACTCTGCGACCACCAGAGTGCGATAAAATTTGCGAACAAGCCTGGCTTCGTGAATCGCACGAAACACATCGCACTCCGTTACTTCTTCGTCAACGACGAGATCGACAAGGGCAAGGTCAAACTCACGTACTGCCCAACCGGTGACATGGCAGCAGACTTGTTGACCAAGAAGCTGCCACTTCAAAAGTTTCAGCACTACGCCGACCTCTGCGGGATCTCGAAGAAATCCCACGTGGCTCACCTTCAGGAATGAAGGGGAGTGTTGGAATAACCGAAAGGTTATTATAGCATTCTCGAAGGCTCTCTTCTAGTGCGCCAGCTCATGGGGAAGCATCGCTACTGTACTAGCACCGCAATAGCTCATATAGAGCATGCGGCAGTTCGAGAACCACCCGAAGGTCAAAGTTGCTGTTAGTCAACAGTCGCGACTGTTGACCATCCGGCAACTGCATCAGAGGTTATCAATGCAACATGGTAACTTTCGAGAATGGCAATAGTCGCAGTCACTGTAGCTATGCAAATACAGTTAATAAGGGAATGTACCTCTCAGAGTACATGGCTAGCTAGATTGTTATTTATATCCTTGTACTTCTATCTTATCTTCATCATGTTCTCTTTCTACTATTATCAACAAGGTCATTTCAAGACTTCATTGTCTTCCTATAACTTAGCAGTCTTATCATATCCACTTCGATTTCCGGATTATATCAACACGAAGGAACTACACTTAACATTCTTGAACGTAACAGAGATAGGCATTTGATCAAGTTTCCGCGTCGCTCCTATGGCACCTTATCAAGCCACCTCTTATCAGGCTCACAAAAAATCACACTGAAATTCGCGCAAACTCGAAATGCTTCTCGTTTTTTACCAGGCACGTATAACAAGAGGTGCCTGATATTTGGCCATGGGAACACGCCCTAAGAACCGCTGAAACGTCTTATCATAACCACTTCTGCCATTTTGCCGTACATTCAATCTGACATGTGCCATAAATCAACAGCAGATATCAACCCTGAGCTACATCTTGACTACGCCCCCTATGTAGGTGATAGTTTTAGGCCGTGTTCCTACGCTTTTATCATGCAAACCTCTTGTCAGCCGCGAAAGTTTTTGAGTTTAGGGATTTTTCGGTGTGTTTTGATGCGAGCTTGATAGGAGGTTGGCCTGATAAGGGGTCGTAGGAACACGCCCTTAGTGGTTCATTCTGATGGATATCATGCACTTTGTTCCCCCTTCGTTGATGGTGTAGCGCCACCAAACGAACCAGCTCAGTTGTTTGACAATGTCATACAAAGCATGGCGTTTTTTGCTGCAGCATCTCTGTAGGCGCAATGACTAGAGGGGGTAATGCTGTTGTTTGCTTGCATGGGATTTTTGTGATGTAAAAAATGGCAATGTTCTTGATACCCAACAAGAGTAGAGGAACGTGACTCAGCATCCATCCAAGTTCAGTCCGCTTCAACTTGTGGTTATTGGTATATTGATGCCGACTACTCATGTGTAGGAGCTTCGCTCTCACCGTCGGGAAGCCATGGCGCCACATCAAGTGATGGAGGTCCTTATACATGGTGGTGAAGACGTTCCTGCCCTGGGAATGCGTTTGTGACTCGCCCTGCATTTTCACCAGTTCTGGAAAAAAAAAACTTATGCCAGATTCCAAGGTACTAAGGCTTTCTCTTAAATAGCAACGGATGCTCATGACCAAGAGTACATAATATACACATAGCAATACTATGGGTATATATGAATGGGGACAGCACGGGGATAGCATGGGTGGGGACCGTTCCACGTGGGGTCGGCATGGAATGGTGGCCACATGAAAACGCATGCCAACAAGCCGCCTGTGTAAGGGGAGGCCATTCAGAAAGAGCTGCAGCTTTAATGACCCCTGTCAGAGCAGCACCCCCAGACTCACACTGCTTTATTTCCAGCCGAATGCTTTGGCCTCCCCCCCCTGTGCAGCAGCAGCAGTCACAGACTCACACTGCTTTATTCCCAGCTGGATGTCTTGGTTCCCCCCTGTGCTAGCAGCAGCACCCGCAGACTCACACTGCTTTATTCATAGCCAAATGCCTTGGCTCTTCCCACCTGTGCCAGCAGCAGCACCAGAAGAATCACAGTGATTTATTCCCAGATGAATGCCTCGGCCCTCACCCCCTCACACCCCTCATGTGGCACTCCGATTTGAATTTCTGCAGCAGTGCATGGCGCTCTTTCACACTTCCCCTCTTGCTCTCACCACAGGAGATCATCCGCACTGCAGCAGCAGCAGCAGCAGCAGCAGCAGCAGCAGCAGCAGCAGCAGCAGCAGCAGCAGCAGCAGCAGCAGCAGCAGCAGCAGCAGCAGCAGCAGAAGCAGCAGCAGCATCAGCAGCAGCATCAGCAGCAGCAGCAGCAGCAGCAGCAGCAGCAGCATCAGCAGCAGCAGCAACAGCAGCAGCAGCAGATTCACACGCGTCAATCCCATTGGGATGCTTCAGGCCTCTCCCCTTCACCCGTCATCCCACCCAATCCCCTCATGTGGCGATCCAGGTTGATTTGGTACAGCAGTGCATGGCGCTCGTACACACTTCTACTCCTGCTCTCACCACGGGAAATGTCTCCCTCTGGACCACCACCAGCACCAGCACCAGCAGACTCACACTCCCAGATTTTGTCCCTGGCCAGTGCATACCCCCCATGCACTCCCATAGAAGTGCCAGCCACAGGATCAGCGTCAGGTGCAGCAGCAGCGGCAGTGGCCCTGAAGCTCTCCTTTTGAGGCGTATCAAAGCCACGCGGGGGCACTGGCGCCCTGAAGCTCGGCTCTAGTGGCTCAACAGCTTTGAGACAAGACACAGGGTCGCTTGATGCTGCACAAGCTGACTGTGGCGGCTGTAGCGGCTGAGTCAGCTGTGAGGACTGCGACTGTGGCTACTGTAGCGGCTGAGTCGGCTGTAGCATCTGAGCTGGCTGTGGGGACTGCATTGACTGTGGCGGCTGTGACGAGAGTTGTGACTTATCAGACCCGACGTCACATGAGGTGCATCCCCCGTAAGGGGCGTACCACTGATGGCCTGGCATGGACACCAATGGCTCCCCCCTTTGCTCTGCTGCTCCCCCCACACTTCCTTCATCATTCCCCCATGCAGTCCCTTTCTCTTCTGCCTCTGTCTCTTCTCGCTCTGGGCTGAGCCCTAGGCAAAGGGATAGATCCACTGAGCCACACGCCGGGCTTTTGGCTGATCCCGGGTTTCTCGCAAGAGGTGTGACTGTAGCGGGGCGGGCGGGACGGGCAGGCAGGCTGTTGCTTGGGTAGGAAGTGGCTGCAGCAGCAGCTTGAGAGGAAAAAGGAAAGACAGGCGCTGAGGATGTGTGTGGGCCAAGAGCCTCTAGAAGAAGGCTGACAGGGAGCACGTTGGCTGCAGGGCGAGAGGGACGGGGCGGGAGGGTAATGGAGTGTAGCAGGCGTTCAATTCCTTCTTTGAATGCTGTTTGAAGGTTTAGACGGCTTTGCTGTAGTGAACCCCACTCCGCATGTGCTTTCACGGCCTCCTCTTGCTGCTGCCGCTGCTGCTCCTGCTGCTGTCTACTAGCAACCCATGGGCGCAGGGCTGTGAAGCGCTGCAGGTCCCTTCCACAGGAGTGCAGCGTTCCAGCCTCGCTTTGCTCGCTCCAACAACGCGTTGCTAGGGGAAGGAGGTCAATGCTGTGACTGTGGGGTCTGGTGTTGTTGATAGTGGACAGGGGCGCCTCTTGAGGCGCCTCAGAGACATGAGGTGTCCTCTGGGGCAGCTGAGAGAAGAGAGACGCCATTTGGGGCAGCTGAGAGTTTTGAGACGCCCTTTGAGGCAGCTGAGAGACAAGAGACGCCCATTCAGGCAACTGAGGGATAAGAGCTGCCCTTTGAGCCGCCTCGGGAGCACCAGGCACCTCCAACATAGTCATGCAGGGCACTCTGTAGCCCTTGTGCCGCGCCTCAACCGCCGGCTCTGACTCCCGCGGCCTCTTCCGCAGCTCCTCCCGCGGCCTCCGCTGGACGGTAGTAACGGGCGGCGGCCAGGTGAATGCGCTGCTGGAATCCGGTGCGACTCCGCCGCGCGTGATCATGGCTAACGGCAGGAGTCGTTCCGCGTTCATTGAGTCGTTGTGGCCATGCGAAGACTCGCAGGCTCTGAATGCAGCGATCATGTCCCCCGCCGTCGCGGCGTGTTCGTTTCTGCTGCGGAGAAGGGATGCTGCGCCAACGACAGCGGTCCCATGATTCAAGTCAATGGGCCGGCGGACGCGCAGACAGGCGCGGCGCCGTGACGTATGATGTTGAACATAGGGGGGGTAAAAAAGGAGCTTGTTCGCGGCGAGAAAGCGGAGATAATCGCCGTCAGAGACCGCCATCATGGTCAGTTCAAACCCTAACCCAAAACCCGCAAGTTGCGGGAACCAAGCAAATGCGGTCGCTGACGGGGGTGTGAGTCTGACGCGGTTTCACTGACAGGGAATGTTTGAAACACTAGGCGGCGCTTGAAACGGTAGTAAGCAGAAACCAGAACGAGACATGAGATGATGTGTTGAGAGCTTTCCGATAATGTACACTTATAGCAGCTAGGGAACGGATTGCCTGGAATCGAGTCAAAGGAGGGAGTGAGCTCTGTCAGTGACAGCTTGTTGATTTACCAGCACTGCTGTACAGTCACTGTGTACTGTACCATCCCCCCCTCCCCCCTCCCCCATTTCTCGTCGAAACAGACGGCCAGCATGTGCCGCCAGCTACTCGCAGCTCGCGCGACGCGACAGCACCCAATCATCTTCGAGCGCGCGGGAAGTGCGCTTCGTGTGTTCGGCAGCGCTGGCAAGCGAGGCACGTGAGCTAAATCTCGATCCTTTGTGCCATGTGACGACCATGTCACTTCAAATAAAAATGGGGGCATCGTGACAAAAAAAAATCGAGCGATGCGAAACGAATGCCGCCCTGGATACGTCAGCTAGTTCGCGACCGGCCTCGCAGCGTACTGTTCCTACACGTGACAATCCCACATGCAGGTTCCTTAAAGCAAGGGTGCACATTCCTGGGGGTGGCTTTTGGGTGTAATGTTAGTGCACACCCTCTGGCGCTTGCTGATTCGAGGGCGAATTTTGCAGGGGGTGTAAGGCTGGTGCGAGGGATTGAAACAAGGCAGGCGATGCCTACCTATTTCGGTTGAGTTTTTGGCTGGGGGAACACACCGCGGAAGGGCGGAAAGGGCGGAAATCAATCGCGGAAGTGAGAAGCAAGCGGGCATGAAGTGAGTCGATCAACCAAGCGAGTGATAAACCAGCCAAGGCTTCAACACCAAAGCGTAGAAACATCACAACTCAAGTGATGGCAGTTAAGCAAGCACATTCTAAGCGCCACAGCGACATCGCCCGCACGTAGGAGGTTCGTTCTTCCACGTGTACATGGTAGTGCCTTTCTTCGCACGTGAATGGCGTCATCGCCGCCTGCGCGTGACGTCGTCGCCTGCGCGGCGCGTCGTTTTCCTGTCCTCTCTGCCTCCTCGTCCTTTCGCCACGTCACATCCTCCACCCCGAATCGCAGTAACCTATCCTCTACAGCCTCTCGCCTCCCCGCTGCTTCGTGTCCTGGCCGAACGACGCCTCGCCAGCTCGTCGGCGCGTCGTCGCCGGATCGTCGCTGACTCGCCGCCACGCCTCGATTGGTGCCTCATCTTCGCCGCCACATCGCCGCCCAGCCGCCTCTTCGCCGTCACACAGCCGCCCCGCTACCTCGCCTCCTCATCGCCTATACATTGCTGATCCGCTGCTAACTCTAATCAAGATCTGCATTTAGCGAAATGCTTGCCGCCCTAGTGCTCCAGCGCCTAACTCCTTTGCTCGTCTGAAATCTTAAACCTTTCCGCCACCTGTTCCCGATCCCTACTCGCATGCCATCCGGAAAATACACCATCATGCAGTCGTGGCACGCAGATCTTCCACACCTTTCTCCATGAGCTTCTCGAGCTTAGGGGTTTCCATAGAACTCTATTGCCGTCTGTTTCCTCTGAACTAGTTCTACCGCGTGTCTAGTCCCTGCTATGGGCGTATCGTCCTTAGCCGCCCCACCTCCCACATCGATGTCTCGAGCTCCTCCGATGCACCCCTGCCTCACGCGTTCAGTTCCCCATGCGCCGCCCCTACCCTCCCTTGCCTCCTTCCCCCCCACCCCGCCCTCTCTCCCCTCCCCGCCTTCCCCTCTCCCCATGCCCGTGTTCGCCACGCTCCCGCAGGTCGCGTCGTGCCTCTTTCTCGTCCGGGCCGTGCACTACCCCGCGCCGCCGGTGCACTTTCCTGGGTCTCAGGTGTTCCATACACTGCACCAGGTGGTCTAAGCATGTGCATCAGGTGCTTTACCGTGTTCCCGAGGGGGACATGCGCCTAACACGTCCTCTCCTCTCTCATCCCGTCCTCCCCTCTCTCATCCCCCCCTCCGCTCTCTCATCCCCTCCTTCCCAATACTCAGCCCCTCCTCCCATCGCTCCTCCCCTCCTTCCTTCTCTCATCCCCTCCTTCCTTCTCTCATCCCCTCCTTCCTTCTCTCATCCTCTCCTTCCTTCTCTCATCCCCTCCTTCCTTCTCTCATCCCCTCCTTCCTTCTCTCATCCCCTCCCTCCTTCTCTCATCCCCTCCCTCCTTCTCTCATCCCCTCCCTCCTTCTCTCATCCCCTCCCTCCTTCTCTCAGCCCTGCCTCCCATCGCTCCTCCCATCTCACCATCTCTCATCCGTCCTCCACTCTCCCATTTCCACCCTCCTTCTCTCATCCCCGCCTACCCTCGCTCCTCCACTCCGTCCTTCTCTCATTCCGTCCTTCCCTCTATCATCCCATCCCTCCTTCTCTCATCCCCTCCTTCCCTCACTCATCCCCTCCTCCCATCGCTCCTCTCCACTTTCCATCTCACATACCCTCCCCCATTTCCCCAGGTCGCTCCTCCCCTTTCCCCCAGGTCGCACCTCCCTTCCCCCTTTCCCCCAGGTCGCACCTCCCCTTCCCTCCTTCCTCCAGGTCGCTCCTCCCCTTTCCCCCAGGTAGCACCTCCCCTTCCCCCCAGGTCGCACCTCCCTTCCCCCTTTTCCCCAGGTCGCACCTCCCTTCCCCCTTTTCCCCAGGTAGCACCTCCCCTTCCCCCCAGGTCGCACCTCCCTTCCCCCAGGTCGCACCTCCCCTTCCCCTCTTTCCCCCAGGTCGCTTTTCCCCTTTCCCCGAGGTCGCACCTCCCCTTCCCCTCTTTCCCCCAGGTCGCTTTTCCCCTTTCCCCGAGGTCGCACCTCCCCTTCCTCCCTCAACGCTCCTCCCCTTTCCACCAGGTCGCTCCTCCCCTTCCAACCAGCTCGCACCTCCCTGTTCCCCTTCACAGAGCACCTTCACACTCTTTCACAATGCACTACCCCTCCCTTCCCTTTGCTTCCATTCCCCTCAAATCGCTTCTATGCCCCTCTTCTCCCTCCCCTTTCCTTCCCTTCTTATGTCTTCCCTGCGCTTCCCTTTCCCTATTCTCCCTTCCCTTTCCTTCCCTTCTTTTGTCCTCCCTGCACTTCCCTTCCCCTCTTCTCCCTTCCCTTTCCTTCCCTTCATTTGTCCTCCCTGCACTTCCCTTCCCCTCTTCTTTTTTCTCCCTTCCTCCCCTTTTTTCACCATGCCTCCCCTTTTTTCTCCCTGCCTCCCTTTTTTTCTCCGTGCCCCCCTTTTTTAACCCTGCATGTCCATGTGAATGTGCTACCTCCTCTAGTCTCTTGCTATGTGCAGGGCAAAGCCGTGTCTTCACAAGTTTGGTGGCGCAGGGTGCAGCAGCGACGCAAGAGCACATAGAGGACATGAGGCACTAAGAGGAGTGGTGGCATACTGTTTTGTACATCAAGATATTTGTAAAACATTACTAGTACGGGAGTTTTGTACTTTTCATAGGGTAAAGAGTTGTTGAAAATACCCGAAAACTTTCACAAAATCACAAGCATCACCAATGCCATCATTATTGGCTATCCTGATTCCTAGTGTGGATGTATATTTTGTTGTGAATAACTTCATTCGACGATTCTCGACATGGAGAGGGTCCACACTATCCTAGGTTCAACAAATTGTCATCTTGGGTGCTTCATGCTCGACGACCTGCACCAATGAAGGGAGAGGGAAGGTGTGAATGAGCAGACAGGGGAGCATAAGCAGATTGTAAGATAAAGAGTGGCATAGAGACAAGGACGGTGAGAGAAAGAGCATGGGGAAAAGAAATGGGTGAGCAGGGGGAACAAAGGGTAAGCAGGGGAAAAGAAAGAGAGAAGGGGAAGCAATAGTAAGCCGGGGGAAAAGAAAGAGTGAGCAGGGAGGGGAGAAATGACAGGGCGGGTGGGGGGGGGGGGGGGGGGGAGAGGAGAAATGACAAGGAGGGGTGAGATGTCAGGGTGGGGAGAAATGACAGGGAGGGGAGAAATGGCTGACAGTGAGGGAAGAACTGACAGGGCGGAGAGACAGGGGGGATAGGACAGGGCGCAGACCAACGTGAGGTGACCCAGTCAAGAGCGCGGTCACCTCAGCTGGTCGTTCGTCACCTGACCTGAGCCCTTGGGGCAAGTGTAAGCAGTTCGACATCAGGCCCCATTCCTCAGCTCAGACTTGCAACGAGGTGCCAAGGCCGGCCGGCACTCGCACTGCCTCCTGGCAGGGGCAGGGCGAGTCGGGAGAGAAGGGTGGGGGAGAAGGGTAGGGAGAAAAGGGGGGGAGAGGGGTAGGGAAAGAAGGGTGGGGGAGAGGGGCAGCTTGAGAAGGGTGGGGGAGAGGGGCAGCTTGAGAAGGGTGGGGGAGAGGGGCAGCTTGAGAAGGGTGGGGGAGAGGGGCAGCTTGAGAAGGGTGGGGGAGAGGGGCAGCTTGAGAAGGGTGGGGGAGAGGGGTAGGGAGAGAAGGGTGGGGGAAAGGGGTGGAGGGGAAGGTGGGGTTGAGAGGTGAGGGAGCAGAGTAGGGGAGACGGGTGGGGGGAAAGATGGAGTGCCTCGGGAGAGGGGTCCAGGAGAGGCGTATGGGAGAGGGGTTGGGGAGAGAAGGGTGGGGAGAGGGGTAACAGAAAACGGAGTAGGAAAACCAAACTTTTTGTTTCGTAGACCTCACCTTCCCCCTTTCCCCCTCCTCCCACTTCCCCTCCTCCCCATTTCCCCTTTCACCCACTTCCCCTCCTCCCCTTCCCCTCTCACCCTATGCTCCCCCTTCTCCCCCCCTCCACCTCACTCACCCTCAGGCGCGGCCACTCGCGCATGGCCTGCGCCAGCTTGCGCAGCACCATGCGGTCTGCAGGCATACGGTCCTCACACACCTGGGGGGAGGGGAGGAAGGAGAGGGGCGGAAAGGGCATGGTGAGAGGGAAAAAAGAGAAATGTTCTGAGTTGTCTCGAAATAAGCAAGGAGCCAGCGACTCATAGTCAGTTGGCAGATGACATCATCGGGATAGCTTCTTGGAGGGGGGCTGGCGGAAGCTTGTCACCAAAAATCACAACCTGACCGAGGCCGCATAGGATGCAAGGGCAGGGAGAATGGGAAGGAAGGGGAGGTCGGTGCTAGAGGGGGAAAGCGGAAAGAGAGGGAAGGTTGGGGATAGATGGTGAGGGGAGAGGGCGGAGTATGATATAAAGGGGAAGGGGAGTTAGGCAGAGACGGGAGAAAGGGGAGAGAGGGATATGGCCAGAGTGGCGAGAGAGGGAGTCAGGCAGCGTGGTGAATCTAGGAGAGAGGGGAAAGAGGGGAGAAAGGCGAGATGAGAGAATAGAGAGAGCAGAGCAGGCAGGGTGTGGAGTACGGGCGAGAGTATGCTTTGACGAACGCAGAGAGGGGAGTACTGCCGAGCGAACAGTAAGAAAGAATGGGGGAAGGGATGGGATGCTGTGGCGTGTGGAGAAATGTACATATATGAAAGAGATCAAAGATGCGAGGTTATATCAGAGTGTGGCGAGAGGGAATATGACAGGGCAGAGAGTGGGGATATGACAGGGCAGAGAGGGGAGACGGGAGGGGAGGGGAGATATGACGATTGATTATGCGTGGGGGTCGCACGGAGTTATGTTGCGTAGGTTCCGCGCCTGGTAAGACAGGCAATGAGACTCGTGGCGCCCGCCCACCGCGTATCATGCGGCAGCGGACGCGTGCGGGCGCGGGAGCTAGCGATGTGCAGGCGCGGAAGCTGTGTTGTGATAGCCTGTGGGTTGCGATGCGAATGCAATCTAGACTGTTGTTCGTACATCGAGGTGATACGGAACAGGGGAGGTAGACGCGCAGCGACGGGTAAGGCGCTGTGACGTCGAGGGGAGAGGCACCGCGACGGTGAGGAGAGAGGCACGGCGACGTGACAGGAGGCGATGCGACGGCGAGTGGTGTCTGCGCATCCGACGGTGAGGAGAAAGGGGCGGCGAGGGCGACGGGAGTAGCGCTAAGATCGCTCAGACGCGTTGCTCACTGAGGGGCGTATGCGCTGTCCCAACGTAGGGCATGCGCTGTTTCGAGTGGCGGGAGATGCACTGGTGGCGTGTGGGGCGGGATCCTGTCAGAGCGAGTATAAGCGCAGAGAGATGGCTTCTTCCGTCCGAGTGATATAACAATATGTTTACTTATAACAATAGGGTTTAGTCTGTTTAGACGATTAGGATATCCCAGCTCTAACTACGGATCTCTCTTGCCAAGGCCAATGCGCGCTGATGGCCCAACTCTAACCAGTGTGAGAGTACTATGCTGGTTGATCGTAGTCGAGTGAGTTGCCTGCTGTGTTTTGGTACACAAACTCCAGTGCGGTCCCTCCAAGTTCCCAACCCTGCTTTCTTCGCGCAGCACTAATAGGGGGAACACCTCGTCAATCTCCGTAGGGGTTGGCGCAAGAAATTGTCGCCTCCAACGCCCAACCACAAACCCGGTAACCAGGTGGAGGCAAGTGATAAACCTTTGCCTCCACCCCCCCGGAGTGCACCCTTGCTTTAATCTCGGCTTCCGATTTGTCGACCAAGATAACGAGTTTTCCAAAAGGTCGCGAACCATTGTCGCCACAAACGAGTGCCGCGGTCTCTTGAAGACTTGCAAGCTGCGCTTCTGAAAGCCGAATACTGTAGATTCAAACAAGGCGGTTGGTAACTCCCAATAATCACCGAAAACGACAGCTGTTATGCGAGAGGAAGTTAGGAACAGGTTTCGGATTCTTGACGAACACTGAGTGCTGATTTGGTTTCTAGAAGGAGAAGGGGGAAGAGGAGGAAGAAGGGGAGGAAGGGGTTGAGTGGGCGGGAATTCGACGAATAATCCGGGAGAAGGGGAAGCTGGCCTGGCAGTGATGGTCTGAGGTAAGGGGGAAAGTGCTGAGTGGGGGAGAGTAGGGGGGCGGAGTGCGGGAGAGCTAGGAGGGAAGGGGGAGCCGCCTGGTCGGGACTCGGGATCACTTGACTTGGAAAAAAGGGAGAGAGCAGGGTGGTGAGAAATTGGACAAGGTTTGTGTGCCTGACCAGACGAGGGAGGGAGTGGGAAAAGGGGAGAGGAAAACATCGGTACACCCAGTCTACAGCAGTATCAATCTCCTTCAATGTTTTATCCCTCCAAAGGCTCCCTCTCGCGCACTCTATAATGCTTATTTAACCTCCTATAGAGAGTGCCTTCACCATGGTGCCACAGATGCCCTTTGTAAGTCAACTATAAAAAAACCTCACACCTACCCTAACCCACTATAGTTTTATCAAACCCATTTTTCGTATGTGGTCATTTCTACGACACAATCGTTGACACACCATATAGTGGTCCCATGTCATTCCAAGCAACGAGTATCATCACCATGGTAGCGTGAGTATAATAGGGCAACCCAAACGACGCAGCGCAACTGTGATACATGTGCACTACGATAACTTTCGCCCTTGTGCTCCTCATTATAGTTGAATGTATTGCATTGTAATTATTATACAATTCTCATCCTTGTGACTGGCTTACTATCGGCTGCCACGTTGCCACCAAGTACCAGGCCGGACAAGCTACCTTTGAGTGACCATCGCTAACATTTCCTAGAGCATTCCACTGTTGTTGGCCCAACCTGCTACTGACTTATTTACAAGGGCATGTTTGTATGGTGGGTGGCATACCCATTACCCCCCATGTTGTACATGTAGCCCTCCCACACTCAATTGGTGATGACCACAATGTCCCTTCAACAATCTCCCCATCACTGGGGTCATCTCCCCCTCACGTGGGGCTCGTTAGGGCACTGGCGCTCACTTGGCGTACACTAGGATTCTAACCGGATACCATTCTGGATCTGATTGTCAAACTATATATGTTTTGCTAGATTATGTAGGCTGTAGTGGGGTAGCCAATGTAGGGTACAACCCCTTAGGGCTTTCCCTTGTACCAAAACTCTCTCGATAGTTTCATCATTCCTAGCTACCTACTCTAACATGGTATTAAGAGCAATAGGTCCTTAAGACCTTAGGAGCATTTTTTTTCGGGCCCACCACCTACCACTTGCGGTTACCGAGCTACCCCGCGCCCTGTACTGCCCTAGCCCCGCGCACGTCCTGCTAGCAGCCCGTGCGGCCCGCGCGTCGCCCGCTAGTAGCCCACGCGACCCACTAGTCGCCTCTGCTGGCCCGCGCGCCGCCCGCTAGTAGCCCGCGCGACCCGCCTGCCGTCTGCGCAGCCCGCACGCAGCTCCTGCCGACCCGCGCGCCGCCTGCCGGCAGCACCGTAGGCCGCATGTAGCCCCGTGCGCCGCCTGCTCCTGCCGCGGCTGCCTGCTACGCCCCGCGCGCCGCTTGTAGCGCTGCCCCGCAGCCCCGTGCGCCGCCTGCCCTGCTGCTCTGCCGGCCGCTAGTAGCCCCGTGCGCCGGCTGCCTTGCTGCCGCGGCTGCCTGCTGCACCTACGCGCCGCCCACCCTGCTACTGCAGCCACCCATTAGGCCCTGCGTGCAGCCCGCCCTGCTGCCCTGCCGGCCGTCTGTAGCCCCATGCACTGCCTGCCCCTGCCGCGGCTGCCACTGCTACGCTGCTACTGCTACCAGCGCCGCACTGTCTCACCGTGCCCGAGCCGCGCTGCACCGCCCGAGCCACACTGCACTGCTGAGCTGCGCCGCACTGCCTAGTTGCCTGGCAGACCGGTTCTACTGCTGCACTGCTGCTAGTACTACTGCTGCTTGTCTACCAGCGCCGCACTGTCTCACCGTGCCCGAGCCGCGCTGCACCGCCCGAGCCGCACTGCACTGCTGAGCTGCACCGCACTGCCTAGTTGCCTAGCAGACCGGTTCTACTGCTGCACTGCTGCTAGTACTACTGCTGCTTGCCTGCAATCGCTCTGCTCTGCTAGTCTCGCGCCAGCATCTATGGCCACCCTCCGAGTTCTGTCGTTCGATGCCGAGGGCCGCCCGATTCAGCTCGAAACCTGGCTAGATGACCTGCAGCTGTTCCTAATGAGCGATAGCAAGGACAATGTCTCCCTCTATGACCACACGTCTGGTGCCTCAGTCGCTCCTGCTGCCACCGCTGAGCTTAGCGCCCGTTCCCAGTGGCAGACCCGTGATGCTGCTGCGCGCCTAGCCATTCGAAATCACCTTCCGTTAGCCGAGCTCACGCATTTTGGCGAGTACAAAAATGCTAAGACCCTGTACGACGCTGTAGTTGCTCGATACTCCTCCCCTGCCATAGCTGAGCTTAGCCGCCTCATGCTGCCCTACCTGTTTCCTGAGCTGTCAACCTTTGCCACAGTTGCCGATCTCATTACCCACCTTCGCACTAGCGACACCCGCCTTCGAGCCGCCCTCCCCAAAGAGTTCTGTGCTAAGCACCCGCCTCCGATGTACAGGATCCTCCACTTCATAGTCACCCGTCTCCCTGACTCTCTTAGCTCGGTCAGGGAGCACTTTCTCACTCGCTGTCCCACCGACCTCACTGTTGACCTCCTAGAGGAGCACCTCATTGCAGCAGAGAAGAGCATTGTCGCTGTAGGTGCTGCTCGTGGCGCTCCTCGCACCCCCATCTTTGAGGGGTGCTCTCCCTCTCCCCTTGCCCCCTCCTACGCTACTGGCGCTGCTGTTGACTACCTTGGTGCTGAGTCTGTTGGTGCTACTTCTGCTCCTAGTGGGAGGCGCCGCCGCGGCAAGGGCAAGGGAGCCAAGAGTAGCGGAGGTGGCACCGAGGGGGGTGGTGGTGGAGGCGGTGGAGGAGGAGGAGGTGGCGGAGGGGGTGGCGGCGGGAGTGCTGGCGGGAGTGGTAGCGTCAGTAGCGGCGGTGGAGGCGGTGGTGGCGGAGGGGGTGGCAGCGGCGGTGGCGGCGGCGGTGGCAGCAGCGGTGGTGGCCGGGGCGGTAGTGGCGGTGGGGGTGGCGGTCGGGGTGGAGGCACGGGCGCTGGTCAGAGGCAGCAGCAGCAGCAGAGTCCCCAGACGACCCAGCAGCTTCGTGAGTGGCTTGCTCAGCGTGGGAGGTCTGGGGGTGGTGGTCGCTGCCCGTATGTCATTCGCACAGGTGACCGCAAGGGTCAGACATGCGAGAAGTTCCACACCCAGCACCGCTGCTTCTCCCGCCTTGACGATGCCTGGCGTGAGGAGATGGGCGAGGACTATGAGTGCCCTCGCTGGTATGAGCTGCTTAGGGCTGGTGTAGACATCTTTGCTCTTGACTATGATGCTATTATTGCTGCCATGTATGCATTGGAGATTAGTGCTGATGGTGACTGTTACTTGTGTGTGCCGCCTGACCCTGGTATAGAGACTGGTACTCTAGGTGCTGGTGAGGCTGCTGCCTTAGGTGCGAGCGAGTCTGCTCTCTCAGGTACTGCGCCTGCTGAGGTCTTGCACACCTTCACGCTTGACTCAGGTGCTTCCCGCTGCTTCTTTCGTGACAGTACTGCACTCACACCACTCCCTGCACCTGTTGCAGTCTCTCTGGCTGACCCCTCAGGGGGCCCAGTTCTTGCACGATCCACCACTGTGCTCTCGTGCCCGGCGGTTCCGTCTGGCTCTCTGTCAGGTCTCCACTTCCCCTCGTTCTCTACGAACTTGGTGAGCACTGCTGTCCTCCAGGATGTAGGGGTTGACACCTTCACCCTTGGTCGGTAGCGTGTGGCAATCTGTACGTGCTCCCAGACCGGCCGCCACCTGGCCACGTTTACCCGTAGGCCAGGGTCGAGTCTTTACACACTGACGATTGCGCCTCCTCAGGTAGCTGCTACTGGTCAGGTGTCTGCGTCAGGTCAGGTAGCCTCCCCCTGTGAGTGTCGCTCCCTGTCGCACCAGACTCTTCTCTGGCACCACCGCCTGGGTCACCCCTCCTTGCCACGTATCCGTGGCATGCACTGTCATCTCCTTGTGTCTGGTCTTCCCAGGTCTCTCCCTCCCCTCCCTGCCTCGCCTGCGCCACCCTGCCTTCCTTGCGTTGAGGGGCGGCAGCGCGCCGCTCCTCACTCCTCCTCGTTTCCCCTGACAGAGGCTCCTCTGCAGACCCTCCACCTGGACGTGTGGGGCCCAGCCCGCGTTCGTGGACAGGGCGGTGAGCGGTACTTTCTGCTGGTTGTCGACGACTACTCGCGTTACACCACGATCTTCCCCTTGTGCACCAAGGGTGAGGTCCCTGCTGTCCTGATCCCTTGGATCCGAGCAGTTCGTCTCCAGCTCCGCCGCAGGTTCCGCCAGGACCTGCCTGTCCTGCGTCTGCACCCTGACAGAGGTGGTGAGTTCACCTCCGACCTCTTGCGGGCCTTCTGTCAGGGGGAGGGCATCGAGCAGTCGTTCACGCTTCCGGGCTCACAGCAGCAAAATGGGGTTGCTGAGCGCCGCATTGGCTTGGTCATGGAGGTCGCTCGTACCTCCCTGATCCATGCGGCAGCTCCCCATTTTCTGTGGCCGTTTGCGGTCTGGTACACCGCGCAGCAGCTCAACCCCTGGCCCCGTGTCTCCTTGCCGGAGACCTCGCCCACACTGCGTTGGACGGGGAAGGTTGGCGATGCGTCGCGTTTCCGGGTCTGGGGTGCTCGTGCCCTTGTCCGGGATACGTCCGCGGACAAGCTCTCCTCCCGCACCATTCCCTATGTCTTCCTTGGCTTTGTCCCTGACGCGCCTGGCTGGCAGTTTTACCACCCCACCTCGCGCCGTGTCCTGCCCTCTCAGGACGTCACCTTTGACGAGTCGGTTCCTTTCTACCGTCTCTTCCCCTACCACACTGCCCCTCTCCCTCCCCCGCCGCTTTTCCTCGCTCCAGGTCCCCCTCCGGTAGACCCACTTCCCCCTCAGGGTCCTGCTCCTTCAGGTGTGTCTCAGGTAGACCCGCCCCCCTTGGCTGAGCCTGTAGAGGTCACTAGCGACTCAAGTGCTGCTGTAGGAGGTGCTGCTGGGGGTGCTGCATCTGGGGGTGCTGAGCCTGCGCGTGAGGTGCTGGGGAGTGCGGAGCCTGGGGTTGCTGAGCCTGCGGCTGCGGAGCCTGGGGGTGCTGAGCCTGTCTGTGAGGTGCTGGGTGGTGAGGAGCCTGGGGGTACTGCGCCTTCGAGTGCCGAGCCTGGGGGTGCTGAGCCGGAGGGTGCCGGGTCGGGGGGTGCCGAGTCTGCTGGTGTTCCTCTGGGTCTCGTTTCCCGACGCGGGCCTCTCTCACCACAGCAGGCACGACAGTGGCTTGCGTCGCGTACCCGCCTGAGGAGTCATACTGCTGGAGCTGCTTGTCGTGGAGGTGCTGGTGTCTCTGGTCCTGGAGGTGCTCGTACTGGAGGTACTGGAGCTGCCGGGACTGGTGCTGCTCCTGGAGCTGGAGGTGTCGGCTCTGGGGGTGCTGCTGCTGGAGGTACTGGGGCTGGAGGCGCTGGAGCTGGAGGTTCTGGAGCTGCTGGAGGCGCTGGAGCTGGAGGTGCTGCTGCTGGAGGCACTGGAGCTGGAGGTGCTGCTGCTGGAGGCGCTGGAGCTGGAGGTGCTGCTGCTGGAGGCACTGGAGCTGGAGGTGCTGCTGCTGAAGGCGCTGGAGCTGGAGGTGCTGATGCTGGAGGCACTGGAGCTAGAGGTGCTACTGTTGGAGGTTCTGGAGCTGCTGGAGGCTCTGGAGCTGGAGGTTCTGGAGCTACTGGAGGCGCTGGAGCTACTGGTACTGGTGGCACTGCACCGCCGCGACAGTTTTTCGCTCCGCCGTCACCGTCGTCTCTGCCACCACCTGACTCCGTGCTTCGCCAGGTTCTTAACCTCCCGTCTTCTACTAACCTCCCGTTACAGCCCGGCGCACCACTGCCTGCTCCTTCTCCTTACACTGAGCAGCCAGACTCGCTTACAGAGCGTTGTGAGCCTGTGTCTCGTCCTGCCTTGCCTGTTCGCGCTAGTCGCACTGGTCGTCGTGTTCCTCGTGAGCGTCCTCCTCCTGTCCCCGGCACGCACACTATGGCACTTCGTCCTTCCTCTGTTCCACAGCGTGTCCCTCTACCGTCTCCTCTTGCGTCTTCTCTGCCTCGCGTTCAGGACCCTGAGTCTGATCTGGTTCGTGCTGCTCACCCTACTGTCACGCGTCTGCTAGCCACTGTTGCTACTGAACCGTCGTTTGAGTTTGCTGATGCGTCTGCCTAAGTTTCTGAGCTTGTTGACTTTGCTGCTGCCTGTCGTCTAGACTTCGCAGCTAGTCTTGTTGCTGAGTCTGAGTCTGTCTGTCCTCCGTCCGTTGGGGGTGAGTGTGCTCTTGGCACGGACGTCCTTGAGGACAGGCAGGAGGAATTTGAGTGTCTTGCAGCCGCTGCGCCTCATCTCGTGGCCATGCTGCTTGCCCTTGAGGGAGACCCGGATGCTCCAGACATCCCGACCCCGCGCTCTTACGCTGAGGCGATCGCGGGTGAGTGCTCCTCTCAGTGGCAGACAGCCATAGACGCAAAGATGGCATCCTGGAAGTCCACAGGCACTGTCGTCGACGCTGTTCCTCCTCCTGGGGCGAACGTAGTCGATGGCATGTGGATTTTCAGGGTGAAGCAGCCGTCGAGTTCTCCGCCTGTCTTCAAGGCTCGTTACGTTGCACGAGGCTTCAGTCAGTGACAGGGAGTTGACTTCTTCCAGACCTTCTCCCCGACCCCGAAGATGACCACTCTTCGGGTACTGCTGCACGTTGCCGCTCAGCGTGACTACGAGCTTCACTCTCTGGACTTCAGCACAGCCTTCTTACAGGGCAGCCTGCACGAGGACATCTGGCTGCGCTGCCCACCTAGCTTCACTGGGTCGTTCCCTCCTGGTACCCAGTGGAGCCTCCGCTGGCCGGTCTTCGGTCTCCGTCAGGCGCCTCATGAGTGGCACGACACACTGAGGACGACACTTGCGGCACTTGGGTTTGCTCCTTCGACTGCAGACCCGTCGCTGTTTCTGCGCACCGACACTTCGCTGCCGCCGTTCTACATCCTCGTATACGTCGACGACTTGGTCTTTGCCACTGCTGACACTGAGGCTCTCGCCCTTGGGAAGTCGGAGCTGCAGAAGAGACACACGTGCACAGACCTGGGTGAGCTGCGCAGCTACCTTGGCCTGCAGATCACCCGGGACAGAGCACGGCGCACCATCACACTGACTCAGTCACACATGGTGCAGCAGGTCCTTCAGCGCTTCGGCTTCACTTGGTCCTCGCCACAGTCCACTCCTCTGGCTACCAGTCACTCGCTCTCAGCTCCACCTTCGGACGAGTCCGTAGAGCAGAGTGGCCCGTATCCAGAGCTAGTGGGCTGCCTCATGTACCTGATGACCTGCACTCGTCCTGACCTCGCGTACCCTCTTGGCCTTCTGGCACGCTACGTGGCTCCTGGTAGGCACCAAAAGGTGCACATGGATGCTGCGAAGAGGGTACTGCGCTACTTGTGCAGTACATCGGGCATGGGGCTCGTGCTTGGAGGGCGGAGCTCATTTGTCCTCACTGGGCACTCAGACGCTTCTTGGGTTGACGACCTGGCTACGCAGCGGTCACCACAGGGTTACACGTTCAGCCTTGGCTATGGCTCTGTTTCTTGGCGGTCTACACGCTCGTCTTCTGTTCTCAGCTCCAGTTGTGAGGCTGAGATCTACGCCGCAGCCATGGCTGCACAGGAGCTACGCTGGCTCACCTACTTGCTGACCAACTTGGGAGAGAGGCCTCGTTCTCCTCCAGTTCTGTACGTCGACAACAAGGCTGCCATTGCCTTATGTCAGGACCACAGACTAGAGCACAGAACGAAGCACATCGCTCTGCGTTACTTCCTTGCTCGAGAGTTGCAGCAGCGTGGTCAGCTTCGTGTCGCTCACGTGCCCACCCGGGCCAACACGGCTGATGTGTTCACCAAGGCCCTTCCGGCTGGTGATCATCAGCGCTTCTGCACTGCTCTAGGCCTGGTGACTACGTTTCCTCACTTGCTGTAGACTCTGGTTGTACTGTGATATATATATATATATACCTGCATGTTTACTCTTGCTAGGTAGTGATCACTGTACTGTTGTTGTTGCATATATAACTCTGCATGTGAGCTGGCCTTGTGGCCCCTTTGCTTATGCTCGGAGTGTGTGGTGACGTTGTGATCCACCCTGAGCTTGCATTGCTTTTCCTGACTGGTCTTGTGACCCCTTGTTCTCCCCCACTTTGCCTATGGGGGTGTGTCAAACTATATATGTTATGCGAGATTATGTAGGTTGTAGTGGGGTAGCCAATGTAGGGTACAACCCCTTAGGGTTTTCCCTTGTACCAAAACTCTCTCGAAAGTTTCATCATTCCTAGCTACCTACTCTAACACTGATACCACTGTGGGATAGGCTTGTCCTCTGGTTGGCAAAAACTATGAGCTACTCCAATTACTATAGCTCTGTCTTTGCTTTCCAGCAAGCCACGGATCATGTGATTCGCCGAAGTGTTGCCTAAGATATGGCATAAAACATGAAGGGTATGCTCGGGGTTGAATAATAGGATGCTCTTTGGATTTTTACTTCAAATGCACCACATACAATGTGATTAAGCTTTTCAATCTAACACATGCATCAAAAGCGAACTGCTTCATAGGCCACTATACTCGCATCGCGAAAAAACATTTCGGTTAGGTGAAATCTGGTAGTCGGATTTTACCGAATCCGAATGTTCCTTCATCTCGAATGTTATTGTGTTGCCATGTGGCACTAATTCAATGGGGCTTCCGAAGTCAACCCAACATTCGCAAAACATGAAACTCATGCAACTGCGAGCACCGACGAAGCACCCTTCACTGGGTTGGGGGCAAACTGCATTACTATCATTTCTTTCCAACAGCTGCACATTGGCGATATATGGATTTTATTAAAAGACAACAAGCATAACAAAGTGGAAGTGGAAATGTACAACATGCCTAACGTTTTACCTTGGTCAGTTTTGCTGTGCGTTTTTACATGTTGTAGACTGTTTATTGTGTTTTTCCATCTATTTGTTGTTTGCATTATAATATGAATGTATACTTTATAGGATCGTCTCAAGTTTATTGCAGGAGTGTAGCAGTGGAACATTGCTTGTGATTGGGTACAAACTCTGTCAGTAAATGATTGAATATCGACAGAAGTGAACATAACAATGTGATATAGTGGTTTATACATGTTTCAAGGGAATACAAGGTCATAGCTAGCCACGTATTCTAGGAGGGTACATTCCCCCTTAAGGCTAACATAGATTGGTAATAACTGTGTGGTTCGATAACCGTTCAAATGGTATTCATGCACATTAAATTTCGAGTACTTTCTACTTTCAACCGTCTTTGATGGTTGCATTTGTCGCTCATGATATCGTAACAGTTTGTGCATGCGAAATGAATTTGCCCTAATGTAGAATTCTAACCAAACAGCCTTACAAATGAGTCTCAATGTAGTCACGAGACAAGTGAGGGGACGCACTGATACAGTATTAACTATTTATGTGATATAATGACTGAATCCGGTCTAAAGGCCCCCGTTACATATGGTTCTTGATTTCACACCTCTTATTTCATATTACAATTCGGGATCATCAGCAAATGATTTGGGTTGCCGAGCTTGGGAAGCATAAAGGATCACTGAACCGACGAGTACGACACCAGCATCACCTACACACGAGTAACACGCACCCTCATCACTAAGCTCAGTCACATACATAGCATAGATAGCCTTGTTGACCTGAACAAAGTCAAGAGCATAAACATCTACTCCCATCCCCTGCAGTTTCAGCCAGTTGGGGGCTGGCAGCTCATCACCGTACTCATCCACCCAGGCATCCTCAAGACGGCCGAAGCAGCGATACTCAGTGTGCGCCTTCCCGCAGGTCTGACCCTTCAGCTTCTCAGTGCGCCTGACGTACGGGCAGCGACTAGAGCCCTCAGAGGAACCACGTTGGACAACCCACTCACGAAGTTGCTAAGGGGTGGGGTTGTCCGAGAGGCGCGGCAGCTGCTGTCCACTCCCAAAGGCTCCACCACTACGTGCAGAAGTGCCGCGGCCTCCACCCTTGCCAGCTCCACCCCGACCTCCTCCACCGCCCCCGCTGCCCCCACCACCCCAGCCGCCTCCACCACCCCCGCCGCCTCCACCATCCCCGCCGCCTCCACCACCCCGTCCGTCTCCACTGCCTACACCCCTAGAGCCACCACCACCGCCTCCACCCCCGCCACCACCACCCCCGCCACCTCCACCGCTGGTGCCGCCCTCACCACCCTTGCCCCCTTTGCCCTTGCTGTTGTTACGCCTCCCACTAGGAGCAGACGCAGCACAAACTTCCGCAGCACCAAGGAGGTCGACAACAGTAGCAGTAGCAACTGAGGAGAGGAGAGGGGAGGGAGCACACCCTTCAAAGAAGGGGGAGCGGGGAGTGCCGCGAGAGGCAGCGACAGCGACAGCGCTCTTCTCAACCTCGAGAAGGGACTTCTCAAGCGAGTCAAGCGTGAGCTCAGTGGGGTCAAGGGCTAGGAACTTGTCCCTGACAGTGCGAAGGGAGTCAGGGAGATGAGTGACGAGGAAGTACAGGGTGATATACAGCGGGGGGGGGGTTCGCAGCGAGAAAGGTCGGCTTGAGAGCGGCGCAGTAGCGAGCCTCACTAGAGCGGAGGTGGATAAAGAGGTCTGAGACAGTATGGAAATCGGCTAGATCGGGATGCAGGTACGGCAGCATGAGACGGCCTAGGGCAGCAGTAGCTGGGGAGGAGTAGCGAGTGACAACTGCGTCATAAAGAGCTTTGGTCGTTTTCTGTTGGCTAAAATGCGCCCTTTCCGCTACTGGAAGGTGGTTGCGGACAGCAAGGCGGGCAGTGGCATCACGCATGAGCCACTTCGAATGATATGCGTGCGATGTGTCCGTGGGGGCTGGGAGGGATCCCTCGGTGTAAACGAACAAAGAAACGCCATCCCTAGACTCGCTCTGTTGGAACAGCTGGAGATCATCGAGCCAAACTTCAAAATTAATCACGCGACCCTCTTCATCAAAGCTAGGAACTGAGATGGTAGTCATAGTAGCAGCAGTAGCAGTAGTAGCAGCAGTGGCAGCAGTAGTAGGAGCAGCAGTAGCAACAGTACGGAAGTGCGGCTCAATAGGGGCACAGCAATGCGGCTCGGGCAAGGCGGCGTGGCTAGGCAGGGCGGATCGGCTCGGCAGGGCGGTGCGGCGCAGGCTGGGCAGCGCGGCTCGGCAGCAGCAGCTCAGGCGCGGCAGCAGGAACACTTTGCAGCAGCAGCGCGTTCTGCAGTAGTAGCCGCGCTCAGCAGCAGCAACAGCAGGTAGCAGTTCCAGCAGCAGCGCGTTCAGCAGTAGCAGCCGCACTCAGCAGCAGCAGTAGCGCATGCAGCAGGAGGGGCCGCGCAGGTGAGGGCGCAGGCTGCTATCGGGTAGCGCAGTGGCGCTCGCAGGCAGGGGCGTCGTGGCGCTCGCGGGCAGGGGCGCAGTGGCGCTTGCGGGTAGGCAGAGCGGCGCAGGCTCGCGGGCGGGCACTTGCGCACAGCAGCAGCGTAGCAGGAGCGGAGTGCGCGGCAGCAGCGGCAGCGCGCAGGGGCCGGGTGCACAAGCGTAAGGGCAGCAGCCCGTGCAGCAGCGGGCAATGCGTTGGGGCGTGCGGGGCAGCACGCAGTGCGCACCGCAGGCGGGGCGCGCGAAGGCCGCGAAGGTTGCGAGAGTGGCGCATGAAGGCCGCGAGCGTGCGGGGCGCAGGTACCAGCGCGAGCAGCACGCGGGGCAGCACAAGGAGCGCCCGACTGCAAATGGGCAGCAGGGCAGCGCGACACTCTTTGGCATGGCTGGGCAGCGCAGTAGTGATTCGGGCAGGGGAAAATTTGATGGTGGGCCCTTTAAGAACTTAGGTCCTAAGGTCTAGGAACGCCCTAGCCTCTGAAACCATGTTTGAAACCTAGTGAGAAGGATGTCGATTAGGTAAGGAGGGAAAGTGCAAGAGTATCGAGGAAAAAGGGCTGTACCCTCTAGGGATAACCCTTACACAACCTAGAAACATATAAAAATATGAATGTTTTGACAATCGTCATTGCATACGTCATAGAAAATGTCTATCTGGTTACGAGAATTAGACATTGGCATTTGACTTTCTACAATCACAATTATGCCCATGGTGTTATGAATGAACTTGCAGAGTGCGCAGAATATCGAATAACGAGAATGATTGATTACTGAATTACTGAATGACGATACAATGGAAGTGACGAGGCCTAAATAGGGGAAGTCCTAGCTAGGCGGGGAGGTTGGGCGAGGATGGCTCGGTGATGGTTGCGATTGGTGCGGAGGCAACTCGGGAGTGGTTCGGTGCGACGAAATAGGAAGGACAGGTTCGTCGCGTGACCCTCGGGATGGCCTCGCTAACGAGTGCCTCAGTAAGGATTCTGTAAATCCTTACACATGGCGACTAGGGCGAAAGTGAGCGACATGCCAAAACCGTTTCACACACCTGCTGCCAGGCTACCTGGTGTTATTCTAACGAGCATTGTTTGTACTTTCAACCTCCTCCTTCCCCAAGTTGGGAGTTCTTCCTCCCCCCCTCTGCCTCCTCCAGTCCCCCCCGGCTGGCCATCCCATCTCCCTCCACCTGCACCAGATATCATTCACTCCCCCTTCAACCCTCTCCCCTCCATCTGCCTGTCTCTTCCCAAACCCGAACCCCTACATCCACCTCCCCCGCACCCCTTTCCCTCCCCCGCTTCCCGCCGAGTTCCCTTCTCCCCTTCCTCCTTCCTACACTCACGACGAAACGGTACCGTACTGTACCGCGTTCCATCACTTAGTGTTGGATTCTAATTCAATTGTCAAGAATATAATCTCCGATTTCCGCGCTCAAAACAGCTGTTCTCCTGCTGTCTACTGGAAGTTACTACACAACCGCCAAACCTCATTCTATTGTTAGCATGTGAAGTCACAGATTATATTCACGACAACGCATCGGCGCGACAAGCGGGGTTGTCTTAAAGGCCACACCCCGAATTACACAACGAAGTCAACGAAAAAATTGTAGGTTCGGAAAACCCCATAAGGAGGTTCGGTGGGAAAATCGAGAACCAATCGCGTCAAAAACCCACTCAAAACCTTCGACCAATCATGTGAAAGTAGTGACAGTTTTGGGGCCGACACACTAATTCTGGATGTGTCCTTTAAGGTCCAATCGGAAGTCGTAATTAGAAGAATTGCCCATGTGCGATGGTCACTCGCGAGAACAGGCTGTGATGCCGGTCACGCGGCACAGACTGAGGTACTCAGGCGGCATTCATTCCGAGCTCTCGATTTCATGTCGCCGGGTGCCGCCATTCAGATATTTGCTAAATAGACACATCAGTATTACGTGGCGTGAATGGCTGTATCCTGACATCGCGATTTTCGGCTCACATGCTTTGCCAGCGTTGCCGTACTGCGACGCATATTGAAACGTTGCTGGCAGGGAGGTAGCAGCCTGGGTTTCGGAACTTCGGAGTCCTGCGTTTCGTAATTTTTGTGCGTGGGATTGACTTGGGCTACGTGTCGGAATCTGGTCGCCCAGCTGCAGGATGGGGCGCTTGACCAATCCGAACTGTAGGTGAGGTGGCGCTTGACTTCCGCCCACCTGCACTGTTCTTGGAGTTGAGTTGCTGCACTGTAACGATTGACTTCCGCCCTCCTGCATTGCAGTTGGTAGCATTCGGCTGCTGCACTGTTACATTACTTCCCCCTCCAAATGGCGTCGTCCACGGCGCCAAACCGTGGCTGGTCAAGCATCGATTTACAGCGGTTGAAGCACGGTCAAGGTGGCTCTCGGGTTCCCATGAGTCCTCACTAGCAGGCTGATCCTTCCAATGAACAAGAAACTCACGACCATGAGGTGTGTCGCAGTGAGCAGCGATAGATGCAACCGGGGCTGCCTTCGAACATCGGTGGCAGTTGGCGTGTGGCTGGACGGTCGTGTGAAGGTGCACGGAAAGGGCGGAGGCGCTGGACATGGAAGACGGGGTGAATCTTCATATAGCTGGGCAGTTGGAGGCGGTAGTTGACCGGTGAGAGGACTCGGGTGACGGTGAATGGGCCAATGAAGCGAGGGGCAAGTTTTCTGGTTGTGCCTTTGCGTAGGAGGGGTAGGTGGTCAGTCGAGAGTAACACTTGATCGCCAACCTTGAAGCGGATATCTTTGCGGTGGGAGTTAGCATAGTGGGTCTGTTTGGCTTGAGCTTTAAGGATGGAGGTGCGAGCGGCATCAATGGCTGATTCGAGTGAGGTGAGGAACTCAAAGGCTGCTGGTGCGTGGGAGATGTGGGAGGGTGGGGTCGTGGGGAGGCGTGGGTGCTGTCCGGTTGCGAGGTAGAAGGGTGGCTGGCCGGTGGAAAGGTGGGGCGTGCTGTTGTATGCGAGTTCGATGGCGGTGAGGTGGAGGTCCCAATCGGTTTGGCGAGCGTTAACTTGTGCACGAAAGGCGTCTTCAAGCGTGCGGTTCATCCGTTCGGTTTGTCCGTCCATTTCAGGGTGATATGCGGTAGAAAATTTCAGCCAGGTGCCGTGAAGCTTGAAGAGGCTTTGCCAAAAGTTGCTCAAGAAGCGAGGGTCACGGTCTGAAATGATGGCGGATGGGAGGCCGTGTAAGCGGACTATGTGATCGAAGAAAAGCCGGGCTGTTTCGGGTGCGGTGATGGTTGTGTGCTTGGGATGAAATGGCTCATTTTGGAGAGTCGGTCAACGACGACTAGGATGGCGTTGTAGCTGCGGGGTGTTCGGGGCAGGTCCATGATGAAGTCCATGGTGACTTCATCCCACACTTTGGTTGGTGGAGGGATGGGTTGGAGGAGTCCGTAGCGGTTGGTGGTGCGTGCTTTGAGTTGTTGGCAGGTTGGGCAGCTACGAATGAAGTCACGCACATCGGCATGCATGCGTGGCCAATGGTAGTCATTGGAGAGACGTGCGTAGGTCTTCTCAACACCAAAGTGGCTGCCGGTAACGGTGTCGTGGTATTCGGAGAGTAGCAACTGCCGTAAGGAGTGATCAGCAGGAACACAAATGGTCTTGGTGACGGTGTTGTACCAAAATGGGTCTTCAAATGAGTAGGCCGGGTCCTCGGGTGCTTGCTTGACAAAAAACAGGTCACGTTTGTAGGCGCGCTGAAATTTCGTGATGAAGGTATCATCCCAGGTGATGCTGCTGATTCCATGGAGTTGCAAGGGTGGGTTCGGAGTGTGAGGTGGAGGTGATGAGGTGGGGCTGGTTTGGGAGTGGTGGGGCTGGTTGGTGGTTGGTTGGGGCTGGTCGGTGGGTGGTGGGGCTGGTGGTGGTGGTCGGGACAAGATGTCGGCTGGGTTGAGTTTTCCGGGGCGGTAGATGATCTGAAGTGAGGGGACGAACTGCTCCAGAAACTCAACCCATCGAGCTTGGCGGCGGCTTGGGGGCTGTGTTTTCAGGTGTTGAAGAGGGCGATGGTCGGTGTAGACGGTGACGGGCTGCAGCTCCACGTAACAGCGCCATGTCTTGATTGCGTGGACAATGGCAAGGAGCTCCTGATCGGGTGTGGCGTAGTTGCGCTCTGCCGGTTGAAGTTTGCGTGACTCAAATGCAAGTGGCTGCATCCCATGGCCGTGGTCTTGGCAAAGAATGGCACCAACGGCGACATCGGAGGCATCGGTCCATATGAAGTAGGGGCGCGATTGGTCAGCGACGGTGAGGACCGGTGCAGAGGTGAGTGCTGATTTTATTGAGTTGAAAGCGGTCTGCTGCGGTCGTCCCCATTGAAAGGCAGCTCCTTGACGGAAGAGATCGGTCAAAGGGGTGCAGATGTGAGAGAAGTAGAAGATTAAATCCCGGTAATACTTGGCGAGGCCGATGAAACTTTGCAGCTCCGCTACCGTGCGTGGTGCTGGCCAATCAGCAAGGCACTGGACCTTTGCGGGGTCCATAGCAATGCCTTTGGAGCTGATGACATGGCCGAGAAAGCCGATGCTAGAACGGGCGAAGGTGCACTTGGAGAGCTTGGCGTAGAGGCGGTGTTGGCGAAGCGTGTCGAGGACGATGCGTAGGTGCTGAGCGTGTTCCTCGAGTGACTTGCTGAAAATGAGGATGTCATCGAGGAACACGATGACAAAGCGGTCTAAGGAAGGGCCGAAAAATGTCGTTCGTGAGTCCCATGAACGTGGCTGGTGCGTTGGTGAGGCCGAATGGAAGTACTCGGAACTCGAAGTGGCCATAGCGGGTGCGAAACGCTGTCTTGTTGATGTCGTCTTTGGCGAGGCGGATCTGATGGTAACCGGAGCGGAGGTCGAGCTTGTTGAAAACCGTCGCTTCTCCAAGCATGTCGAACAACTCCTCGACACGGGGTAGCGGGTACTTGTTCTTGATCGTGATGGCGTTGAGGGCGCGGTAGTCGATGCAAAGACGCAGGTCACCTTCCTTCTTGCGAGTGAAGAGCACAGGGGCAGCGTATGGTGAGGTGCTAGGGCTGATGAAACCCTTCTCAAGAAGGTCGTCGAGTTGTCGTCGTAGTTCCAAAAGTTCAGCAGTGCTCATGCGATAGGTTGGGCGCACGGGCGGTGTAGAACCTGGAATGAGGCGGATGCTATGGTCAATAGCAAGCTCGGGTGGAAGTTCGGCGGGTAGATCATCCGGAAATACATCCGTATAGCCGTTGAGCAGATTCTGTATGGGTGGTGGCAGAGAAGTAGCTGATGCTTCAGATTCGGGAGCCGTGAAGATGACTAGGAGATGAGGAGGAGGAGGTGGTGAAGGAGGGGTGGGGGCTGGTGCATTGATAACTTCAGATTCGGGGCGGATGACGGGACGGCGTGGCTGCTGGGTTGAGTGGGGTGGAGAAGGAGGAGGTGTGTTGATCACTTCGGGAGAGCCGGGTGGTGTTGGCTGCTGCGCGGGAGCTATGCGAGGAGGAGGGAGAGGGGGGATATGGGAAGATGGAGATGGGGCAGGTTGGGGTGGATGGGTTGATGAAGCTGAGCTGGTTGGGGATGACCATGGTCGGCGAAAGGAGTGGGATGGGAGGTCGTAGTTGCCGACGGTGACAGTTCCGTTGCGCCAATAAATCCGTGGTCCAAACTGGTGCAACCATGGTTGACCGATAGCGCCTTCGTACCCGCCGAGATGCAGTTGCTCGAACGTGGCCGTCGCCGCTAGAATTCCGAACATGCAGTGCACGGGGAGGAGGGTAGGTCCGCAGCGCCTTCGGGTTCCATCTGCCATGATGACGTCCTGTGGGTTGCTGTTGGGATCTTCGGGAAGAGAAAGTTCAGCAGCGATTGAGGGAGAGAGAAAATTTGCTGAAGCACCGGTATCGAGTAGAAAGTCAACGTAGCGGTCTTTTATTTTTGCGTAGAGAATGATGGCGGAGAATGGAGCGTTTGATATGGTGTAGAGTTCAGAGGTGCCGATGAATAATGGGGTCGGGAGAAGCGGGGCATGCGACGCGCCAGAGGTCTGCCCCACTGCTACTGGCGCTGTCCGTTTCCCCGTCCTTCGTTTGGGCTGCGACGATTCGGGCAGTTACGCTTGATGTGCCCAATCTTCCCGCATTGGTAGCACATGACGTTTGAAGCATTTCGCGGTTGCCTCTCCATCATTCCCAGCTCCATGGGTGTAGGACCATTTGCACGAGCAGCTGGAGCGTGATTCGTGTGACCCATCCTCATGCCGTTGAAGCGTTGGAACGCAGCGAAGTTGATCGTGTCGAAGCGTTCCGCCACACGGATCATATCATCCATCGACGTACATCCGCGAAGCTCCACTTCGGTGCGAATTTTTCGTCTCAGCCCGCGCTTGAACTTATCCATCTGCTTGGAGGCATGGATATCGGGAATCTCCAGGACCAACTCCCGGAAACGGTTGACGTATTCGGCTACGGAGCGGTGTTGGCGTAGTGTAGCGAGGTTGTCCCGAGCGCGTTCAATCGCGTTGACAGGTTCGAAGTTCATGGTGAGTGATGCAGAAAATTCTTCCCATGTTGAAATTGTAGCGTGGCAGCTCTGCCACCAAGTAGCAGCAGCTCCTCGCAGCATCATGCCGGCGTGACGCGCCCACTCGGCTTGGTTCACGTGGCATAGGGAAAGGTACTCCTCCATTTGGAAGAGCCATCTTCGCACAGGTAAGTCCCATTTTCCAGGGACAAATGGCTCAGGTTCGGGTGCTTTCAGACGTGCAGGTGCTGGCGCCGACACCTGTGTGCCCAGGAGTCCACGTTCCTGGAGTTCGCCGAGGATCCGGTCACGCACCTCGCGTTCAATCTCTCGGCGCATATTCGCCACAAATTCGTTCCAGAGTTCCGGCGTCATATCAGACGGTCCAGCCATAGGGTCTAGAATATGGCGGGAGCGTGCGAAATAACTAACCAGGCTCTGATTACCAGTGAAACGTTGCTGGCAGGGAGGTAGCAGCCTTAGTAGGCTTGAAAAACGAGTATAGAGTGCTCTCTGGAGTTCTCTGGAATTTGCACTATGACTTCACAAATTTGACAGTACAATTTTATAGAGCACATTCAAACATCGAGTCACACTCCCAAGTCGCGACTCTCTCTGAATTTCTCAATGGTAACCCAACCCTTTGAAATGAACCTGCCGTGAAATTCAGATAATTATTGCTGTACGGGATTGGACGGCGAGCTTGGTTACGGGGCCTTAATTTCGTCGGTGTTGTTGGCAAAGTCGGGGAGCGGTCGGAACTTCGGAGTACTGCGTTTCGTAATTTTCGTGCGTGGGATTGACTTGGGCTGCGTGTCGGAATCTGGTCGCCCAGCTGCAGGATGGGGCGCTTGACCAATCCGAACTGTAGGTGAGGTGGCGCTTGACTTCCGCCCACCTGCACTGTTCTTGGAGTTGAGTTGCTGCACTATAACGATTGACTTCCGCCCTCCTGCATTGCAGTTGGCAGCATTCGGCTGCTGCACTGTTACACATATACTCTACAGCTCACGGAGTGGTATTTATCGCTGGCAAGTGATACTCGCAGCTCGCGCGACAACTCCTCCTGGCGATACATACTACTACAGCGACGCATACTCTACAGCTCACAGAGTGGTATGTATCGCCTGGCCCCAAATGCTGGACTGGGGAGTTGTCGCGACGCGCGAGCTGCGAGGAGCTGGCGCCTGTTTCGGCAAGAAATCGAGAGAAGTGCAATACTCCACTCGAGTCGAGTATTGCACTTCTCTCGGAATCAACTATTCCAAGACATTCGGGTATATGAGCTCCTATGTTTCTCAACATATTATGTCCTTCATTAGATGGTTTTCTGCTTAGCAAAATCAAGAAAGAGCTGCATTAGATAGTCCGCCACTGCGCTGAGCTCTCACTCTCGCAGTCTTTCCCCACCGAGCAACTCCGTTGCTGTCCGCTTCGCCTCCACTTGTCGTTTCTACTCTTTTCTTTTGCCTCCAAGGCGGCTCCTGCTGTCCCGCTGTTCCTGCTGCCTGCCCTGGGTCCGCCAGTGGTGAGCGCCGTGAGCCACGCCGTGTTAAGCTCGAGCAACTGACAAGGCGCGGCCAATCCGCAACGCATGCCATGGCGGCCCATGATCTCCCTGATGACTACTATCTGATCGCGCGTGCAAACCCGTTGCTTTTTCACTCCCCGGATCATGTTCCCCCGCACGAAAACTCAGTTGCCAGCCCGGCGCGCGTCCACCACATCGACATCATGGGTGGAAGCATTGGCCCATCATCCCTTTCCTGCAGAACGACTTTTGAGACGTCTCAAAACCCGGCGCGCGTCCGCCACATCGACATGGGCGGATGCAGCATTGACGCATCATCCCTTCCCCGCAGAACTGAACACAACGCGGCAGCGGTGGGCGACATCCCGTCTATCACCTTGTGCGCTGCACCGCGGCAGACCCACAACTCACGAGTCACGAAGGGCAGCGCGGGACACCTCCCCGGCACGCCCGCCGGTTCCAGAGCATTCGCCTCGCCGCCGGTCGCTTTCACAGAAACCTGGGCGGCCCCCGTCGTTACCTCTACCGCCCAGCGTAGGCGGTGGCGGTCGGTGGAGCAGGCGGGGAAGAGGCTGAGGGAATCAGAGCAGGCGGAGCAGCTAGGTTGGCGCACGGGCTATCAAAGAGTGCGCCTCCTGACCATGGAAGCCGATTCTCTTCTTTCTGAGGCTGAAGCCCCTCAAAGGGCGTCTCTTATTTCTGGGGTGGCTCAAGCGGCATCTCTTCTGTCTGAGCCGCCTCGAACTGCATGCCATGTTTCTGAGGCGCCAGAAATGGCGTCCAACACTATCACCACGAATAACAACAGCACACCGCACAGCACCGGTCTCCTTCCCCGAGCACCGCGTGCTTGGAGGAGCCAGCAAGGCACAGAGGCCGAGGCGCAGCTTTCCCGGGGAAGGGACTACCAGTACCAACCAACGGGCCGTGCAAGGTGGCAGCAGCCGCACGCAGTTGGGATGGGCGGCTGCTGGGGGAATCTGGTGAGGGCGTGGGGGATGGGGCAGGGGAACGAAGCGGGGGCAGCGTCCGGAGCGGGGAAGAGAGAAGCGGGGGAGAAGGCAGGGGAAGCGGGGGAGAAGGCAGGGGAAGCAGGGGAGACGGCAGGGGAAGCGGGGGGAAGGTGGGAAGGGTGGGAAGTTGGCGGTTTTGTTTTAAGGGGGGAGGGGGGCATGGTGCTGGTGGGGGGAGGAATGCAAGCACCGCCTCCACGTGGCACGACTGGATTGGCTCGAGAAGCTGGCAGGAGCAGCAGCAGGAGGAGCAAGAGCAGCAGGAGGAGCAAGAGCAGCTGCAGCAGCTTCAGCAGCTGCAGCAGCGGCTGGAGCAGCAGCAGCGGCAGCGGCAGCAACAGCGGCAGCAGTGGTGGCAGCAGCTGCTGCAGCAACAGCAGCAGCAGCAGCAGCAGCAGCAGCGGCAGTGGCAGCAGCAGTGGCAGCAGCAGCAGCAGCAGCAGCAGGAACAGCAACAAGAACAGCAGCAGGAACAGCAGCACATGCAAGTTCTTGCGGGGGAAATTGCGCCAAAGCGTAGTCTTTCACCCCTTCAAACGGATTGCAATGGAGGCAATAAACCCCTGTTGCGCTGCCCTCCCCCTCCCCCCCCCCTCCCCCTCACGCTGCTGCCAACACACACCCTGACAGCCTTCCAGAGGCGCTGGACCCACATACAGCCTCGGTGACTGTTGCTGCCTTATCCTCTACACCCGTTGCTGCCACACCACCTCTCGCTTCTCCCTTCAAAGGCACACCCTGTCTGAGCTTCTCGCCTTCCCACCCCCGCCATGCCCCCACTCCCTACCCAAGCAACAGCGCTTCCGCTCATCCCTCTTCAGCCGCATCTCTTGTGAGGAACCTGCCATTACCCAAAAGCCCGGCGTGTGGCTCAGTGGATCTTTCCCTTCGCCTGGGGCAGAGCCCAGTGCGGGAGGAGACAAAGACAGAGGAGAAAGGGACTGCAGAGCAGGAGGCTGCAGGGGGGAATGATGAGGGAGGTGCGAATGGAGCAGAAGAGCACAGGGGGGTGTTACCCTGCAGATTGGTGTCCATGCTGGGTAATAAGTGGTTCGCCCCTTATGAGAGATTTTCCTCGTGTGACGTCAGGTCTGATGAGTCGCCAAAGTCGCCACAGTTGATTCAATCAACACAGTCAATGCAGTCAACACAGTCAATGCAGTCGACACAGTCACTGCAGTCGACACAGTCAATGCAGTCAACACAGTCAATGCACTCGCTACAGTCACCGCACTCGCAACAGTCTCCCCACTCGCTGCCGTCACCGCAGTCGCTACAGTCGCCACACTCGCTACAGTTACCACACTCGCTACAGTCTGCTAAAGTAGCGTCTCACGAGCCTATGTGTCGTCTCAAATCTGTTGGGCCAGCAGAGGAGCCGGGCCTCAGGCTGCCTGTGCACCCGCGTGGTTTTGAGACGCTCCAAAAGGAGAGCTTCAGGCTGCCTGTGCCCCCGCGTGTTATTGAGACGCCTCAAAAGGAGAGCATCAGGGCACCTATACCCCCATGTGGTTATGAGACACCTCAAAAGCCAAGCCTCAGGCTGCCTGTGCCCCCGCGTGGTTTTGAGACGCCTCAAAAGGAGAGCTTCAGGGCGCCTGTGGTGGCAGGTGGCATGCGGCAGCGGAGCAGCCCGTTCACACTGCCAGCTGTGCCCGAGGGCTATGCCCTGGCGCATGGTAGCACCTGGGCTTGTGAGTTCGCTAATGCTGCTGCTGCTGCTGCCGATGCTACTGCTGCTACTGCCGCCGCTACTGCTGCTGCTCCTCTTTCTCCTGCTCCTGCTCCCGCGCATGCTGCTCCTGCTGCTGCTAGTGGTGAATGTTTGCGACTTCGAGGGGGGTATGCACTGGCGCGGGGTGAATGTCGCACCGCTCTGTAATCCACGCTATCACATTCAGTTGCACTGAAACGCATTGAACCACACAAGCCCGGCAGGAGTTGTCTGATAAGAGGTCGTAGGAACACGCCCTAATTGCTCATCTGTGTATACATAATGATTTTTGAAATTCTGAGGGTTGAGTATTCAGGAAAATGTAATATTTTGTCTCAAGTGAACCATGATTCAGAACCCTGCTGCATGGTCCTTGTTCATGGTTCTGCCACAGGTAGCTTGACATGTGTCAGTCAGGTTGCATCTCCACGTGTGATAAGTCGATTTTTTAGTAGACTCTAAGATCCAGTCACAGCTCAGATAGCTTGACATGTGTCAGTTTGCATCTCCTTAAATATACCGTATATATATAACCCACCCACCCCATCAGACTGAGAAGTGCTGTTTTTACTCAGATGCAAAACATGCATGGCCTTCTGTGAAGGTACAAAAGATACGCATCATTTGAGAATTGGTGGGTATTCTTGAAATGTAATTTATTATGTCTACTGGGTATGTACAGAGCCATACCGTACTGTACATGTGGGCAGTTCTACGTGGGGAGGGCATGGGCAGCTGACAAACATGCCAGCAAGCCACCCCTTAAAGGGCTGCTTTATTCCAGCTGTGATAAGCTGGCCATGTGTCCCTTCGCCCTTGTCTTCCCCTGCACCAGCAGCAGCAGCAGCAGCAGCAGCAGCAGCAGCAGCAGCACCACCACCACCACCACCACCACCACCACCACCACCACCACCACCACCACCACCACCACCACCACTGCCACCACCACCACCACCACCACCACCACCACCACCACCACCACCACCACCACCACCACCACCACCACCACCACCACCACCACCACCACCACCACCACCACCACCACCACCACCACCACCACCACCACCACCACCAGCAGCAGCAGCAGCAGCAGCAGCAGCAGCAGCAGCAGCAGACTCGCACTCCCAGATGTTGATAAGCTGGCCATGTGTCCCTTCGCCCTTATCTTCCCCTGCACCAGCACCAGCAGCAGCAGAATCACACTCCCAGATGCTGTCCCGTGCAAGTGCATACCCCCCATGCACTCCCAGAGAAGTGCCAGCCACAGGATCAGCGTCAGGAGCAGCAGCAGTGGCAGTGGCAGCAGCTGCTGCAGTAGCAGGAGCAGTAGCAGCAGCAGCAGTAGCAGCAGCAACGGCAGCATTAGCAAACTCACAAGCCCAGGTGCTACCATGCGCCAGAGCATATCTCTCGGGCTGGGCGTGTGAAAGAGGCGCTCTGTCACCGCATGCCACGTGCGACCACACGCGCCCTGAAGCTCTCCTTTTGAGGCGTCTCAAAGCCGCACGGGGGCACAGGGAAACTGAAGCTCGGCTCTAGTGGTTCAACAGCTTTGAGACGACACACAGGGTCGCTCGATGCTGCAAAAGTTGACTATGGCCACTGTAGCGGCTGATTCAGCTGTGAGGACTGCATTGACTGTGGCGACTGTAGCGGCTGAGTCGGCTGTAGCGGCTGAGTCGGCTGTGAGGACTGCATTGACTGCATCGACTGTTGTGACTTATCAGACCCGACGTCACACGAGGTGCATCCCCCATATGGGGCGCACATGTGATAGCCTGGCATGGACACCAATCTCCTGTCACCCCCTTATGCTCTTCTGATCCACACCACTGCTTTTCTGCTTCTCACGCACGTCCTTCATCACTCCCCCTGCAGCCTCTTTCTCATCTGTCTCTGTCTCTTCATGCTCCGGGCTCTGCCCCAGCCGAAGGGAAGGATCCAGCGAGCCAGACGCCGGGCTTCTGGCTGATTGGGGCTCCTGGCTGATAGAAGGTTTCTTGCAGGAGTTGTGGCCACAAGACTCACACTGCTTTATTCCCAGCCAAACGCCATGACCATTCCCCCCTGTGCCAGCAGCAGCAGCACCGGACTTGAAACTGCTTTCTTTCCAGACGGATGGCTTGCCTCGCACCCCTTCGCCCCTGGTCCCTCTTTGCCTCGCCCCTCATATGGCGATCCAGCAGTGCAGTGCAGGGCGCTTGTACAGCAGTGCATGGCGCTCGTACACACGTCCACCCTTGCTCTCACAACAAGAGATCGTCCCCCCTGCACCAGTTGTACCAGCAGCAGCACCAACAGTAGCAGCAGCAGCAGCAGCAGCAGCAGCAGCAGCAGCAGCAGCAGCAGCAGCAGCAGCAGCAGCAGCAGCAGCAGCAGTAGCAGCAGTAGCAGCAGCAGATGGACACGAATCATTCCGACTGAGATGCTTCGGGCCTCTCCCCTTCACACCTCATCCTCCCCTCGCCCCTCATGTGGCGATCCAGGTTGATTTGGTACAGCAGTGCATGGCGCTCATACACACTGGTGCCTCTGCTCTCAGCACAGGAAATGTCCCCCTCTGGACCAGCAGCAGCAGCACCAGCAGACTCACACTCCCAGATGCTGTCCCGTGCCAGTGCATACCGCCCATGCACTCCCAGAGAAGTGCCAGCCACGGGAGCAGCAGCAGCAGCAGCGGTTGCAGCAGCAGCGGCAGCAGGAGCAGGAGCAGCAGCAGCGGAAGTAGCAGCAGCCGCAGCAGCCGCAACAGCAGCAGCAGCAGCAGCAGCATTAGCAAACTCACACGCCCAGGTGCTACCATGAGTCAGTGCATAGCCTTCGGGAACGGCTGGCAGTGTGAAACTTACGCTCCTGCGCCGTACGCCACGTGTGGGCATAGGCGCCCTGAAGCTCGGCTTTTGAGCATTCTGACCAGCAGCAGCAGGTTTGAGAATAGACACAGGGTCACGCGATGTTACAAAGGGCAGCCGTAACAAGTGCATTGACTGTGTTGACTGCATTGACTGTGTTGACTGCATTGACTGTGGCGACTGCAGAGATTGTGGTGGCAGTTGTGACTTATCGAAATCATCGTCACACGAGGTACATCCCCCATATGGGGCGTACATGTGATAGCCTGGCATGGACACTAATTCCCCTGATGACATCCCCTCTTTCTCCTCTGCTCCACCCACACCTCCTTCATCATCCCCCCCTGCAGCCTCTTTTTCTGCTTCGTCTGTCTCTTCACGCTCCGGGCTCTGCCCTAGCCGAAGAAAGAGATCCAGTGAGGCACACGCTGGGCGTTTGGCTGGTCCGGGATTGAGAGTTGTGACTGGAGAAGGACGGGCAGGCGGGCTGTTGCTTAGGAAGCGGGTGGCAGCATGGGTTGAGCTGGCAGGTGAGTAGCGCAGAGAGCGTGTGCTTGTAAAGGGAGAAGCTAGAGGCGTTGAGGCAGCAGCGCCTGCAGCGGAGAAGGCAGCGGCTGGCTCTGAGGCTGTGTACAGATCTAGAGCTCCTTGAGGGCTGCTAGAGTGCACGTTGGCAACAGGGCGAGGGGGAGGGGGAGGGAGGGCAGGGGATTGCGACAGATGTTTATTGCCTTTATTGACAGCCGTTTGAAGGGGTAAAGGATTTTGCTGTGGCGCAATTTCTTCTGCATGTGCTCCCTGCTGCTGCTGCTGACCTTGCCAGTTCCGCGAGCCAGTCCAGTCGTGCCACGTGGAGGCGGTTCTTGGATTTCTCCCACCACCAGCACCGCCTTCCTCCTTTCCCTTAGAGCAAATGGGCCAACTTCCCGCCCTTCCTGCCCTTCTTGCCCTTCCCGCCCTTCCCCCGCTTCCCCTATTTCCCCCGCCTCTACCGCTCCCCTCCTTTCCCCAACTCTCCCCGCTCCCCATGCTTCCCCCGCTTAGTTCCCCTGCCCCATCCACCACGCCCACAGTTTCCGCCAGCAGGCGTCCATCCCAACTCCGTGCGGCCGCTACCACCTCTGCCATGAGAGTGTGACCCTGGATACCACCACCACCACCACCACTAACCCATCCGTGCAAGGCATTGCTGCGCTGCAGGTCCCTTTCACTGGAAAGCTGCGCCTCAGCCTCAGCCTGGCCTTGCTGGCTCCAACGGGGCACTGGAGGGAGGCGGCCAATGGTGTGTGGTCTGGCAGTTGTATGACTAGTGGTGATGGTATTTTCTGCCCCTTGAGGCGCCTCACAGGCAAGAGTCGCCGTTTGAGGCAGATGAGAGGCAAGAGACACCCTTTGAGGCAGCTCTGGAATCAGAGACGTCCTTTGAGGTGCCTCAGGGACAAGAGACGCCATTTGAGGCGCCTCAGAAAGTAGAGGCATCCTTTGAGGAGAACTAAGTGCGGCCTCCATCATCATAAAGTGCGCGCTGTAGCTCTTTCGTTGCTGCTCCCCCGGCTCTACGACAAGAGACGCCGTTTGAGGCGCTTCGGAGACGAGAGATTCCCTTCGAGGAAAAAGAAGCGCGGCCTCCATCATCTTGAAATGCGACCTATAGCTCTTTTGCGGCTGCTCCCCCCCTTCGGAGACAAGAGTCGCAGTTTGCGGCGCCTCAGAGACAATAGATTCCTTCTGAGGCGAATGCAGTGCGGCCTCCATCGTCCTGAAGTGCGCACAATAGCCCTTTTTTTGCTGCTCCCCCTGCTCTAAGACACGAGACGCTGTTTGCGGCGCCTCAGAGACAAGAGGCTCTCTTTGAGGCGAACGAAGCGTGGCCTCCATCATCCTGAACTGCTCTCTGTAGCTCTTTTGCTGCTGGTTTTGAGGTGCCTCAGAAAGTGCTCTGCTACTTTCTTGCTGCTGCTCCCCTGGCTTTAAAACACGAGACGTCGTTTGAGGCGAAAGAAGAGCAGCCTCCATTGTCTTAAAGTGCTCTCTGTAGCTCTTGTGCTGCTGCTCCCCCGGCTCTGATTCCCGCGGCCTCTTCCACACCTCCTCTACTGACCGCCACCGCCGGTGGGCAGTAACGGACGGCGCCGCCGCCCAGGTTTTGGCGAAAGCGGCCGGCGGCAAGGCGAATGCGCTGGAACCAGGCGTGCCTCGGAGGTCCGTGAGCGAGTTGTACCGTGCTGCAGCGAACACGGACGGGATGGCGGCGTGTTCAGTTCTGGGGGGAAGGGATGATGCGTCATTGCTTCTTCCTCCCATGTCCACGTGGCGGATGCTCACACCGCCGGCCCCTCTACTAGTTGGACCTTCCGGAGGGTCGATAAGTGACGGGCTTGTGATGAGTGTGTGCAGATGGTGGGCATTATCAGGGAGGTTTTTGGCCGCCATGCGTGTGGAAAGGGGCGGATGCAGTCTGAATGACGGCGCGTTGTCAGTGGCTCGAGCGTGGCTCACGCTCACCCCAAAGCTGTCTTTTCTGGGTGAGGTTTTAGACTCGAGAGGTATTCTTTGAGGGTAGATGTTAACCCGGGTCAGGCTGACCCTTTTTTCGCGCCCAGCGGCGGAGACCGAGGGGCCGCAATGGAGGTAGCAGGAACAGCAGGACAGCAGGAGCAGCGGCCTCTGAAGCGGAAGAAACGGCAGCGGCGTTGCTCGGGCCGTGATGGTTAGTCGCAGTAGCGGACTGACTGACTCAAGGACGATCGGCCATGACCTCACAACATTTTTTTTCTTGACTGCAATGAGCAAAAACAGCTGGTAATGAAGGAAATAGTATGTTGAGCACACTGAAGCTGACACCAGAATTACCCCGCAGGGTGCATCTCGAGACATTGGAGTGCTCGACTCGAGACCAAGTGTTGTCCGATATTTGCGAGCGACATGTGGCATTGCATTCTCTCGATTTCCCGCCGAAACAGACACACATCATGTGCCAGCTCCGCCGAGGAGTCCTCCTCGCAGCTTATAACACCTCGCTACCCACTGGGTCAAAACGAGGGTGTTATTTGGCGCAGCGGAGTGCCCTTAACACAGCCCACAGGCGTTACACTCGTCCCCCCCTGGTGCCAACGTCCCCGTTGGCCTCGGACTTCAGGGAGTCGGCCCCCTGCCGCTGGGACCTAGATTTCAGGATCGTTCGCTGGGTTCGAGCTGGTAACCACACTTCAGTTCTCACCATAGGTGGAAAGTGTGGACCAGCCGGGACTCGAACCCTAGGCTCTGATACCAGTATAACACCTCGCTACCCACTGGGTCAAAACGAGGGTGTTATTTGGCGCAGCGGAGTGCCCTTAACACAGCCCACAGGCGTTACACAGCTCGCCGCGCGACGCCACAGTCCCAAGTCAAACACACTTGGGGTCCAGCGATGCATACTACACTGTCAGTCAGTGTAATAGTAAGACTATGAGCTGTAGTAGTGCGCGTCACTAATCCGCGAACACTGGCAAGCACGTGAGTCGAAATCGCTATCGTGGGGATACACTGACTGGCAGTCATTCGTGCCACGTCATACAGACGTGTCTTTTTAATATCGGAATAGCGGCATGCCGCGAGTTCGTCAGTCAGGGGTGCGAGCGGCACTGCAGCCTAGTTTGTGCACGTGACTATCCACATGGCAAATTCCTCTATTTGCGGCTTCCAATTGGGCCTTAATGATTACCCCCGCTTTCCACGGCCGCTAAAGGCTTATCGCCGCGGTCGCGCGAATGCAAGCTGGAACTTCACATGCCAGCAAGAAAATCAGTGTTGGCGGTAGTGTGGTAACTTCCAGTAGACAGCCAGAAGACAGCTGTTTTTTAGGCGGAAATCGAAGATAATATTGAGATTCTAGACGATCATATATTCAGATCCAACACTCTGTGCTGGTTTCCTTCTGGAACGCGGTACAGTACAAGCACAGTCTCGTGAGTGCGGGAAAGAAGGGTGAGGAAGCGAAAGGGGAAGTGCGGGGAAGGAGGGAGTGGCGGGAGTTGAGGGGGAAGAAGGGGGGAGATGGCTAGCCGAATGGATGGAAATGGGGCAGAGGGAATCGGGACAAGAACCAAGAACTCGAAGGGGGAAAATGGTCGCCATGCCATATTTTGTTTTCCTGGTGCACCCTCTTTCTCAACCTTTTCACCTTGTGCAACTCGTCGCTACAAGACTTGTCTCTTGCGATCTCGTGCCATTAAACGTTCCTAGCAACCTGGGGGAAAAGCCGAACCACGTGACAAACTGGCTCAAGGGCGAAAATTTTCCATAATCGCTGTATACCCTTCCCAACAAAACGAAAACGTTGACAAATCTGTCTGTAAAGTGCATCACCTCACCTAACCGCATTCTTCGCGTTGTGCTTGTACAGTAGGTGTGACAAGACCGTTCTGAACGTGGTGACGTTCTACAACCCGTGTATGTTCTGCAACCAGATGCTCTACCAGCGCGAAAGAGGGTGTACATGTGGGGATGGTTTGGCCCATATTCAGCTTGTGCAAGGGTAAAGGCCTTGTTATAAGGGTACATTCCGCTGTGGACACATGTCCCAATCGATGTGTCCCAATCGAGTGTACCGCTCCGAACCGAACTAAACCAGAGACGCGAAAATTTCGAAACTAGGGTGCAATTTGGTGTAATACGATGCAGTGCGGTAGAAACGATTGGGACACATCGATTGGGACATGTGTCCACAGCGGAATGACCCTAAGTGAAGAACACTAGGCTGTAAACTGGTCCCTTTATACCGAGCAGAAGAAGATTCTAGGCTAGTTCTGGCTACCTCGTTATGATAGATCCGAAACGTTTTACTGGCCATGTGTAGCAAGAACGCCAGCAAAGTAACACCAGTGGTATCACATCAATCAGACTTTGAGGCCCCTAAAACATGCGTGATGTGTTGAATGCGCTTTGCATGTGGTTTAGCTGCATTGGTGCATTGCACACTTGAAAATCTCACGAGAACTAAAGCGATTAAGTGTGCTTTCAGCAATTCTTAAGGCCATTCTCTCAGTATTCATCCTGCTTTTATCTAGCCTGACTTGGGAGATCTGTCATATAGATGACTGAAACAAGCCTAGAAACAGACAAATCTAGGTAGGCAAGGACTCCACGCCAAATTCGCGTACAGCTGCAGCGAAGTCAGCTGAGTTCTGAATGGTTTGACGTAAAGGCACGATTGGACGGTGATACAGTATTAACACGTATACTGGGTACGGTATATACAGAGCCATAATATTTACAAGTGGGCAGTTAGTGGGGAGAGCATGGGTTGGTAAGCAGCTGAATAACATGCCAGCAGCAAGGGCTGCTTAATTCCAGCTGTGATAAGCTGGCCATGTGTCCCTTGGCCCTCATCTTCCCTGCACCAGCAGCAGTACCAGCAGACGCACACCACTCACTCCCATTCAGATGCTTTGGCCCGCTCCCCTTCGCCCCTCATCATCCTTTCGCCCCTCATGTGGCGATCCAGGTTGATTTGGTACAGCAGTGCATGGCGCTCGTACACACTCCCGCCCTTGCCCTCACCCCAAGACAGGGACTCCCCTGACCCAGCAGCAGCAGCACCGGCAGATGTAGCAGCAGCAGCAGGAGGCTCACACTCCCAAATGCTGTCCTGCACCAGCATATACCCCTCCCCACGCGCTGCACCCGCCACCTGCTGTACCTTCTCCGCCCCAAGAAATTCCCCCATCAAACCACATCCCCCATTGCCTTGCATGCTCTCCACTCCCCCTGCTGACACCCCCTTTCTCTCCTCTGCTCCACCCGCACTTCCTTCCCCATTTCCGCAGGCAGAGTTTTGCTCTTGACGCTCCGGGCTCAGCCCAAGACGAAGGGAAAGATCCACCAAACCACACGCATCGTCTCTCGTTGATTCCGGGGATTGAAGAGTTTCAAGAGTTGCGGAATCTCTGGCTGGTCCCGGGTTCCTTGCAACGCATGTGACTGCAGCGGGTGTGGCAGATGGCAGGACAGCAGCAAGCGGCGCTGCAGGTGTGCTTGCCTTATGAGGGACTTCAAGGTTCCACTGATGCGGAATACCCCCTTTTCCATGCGCTGGCGCGCCCAGCTGTTGCTGCTGCCAGCCTTGCAAGCCAATCCAGTCGTGCCACATGGACGCTGTTTCAGAGCTCATTCCCCCACAAGCGCCACGCTCCCCGTTTCCCTCAGTTGAATGCGGCCAACTTTCCGCCCTTCCCGCCCTCCCCCTCCTTCCCGCCCTTCCCCACCTCCCCCCGCTCTCCGCCCTTACCCAACTTCCCCCACGTCCCGTGCCCCCCCCGCTTCTTCGCCCTGCCCCGTCACACACACCCACCGTTTCGCCTTCCGACAGCAAGCATCCATTTCGCCCCCGCGCGACTTCTATCTCCGCCGAGCCCGCGGAAACAGCCCACCTCCGCCACGCGCCGCGCTGACGGTCCCTGTCTGGCGCCTCGGTCGCGCCATGCTGACTGATAGGCGTATTTGTGAAACCCCGCGGGTTTTCCGCCCATTCTGATTCCAACGGTCGCTTCCGCTCCTCCCGCCACCGCCGCTCGGGGGGGATGGGCGCGGCGAACGCGCTGGGACCGTCCGCGGTTCCGCGTAAGCCAACTCGAAAGGGCTCCGCGTCTCCAGAGTCGTGGCCATGCGCAGAGCTTGACGGGGCCGGACCGCGGATAAACAGATCGTGCGGTTGCGGTACAGACGCGCGCATAGGCGGCGCAAATTCTCCCCCGACGCGCTTCTCCAGGCCCACGTGGTCCGTTGTGGGGGAAATGAATGCGCCAACGGTTACGCCCACGTCACCGTGGCGGGCGTGCAGACCGCCGCGCGGGGGGGTATCCGCCGTTGGACCAAAAAGTGGAGGGTTCGCGACGAGCGCGCGGAGATAGTTTTCATCAGGGAAGTTCTGAGCCCCCATGATTTGCGGGGACCGGTAAATGCTCGAGCGTAAAGCACGGCGGGACTAACGCTCTGGCGTACAGAGGAGCAGCAGATGGGACCAAGAGGAGGCCACGTGGGACCGCAGCGTTGCTCGTGGGCCACGTGCGTCAAATGGCACGTGGTGCTACGGAATGGCACGTGGCATTTGGAGCAAATCAAAGCAGTACTGGTAAGGGCTGAGTCGTCGCCGCGATGCTGGCGGACTGACAATAGTGGTACTTGTTTGATAAGAAGCGCTATCTAATAACTAATAAGAGGCATGGATAGAGCATTCTGGCTAAACGCATTTGAATACGAATTAGAGAGGAAACGGAAGGCTCTGAGTACAAACGAGGAATGTTAGAAAATTGCTCGACGCCATATGCATTTTGAGAATTCTGGATAACGACCCACAGGACCATTGAATTTCTCTCGATTTCTTGCCCAGAGGAGCAGCATTCACCCGCCATTCGTGCTCGCCGCGTCGCGCGCAAAGAAGCGAGCAGCTGGGACAAAAAGAAAGGATGCACAGTCCGTCCACCTTCACAAATACACTGCGCGTGGTGAGCAAGCACGTGGGGTGAAATCTGGATCGTCGCTGCGATCTGGCTGACATCTCCTTGGAAATCGATAGCGCCCCCTTGAACGGAAATCGGCATGTCGGAAATGAATGCCGACCGACGTCACGGCCAATGCGGGAACGACCTTCACACACCCTGTTGTTACCCATAAAGCTGCCTGTTCTGCTCTTTCCGGCTTTCGGATTGGTCGTCAAGAAAAAACTTTGACTTTCCGCGAAGGTCACAGAACGACTGTTTCCAGAAACGCGTGCCGCAGACGGACCTACGCATCCAAGCTGTGCTTTTGGCGCAAGAATAGAATCAGACATGGCGGTTGGTTAGCTTCCAATCGACATAGAGACGACAGCTGGATTTAGAGCGGAAATCGAAAATTGTGTTGAGATCTCGGACGATAAGATTCGAAATGCCAAGTGAGTGGCGGAAATTTACAATTTGAGATAAGCACTGAGGAATGAAGGACGGGATGACTTGCGGGGAAAAGCAAGATCAGGTCGGTTCGGAAACGGAGGCCAGCTGGGAAGGTAGGAAAGGCGGGGATGTTGGGAGAAGGGGGAGATTGCCCAGCTCAGAACAGGTCGGTGCGGCAATCTGGAGGGGGAAGGGGAGGAGGGGAGACGGAGGAAGTTGGGAATACACTAGAGGGTTGAGGGGAAGGGAAGGGAGTTGCGGTGTTGAGGGGAAGCGGGAGAGGGCAGCAGGGTGTTGCAGTGAACTGTGGCTGCTGCTCGCGTGGCACCAGGGTGGCGGGAAATATTTCACGTGGCGAATTTTTTCGCCGCAATTTCCCCGTCAGCCAAAATCCGAATATGCAAAAGGCATCTTGCAAAAATGCCCACTCGCCACCACACCCTTCCTATCTCCAGACAGCAAAAACCTACCAATCAAAACCTATCAATCCTCCACCTCAACTCTCCTCCTATCCTCATCATCTTTCTCATCCCATTATCCACCAATCAAACAAAAGATTCCATACCAAGCCTTCCAATCCAAGCCACATTCATTCCACTCACCAAGCCTTAAAATCAAAGCCAAATACATCCCATTCACCAAGCCTTAACTTCAAGGCCACATTCATTCTCTTCACCAAGCCTTCACTTCAAGGCCACATTCATCACCCTCATCTTATCCAACTCAACCAATCACAACCATTCATCCTTTCCTCATCCTTCATCCAACATCAAGCTCCACCAAATACAAAAGGGTCCTCTTCATTTCTTCAAAAAAATTTCCTTCAATGCTACTTCATACCCAAACTCTCAACAAGTTCTTCAAACTCCCTCAAGGCCAACCTCAAGTCCTCCTCCTTATGCTCCAACTCCTAAGGCTTCATCATCACCACCAACCTCTCCCAACCCAAGCTCATAGCCATATGCTCCAATTCTAGAGAAGTTTGTTCCACATAGTTTTACTTCTAGATCATCAAGGATAGTTGATCTCAAGATCCTACCATGTACCTCCCTTTGATTAATGTACTTTAAAGCTTCAAGCAAGATTGGTGTATTCTTCTACCCAAGGTCCAAGCTCCAACCTCAACATCCAAGCTTGGAGGTTTCTCTTCATTCAACAAACATTATCTACAAGTCAACATTCAAGATCAACTTCTCAACATTCAAGCTTTGAGGTTCTTCATTAACAACTAAGACAACATTTAAGCTTGAAGTGAAGATCAACTTCTACAACATAATAGTAAGAACTCTTTTCAAGTAAGTGGTTATCCCTTCCTCTCATTTTTCACCAAGTTTCTTTTACATCAAAGTTCATTTGCTATTATCAAGTTGTTTTATATTCAAGCTCTTTCCATAATAATCAAGTTCTTATTCTCAAGTTCGTTACAAGTTCCTTTCAAGTATCTTTCAGGCCCTTTACCTTTTCTTCAATACTTTCTTTTAAGCCAATCTTGTTTGGTCCCTTTTATCCCTATCAAGTCTATCTATCTTCTCCTTCAAAACTTTCTTCATTCTTAATTACTCCATACTTCAAGATTTCCTTTCAACTTGTTTTTGCTTTTCAACTTGGTTTTACTTTGATCTTACCTTTTCTTTCTAGGTGTTTTCTTTCTTTCTCCTTACCATTTACCCTCCCTCGTCTATAACTTCAATTTCAAGATGGTATCTGAGCCCGAGTTCATTCCTTTTTGCTGTTTCTTCCGTGCGCATCTTGTCTAGTTTTTTTTTAAGCCCGTTATTTGCCATTAGTGGCATCCTTGCACTTGGTCTTGCGCCCCCTTTTGGGTCCTCCTTTTTGTGTTTCCCCTTTTTTGTTTTTGTGTGTTTGTGTATGTGTGTGTCTGTGTGTGTGTGTTTGTCTATTTCCCCTTCCCCTTGTGTGAAATTGTTTGATTGTATCAGGAGTTTTAATTTACCAACATGGATGAAAAGGACTCAAGTGTTCCTATGGGATCAACTTCACCAGCTGTAACCACAAACTCTTCAAACGAATCAGCACCTCCTACAACCAACACATCATCTCCATCTACACCACCTACTACATCTACATTTACCTCCTCCTTAGTCCCCAAATTGGAGCTTCCACGCTTCAACGGCAAAGGTTTTTCATCATGGAGCATCCGCTTTCAACAAGCCGCCACTCTTCTTGATCTTTGGCCTATCTACATCGGCCAAAACACTCCCCCTTCAACTGCTGCACCTGATCAAGAACAGAGCAACTGGATCAATGCTGAAGCTTATCTCTATCTCCTCTCTTCCATTCAAGACCCCTACTCTCAACCCCTCCTCCTCGTATCAACTCAAAAGGACAGTGCCAGAGCTGGTTGGGAGCGGCCCAAACGTCTTCATCAACCTATTTCCCAAGGTTCTAAGGCAGAAGTGTGGAACAAGATTGTCTCTCTCCGCATGGGGGAGAGTGAGTCCATCCCCGACTACTTACAACGTGGTGAAATTGTCCTTTACGAAGCTACACTTCTCGACATTGAGGTCCCGGAATCTCTCTTCATCACCATTCTTCTAGCCGGACTTTCATCTGGATGGAGCACTATGAGAAGCACCATTCAAGCCTTTCCTGAGGAGACAAGGACCCGAGATTTCATCTTCAACACGCTCATCACCGAACATCAGACAAGAGAACTTGCAAAGCTTCAGAGAAATCCTGGACCAGCATGGAGTGGAATGACAAGTTCCAACTATCGCTCTCAACAAAGTGTTCAACAACAGAGCAAGTTTCAGCAAGGTAAGTCCTCTCAAACCCCAACACACTCTCTTCTTGGACAACCCACACCAAGTCATATTTCTCAGCTTGCATCATACTCTAATCATATTCCTTATAAGCCAAAGTCAAGGTATCAATTTGAGTGTCATTATTGTCATAAATGGGGACATCCTTGGTTCAAGTGCAACATACGTCCTGCGAACTGGACACCACCTTCATCTCTGCTTTCTGACAAAGGAAGGGCCGCCATTGCTATTACATCCCATACCCCTCCAGAAAATCAACCAGACAGTGCGCATCATGGGGCATTCTTTCAGAATGCTTCCCAAGTCTCATCTCAAAACCATGTCTCTGCTTCCTCTATGCCACAACCTCACACACCAGAGGCGCCTCTTCAAGCCACCATAGGAGTCGTTTCATATGAGAGAGACTCTACTCAATCGAATGCACCGAGTTTCGCATTTGCATCATCCTCTTGTCTCCATGCATTTACACAGGATCCCAAGATTTGGTTTTTGGACAGTGGATGTGATCAACATATGACCCTTCATGCCTCCCTCCTTCACAGCCTCAAGCCCTCCAATGTGAAAGAAGTGGTTGTTGCCAGCAACCATTCGGTGCCAGTTCAAGCAGAGGGAACAATGACATTTCTCAGTCCAGAGGGAATTCATATGTCATTCTCAGGCATTTTACTTGTCCCCTCACTAGGGGCGAACCTTCTCTCAATTGGTCAAATGGAAGAGAAAGGTATTTCCATCTCTTTCTCAGATGGTTCTGTGCAGGTTCGTGCTCCAACTGGACATCACATTGCAAGAGGTGTTCGTAATGGACGTCTCTATCGAGTGGAGATTGATGCACAGCCACCTGCCAAGCCCTACAGCAGTCCCTCAGTTGCTGCTACCACCACCTCAGTAAGACTTCATCCTGGTACATCTGCATCTCCTTACACCTGGCATTGTCGTTACGGTCACCCTGAAGAGTCTAGCATCACACGCATGCAAGCACATGCAAGTGTTGATGGTCTTATCATCTCCAAGCAGTTGTCATCATCTCAGTCATCGTGCCACACTTGTGTTGAGGCTAAGCTTCCTCGTCATCCTTTCTATTCTTCTGAGTCTGAAGTCTCTCAACCGCTTGAGCTCATTCATAGTGACCTGATGGGTCCTTCCCGTACACCAAGTCGTACTGGGAAAAGATATGTAATGTCACTCATTGACCATCATACAAAATTTGCTTGGATCTCTCTTCTTGGATCTAAAGATGAAGTTCCCGGTGTTATCCAGTCCTGGTTTCCTTATATTGAGCGTCAGTTGGGTCTCAAGGTCAAAAATTTTCGTTCTGATCGTGGAGGAGAGTACATGTCTAACTCTTTCCGCTCTTTTCTTGCCAACCTTGGAGTTGAACAGCAATCGTCATGCACAGCAACACCTCAACAAAATGGTACTGCTGAGAGGTACAACCGTACGATTCAAGAGATCTCAAGAGGTTTTCTTTCCCACATGAATCTGGATGACTCATGGTGGGGAGAAGCTGTTACACATGCTGCTTGGGTCAAGAATCGTCGACTGACAAGCTCCATTGCTGAGGGTATTACACCCTATGAGGCATTATATGGCATAAAGCCAAATGTGTCCATGCTGCGAGTATTTGGCTGCATGGGCCAGTACAAAGTGCTAGATGACAAACGCAGCAAGTTTGAAAGTAAGGCAGCATGGGGCATGCATCTGGGCATGGCCAAGGAAAGTAAGGTCTGGTTAATGTGGGATCCTCTCCTAAAAAGAGACATTGTGTCAAGGGACGTGATCTTCTATGAAGACATGTCCCCTTCTTCTTGGAAACTTTCTTTTCCTCTTGTTTCCTCTCAAGTTCCTCCCTTCTCTACCTTTGCAGATTTCGAACCTCCAACAATCATTCTAAGTGGAGTTTCTGCATCATCACTGCAGAAGCAACACGAAGACATGTCTCATGCTCAAGACCAACAACCACCGCCATCATCTTCTGCTCCCACCCCTCATCACCAAGAGCAACAGCAGCAGCAGCCGCCACCACCTCCATCACAACCAAACCAGTCAACCGCTCCACCTGTTCTTTCCTCTCATCCTCCTCCTCAGCCCCCAGTTAATTCGCTTCAGCAGCAACAACAACCATCTCCACCCGATTTACCTCCTCCTCTTCAATCTTCCCCCACTCACCAGCAGGACCAGCAGCAACAACAATATCCTCCTGGCTCTCACTCTCTTCACCCATCACTTCCACCTCTCGTCGTTCATCGACCCAGTGGTTATCGTCCAGCAGCCCTTCTTCACCTTCCAGACCATCTTCAACCCGTACCGTCAACCGTGCAGCCACCACCAACACAACAGCACACATCTTCCCATCTCCAACACCTGCATTCGACAACTCCGCCTGATAGAACTTCATCAGAAGACCATTCTCAACCGGTAGCACCACCTCCCTCACCCAACCGGATCGATATCAACTACCCACCAGCGATGAGCACGTCGCACTTTGCAGCACCATCTTCATCTTCTACTTCGTCATCTGCGAACTTCACCTCTCATGTGCCGGTGTCCACTTTCACCTCACCTCCAAGTCATTTGTGTAGTGGTCGCACCTGCTTCCAATGCAGGATTCACGCCACCTGTTTCGCCATTTCCCAACTTCCACCCGAGCCTCTCAATCGCAAAGAAGCTATGGCAGGAGCCTTTAAGGAGCAGTGGTTAGCAGCGGAAAAGGCAGAACTGGAAAGTTTACTCGACCGGGGGACTTGGACTTTGGAGCCACTACCCAAGGGAAAGAAGCTCGTGGGAGTAAAATGGGTCTACCGGGTGAAGGTGAAGGGTGATGGATCTTTGGACAAGTTCAAGGCTCGTTTGGTCGCCAAAGGATATTCTCAAGTTCCTGGAGAAGACTACAATGAAACATTTGCTTCGGTCGCCAAGTTCACCAGTGTCCGCGCTCTTCTTGGTATGGCAGTACGAATGGATCTCTACATCATCCAGCTGGACGTCTCCAACGCCTTTCTTTACGGCATTTTAGAGGAAGAAATCTACATGGCTCAACCTGATGGGTATCATGATGGTACTAAGAGAGTCTGCAGGCTGCACAAGTCCCTGTATGGCCTGAAGCAAGCTCCACGGGTTTGGTATCACGCATTGGAGTCTGCCCTGCTGGCACAAGGTTTCACCCAGTCTGAGTATGACCCTGCACTCTACATCCTGCACACGGAGGTGCATGAGGTACTGTGGTTGATCGTGTATGTGGATGACATCCTCATGGTGTCAGGTTCTCTCTCCCTTCTCACCCACATCAAAGGTATGCTCACCAAGGAGTTTGTCATGACAGACATGGGTGAGCCATCATATTACCTTGGCATGAACATCATTCGTGACCGTCCTTCTCGCTCTCTATTTCTTTCACAAGAGCGATACATTCACAAGGTCCTCTCTCGCTTCGGCCTTCTCACCTGCAATCCTGCATCTACACCTCTCCCTTCTAACTTCCAGCATTCTTCTCCTTCCACTTCTGACCTTCAGCCCTCTCAGTCTGCACCCCTTTCTGACTGGGACGAGTTTCACGAGGCTCTTGCGCCTTCATCCTCTTCTTCCATTTTTTCTTCCACCAAACCTCCCTCATCACTCCTTTCCCCCCTCGACATTAATCTTTACCAGAGCATTGTCGGTAGCCTCATGTACGCATCCGTCTGCACCCGCCCCGATCTCTCTCAAGCTGTGGGCATGCTTTCTCAATTCCTTTCCTCACCATCTACTCAGCACTTGAACGCTGCAAAGCGTGTCCTGCGCTATCTCTCCGGCTCTAAATCATTTGGTCTCCTCTTTCATGGACATGAGCATGGTAGTGTCTTGCATGGCTTTACGGATGCGGATTGGGCAGGTCCATTTTCAAAGCGTAAATCCACGGGAGGCTACATGTTTGTGATGGCGGGAGCAGCGATTTCTTGGCAATCGAAGAAGCAAGGCTGTGTGGCACTATCTTCAACGGAAGCGGAGTACATGGCTGTGACGCAAGGAGCAAGAGAGGCTGTGTGGTTGCGAGGGTTGCTGATGGAGTTGGGTCTTCCCCAGCTTGAGCCGACCGTTCTCCACATTGACAACACGTCGGCAATCGCCTTGAGCAAGAACCCGGTCTATCATGGACGCACCAAGCATATTGATACCCAGTATCACTACATTCGGGAGCTGATTAAGAACAAGGTTGTGACACCGGTCTACTGCAGCACCACGGACCAGGCTGCTGATTTTCTGACTAAGATACTTCCACGGCACCTATTCGTCCTTGGACGCCACCGTGTTGGATTGGTGCCGCTCGAGTCTCTTGAGTCCTTCTCCACTGCTGTCCCTTCCGCTCCTTCTTCGTCTCGCTCTGAGGGTCAGCAGTGCGGGGGGGTGTTGCAGTGAACTGTGGCTGCTGCTCGCGTGGCACCAGGGTGGCGGGAAATATTTCACGTGGCGAAATTTTTCGCCGCAATTTCCCCGTCAGCCAAAATCCGAATATGCAAAAGGCATCTTGCAAAAATGCCCACTCGCCACCACACCCTTCCTATCTCCAGACAGCAAAAACCTACCAATCAAAACCTATCAATCCTCCACCTCAACTCTCCTCCTATCCTCATCATCTTTCTCATCCCATTATCCACCAATCAAACAAAAGATTCCATACCAAGCCTTCCAATCCAAGCCACATTCATTCCACTCACCAAGCCTTAAAATCAAAGCCAAATACATCCCATTCACCAAGCCTTAACTTCAAGGCCACATTCATTCTCTTCACCAAGCCTTCACTTCAAGGCCACATTCATCACCCCCATCTTATCCAACTCAACCAATCACAACCATTCATCCTTTCCTCATCCTTCATCCAACATCAAGCTCCACCAAATACAAAAGGGTCCTCTTCATTTCTTCAAAAAAAAATTTCCTTTAATGCTACTTCATACCCAAACTCTCAACAAGTTCTTCAAACTCCCTCAAGGCCAACCTCAAGTCCTCCTCCTTATGCTCCAACTCCTAAGGCTTCATCATCACCACCAACCTCTCCCAACCCAAGCTCATAGCCATATGCTCCAATTCTAGAGAAGTTTGTTCCACATAGTTTTACTTCTAGATCATCAAGGATAGTTGATCTCAAGATCCTACCATGTACCTCCCTTTGATTAATGTACTTTAAAGCTTCAAGCAAGATTGGTGTATTCTTCTACCCAAGGTCCAAGCTCCAACCTCAACATCCAAGCTTGGAGGTTTCTCTTCATTCAACAAACATTATCTACAAGTCAACATTCAAGATCAACTTCTCAACATTCAAGCTTTGAGGTTCTTCATTAACAACTAAGACAACATTTAAGCTTGAAGTGAAGATCAACTTCTACAACATAATAGTAAGAACTCTTTTCAAGTAAGTGGTTATCCCTTCCTCTCATTTTTCACCAAGTTTCTTTTACATCAAAGTTCATTTGCTATTATCAAGTTGTGTTATATTCAAGCTCTTTCCATAATAATCAAGTTCTTATTCTCAAGTTCGTTACAAGTTCCTTTCAAGTATCTTTCAAGCCCTTTACCTTTTCTTCAATACTTTCTTTTAAGCCAATCTTGTTTGGTCCCTTTTATCCCTATCAAGTCTATCTATCTTCTCCTTCAAAACTTTCTTCATTCTTAATTACTCCATACTTCAAGATTTCCTTTCAACTTGTTTTTGCTTTTCAACTTGGTTTTACTTTGATCTTACCTTTTCTTTCTAGGTGTTTTCTTTCTTTCTCCTTACCATTTACCCTCCCTCGTCTATAACTTCAATTTCAAGACAGGGGTATGGAAGAACGGGGAATGAGGGAAGAGGAGGGGGAAATTTGCGCTGATTGCAGAAACCAGCGGGTATGGGGAAGGGATGGATGTGAAGAAGGGGAAAACCATGGATCGCTTCGGCGTGCGCATGTGTGTGGCAAATGACGTTCAATTCCAACAGTGTATAGATTCTAAAATCAAATATCTGAGAATCTATCAATGTTCGCCCCATCCGAAACTGTAGCTTCGTTACACTTATGAACGTACAGTATTTCACATGTAGCCGCTACACCTAGTCCGCGCTATTTTAACCGCGCCAAAATGGGTAGCTAGGCCTTGTCTCTTCTGGGGCTGGTGAAGTTATGGGTCGAACTTTTCGGGCGCTTATTTTCACCATGTACACGTCGACAGCCGTGGAAAAAACAGTGCTGAGTCATCAAACAGTGACATGCTGCTGACTCAGAAGTTTATTTCTTTGATGGTTAATGTTGCGGGTGAATTCCTCTTCGATGATTTCGCTCATTCCGTCTGCACCTCGTTTTTAAATCGAACGTGCGTCATCCGCTCCGTGAGATTAACGGCTGCGATCATTGTTGTTGGGCTGAGAAAAATAGCCCTTTGGATCTTTACAAGGGTGAATTCTGGGTAGGGATAATGTAATAGCGGAAGCTTTTAATGAAGTGGTTGAACCACCTTGCGCTAGTATGTGAGGGCAAAGTAGATTGATTAACACAAAGAGATACAAGATTATATAAGAGTACAAGGAATATGAAGGGGTACAGTTATAACTGTTTTACTGTTGCTGTTGCGGTTTGATACAGTGACGACTCGGGCAACTGTTCTGTAGCGAGTCAGTTGTGTGTCCTTGCTGTCGCGCTGTACTTTGTCAGGTCAAAGGTCGCTGACTTTTGACTTTCGCGTAACCTCCAACAGTTACTTTCAACCTCCAAGGGTTGACTCGCCGGTGCTTCGATATGCTTCGCTTCGTTTGTGCCTTAGTGTTTCGACACGACAGAGGCGCTTAAGATCGATTGTTTCCAACACTCCCCTTCGCTTCTGGAGTGTCGCTGCTGGTGACGTGGCTCTGTCCAGTAAGCAGCATGCAGTACTCGAACTTATGCTTTCCGAGCTTCTTGGTCAAGTAGTCAGCTGCCATCTCGGACGTGGGGCAGTATGACAGCTCGAGCCTCCCTTTCTCGATCTCGTCCTTCACGAAGAAATATCGCAGGGCGATGTGTTTCGTCCTGTTCGCGAAACCGTTCTTGTTGGCGATGCGAATTGCCGACTGGTTGTCGCAGAACAGAGTGAAGCTGGGTAACTGAGCCAGCTTCGCTTCTTCCAGCAGTTCGCGAAGGTAAAGTCCTTCCTTGGTGGCTGAACAGAGTGCAATATATTCTGCTTCAGCTGACGAGAGGGCGATTAATTCTTGCTTGCTCGCCTGCCAAGAGATAGGTCCGATAGGTTCGAGGCGGTAGATGTAACCGGTGCGGGAGCGCCTGTTGTCGGAGTCGCCAGCGTGATCGGCGTCGATGTAGCCGATTAACTTAGGCGGTGTAGTTGCGTTCTTGTAGTAAGTTAGGCCGATCGTCGGGGTGCTGACGAGGTAGTGAAGAGCGCGGTCGAGCTCCGCCAGATGTTCCGCTTCAGGCTTCTTGAGGTAGGTGGCGAGCTGACTTGCAGAGTACGATAGGTCCGGGCGGCAGGTGACAGCTGCGAAAAGGAGGCAACCCAGTTTCCTCTAGTAGTCGCGTATGCCGGCGGGCTTAAGTAGAGCGGAGCTTCCCTTGCTGTTTCCTGTCGTGTAGCGGTACGGTGTGGAGATGGCGGTTGGTGTGAGTGCGAAGCGCTTGGCGATGGTGTCGGTGTATTTCGCGGCACTGAGGTAGATCGCGTCTTCCTCTTCTCGGATGTTGAGACCGAGGTACTGTGTGACGGTAGATGAGACCGTGAGCGTGAGGTCCTTCTGCAGCTCCCCTTCGAACCAGGTTGTGATGCCGTCGGTCGAGCCGATGTATAGTAGATCGTCTACGTAGACGATTAACAGGATGTAGTCGGTGCCTTTCGTGAGTCGGTACATGCCCTGATCGTGCGGTAGTTGTTTGAAGCCGATGCGAATGAGGCGAGCGTGCATGTATTGTTGCCATAGCCGCGGAGCTTGCTTGATGCCGTAGAGCGACTTCAGTAGCTGACATACTTGATTGGGCTCACCGTTGGAGCCGTGCGGCAATTCAACGAAGATTTCTGCGTCAACAGGTGCGTAGAGGAATGCGTTCGCGACGTCGATTTGTCGCAGCTTCTTCTTCTTCATGGCGGCGATCGCGAGGAGGATTCGGAGTGAAGTATGTCGACTGATCGGAGCGAATGTTTCGGTGAAGTCGCGTCCGTGTTCTTGGTCGAAGCCGCGTACGACCCAGCGAGCTTTAAACTTGTCGATGGTGCCGTCAGCCTTTGTCTTCACACGGAAGACCCACTTCCCGGTGAGTACTATTTTGTTCCGTGCTACGCCGATAGGGACGACCTTCCAGGTGTTGCGTTCCTTCAGTGCCTTTAGCTCCCTGTCCATGGCTTCTCGCCATTTTTCCTTATGTTCCCCCCCCAAAGCATGTTGAACTGTCGCAGGCTCTTTAGGAATGGCTGCGCCGTGAACTGCGGTGACGAGGCCAAGGATTTGGAGTCCACTCTGTGTGTAGCGGGGGAGTGAAGTATCCTCGGGATAAACTGCTTCGTCTCCCGCTTCTGGATCAGGTGCGAAATTAGGTCCTACGCGTTCTGATTCGTCGGTGTTGACTTGTGCAGGTGTAACGTAACCGTTGTCAGCGAAATGGTAATAGGTTTCGGCGTTGATGCTTTCGCGTGGGTTTTCGTCGTCCATTGGCACGTCGACGGAGCAGTAGGGGAGGGGTCCGGCTTCTTCCGAGGCTCCTTCCACGTTCTGCTCATCCCAGTCAGCTTCGTCGTCTGCCGAGGCGAAGGCTCGGGTGCCAAGAAAACCATCGGAGTGATCGGGGTTTTCTTCTTGCAAGTTGGCAAGGTAATACCGGAGGGTGAGGTTTTCGTAGAAAATGACGTCACGTGCTGCCACTGTCTCTTTTGTCTCGACGTCGAAAATTTTCCATGCGTTGTAATGCTTTTCGATGCCCAGGTGTAGCCCCCACTGTGCGCGTTGGGAGAATCGGCCGGCTCGTGCAGATGGGGGCCGGTACTGTACCATGCAGCCGAAGACTCTTAACATTTTTGTGCTGCCCTGCTTTCCTGTCCACAGCAGGTGCGGTGATGCGTTGTTCGGGAGCGATGATGACGAGAGCAAGTTGTGCAGCATGACGGCGTGGTCCATTGCTTCGGGCCACTGGTGGTTGGGCAGGTGCATGCTGTCAGAATCCCAACCACTAGACCACTGGGATAAAAGGGCTTGTTTCAGTAGCGGGTCAGTGCGCCCATAACCCCCCAGGCAAACGCGCCTGTAACCCCCCCTAGGATCGATCGGGGATCTCACAGTGCAGCTCTACTGACACCCCCCCACACTGGGAGGCCCAGGACTGAGCACAGTGGCAACGGCTCTGATACCATGTCAGAATCCCAATCACTAGACCACTGGGATAAAAGGGCTTGTTTCAGTAGCGGGTCAGTGCGCCCATAACCCCCCAGGCCAACATGCCTGTAACCCTTCCCTAGGATCAACCGGGGATCACCAGTGGACCTCTGACACATGCCACGTAGCAGCTTGCGCATGGTGTTCTGGAGGGTCCTGTTCATCCTTTCTGCTACACCTTGTTGTTGATGGGCGTAGGGAAGGGAGATGAGCCGCTTGATTCCCCTTTCAGCCAAGTACTGCTTGAACCTCTGTGAGGTGTATTCTCCTCCCCCGTCTGACTGGAAGCTCTTCAGTTTGACGCCCGATTCTCGCTCTGCTACTGGGAGCCACGCGACGAAGGCTTCGAAGGCCATGTCTTTGCTCGGAAGGTTTAGATGCCAGACGTATCGTGTGGCGGCGTCGATGAAGGTGATGGCGTAGTTGTACGCGTTTTGTCCAGGCTCGCGGTTGTACAAGATGTCGCTGTACACCTTCTCGAGTGGCGCGTAAGCTGGTGCGCTTGGGTTGTGGTGAGACGCGAACGGTTGATGCGGTAAGTCAGCTTCGGGACAGGTGAAGCATGTTCCTCGAGCTCGCTGAAGTTCTCTGCTGTCAGTTAGGTGTAGAGAGTCTTTATCCAGCACGCCTGCTCTTATCGTGTTGTTTAACACCGTGTTGCTTGGGTGTCCCATTCTTGCGTGCCAGGTTCCTTCGGTTGCACGATGTCCGGGTGAGCGCCGATACATATCGGAGTTGGAGTAGAAGCTGGCGGTGAAGTTGGCGCTTCGATAAACTTCTCGTGGTGCTGGGTGTAGTTGTTGCGCGGGTGTCGGTGGTGTGTCGTCGACGAGAAGTGGTGCCGCTGAAGGACCAGCGACTGGTGTTGATGTTCCTGCTGCTGCCGTTGATGTCTCTGCTGCTGCCGATGTTGTTTCTGCTGCTGCCGATGTTGTCTCTGCTGCTGTTGATGTTGTCTCTGCTGCTGCCGAGTGTTGAATTGTTGCTAACGCCCTTGTTCTTTCTGCCTCAGGGATGGTGTGTGAATGCCAGAAGCCGCCGGGGCTGAAATCTGGATCAAGATCTGGAGGCTGGGTCCAGGAAGTGAAGGTGACGATGCCGTCGCTGCCTGCTGTGCCGAGATCTGGAACAAAATCAAGAACGAAGACGTTATTTTTCAGGATCGCCTTTCCGATGTAGAGGCCGCCCTTCCCGTGGTACAGCTTGAACTCCTGAGTGGTGCTGTCTGCTTCAAGGTGGATACCTTTAGCCATCAGTTGGCTGACGCTGAGTAAGTTGTAGCCGAGGCCTTCTGCGATTAAGACCTTGGACATTTGTAGTATGCCGTTTGTCTCTCGTGACTGAAGTTGAACGACTCCTTGTCGTCGTGTGCGCAGGTTTTCGTTGTTGGCGACGGTGATGACTACTTCGCGTTGGAGTTGGTACTCTCGTTGCACGAAGCGTCCTGAAGAACACATGTGCTGTCCGCAGCAACTGTCCAAGAACCACGTGTCCTTCCCGGATGGCTCGCTTTGGGCGATGGCTGCGTATGTCGGGTTCGGCTGAAGTGAATCGCGGTGAGGTGTGGTGTCGTCGAGTTGTTCTTCCGGTGAGTAGTACGGTGGTGATTCCGTGATGCAGGAGTCGCTCAGTCTTGCCATGCAACTGACGATGTTCCTTGCTCCTTGTGCAGGTTGTCCTGTTGAGGTCGTTGAGGCTTGAATCTGGGTCGTGGGATTTGCTTGTGTTGAGGCGACTTGATTGCTTGAAGGTCGAAGCTGCCGCTGTGAAGGCGTTGACTGTTGTCGATTCGGGCAGTGCGTGCGCGGGTGCCCTGACGTCTTGCAGATGTGGCAGAACGGAGGTACGGGCTTCGGTTGTTGGTGTTTGTTGTTGTTGTAGCGTCGCTGAGTGTGGAATGCAAATTCCGGTGCTGATGTCTTCTTCTTGTGTCGTTCTTCTTGCAGATCCATGTCTTGCTGCTCGGCGTGGATTTCGGCGCAGAGCGCTGCTTCGGAGATTCTTCCGTGGGCTCGGAGAATGACCTTTGTGGCGCGCCATTGAGGACCGAGGCCGCCAATGATAACTGTCACGAAGGCGTCTTCAGATATCGACCCTCCGCATCGAAGAAGCTTGTCGCGCAACTCGCGACATCGGCTGATATCCTTTCTCGCCTGGTTTCATTTCGACCGTTGTCAGTTGCGCCATTAACCGGCTTTGGTTTACGCTGTCTGTTGCTTGATACAGGCTCTTCAAGTGGTTGTATGCGAGCTCCGCGGAGTTGTCGTAACCCCAGTAAGACCGTATATTCTGCTGTTGAGTCGGGGTGATGTTTCTCAGTAGAATCGTGTACGCCATCATCGACTGATAGGTGTACTGCTGCTTCTCATACTGTGTGCCGTTCGTTGGGTATGGCAGGGACCCGTCGAAAAAACCAAGTATCTGCGCGCCTTCCATCATCAACTCGAATTCAAACGACCAGGTGAAGAAATCCTTTCCATCGAAAGGTCTTGACGTCTGCATCTTCAGAACGTGCGCGAACTGCGACTGAACTTGTAATGCGTCCGGTGGCTTTTCTTGTCCAGGTGAAGGCTGCGGGTGTGGCATAAAGCTGATGGACCCGCGCTCGTACGGAGCAAAGGTAGGCTGCTGCTGTTGATTTCCTCGTGCGTATGATGAGCCGTCGAGACTCATGGGGGTTGCTCCGTTGTTGTTGCTATTGTGTGACTGCGCAGGTGCCGATTGCTGGTGTTGCTCGTAGAAGGACATGAAGGAGAAGAATTTCTCCATCATACTCAGGTCGAAGTCTGCAGGTTGATTCGCGGGAGTCTCGGTAGACGTTGCTCTAGGTCTAACTGCCGTGCCTTCCTCTGTCTGTAGGCCAGAGGCAGGAGGTGGAGTAGGAGTAGTGCCCTGGGAACCGTTGGAGGAGCTCCTTTCCTTTTGTGTAGCCATGTCTGTTGATGTTGTCGGTATCTTGATAGAAGTTGAATTCCCCTTGACAGCTCTCATACCATGTTGGGCTGAGAAAAATAACCCTTTGGATCTTTCAATGGTGAATTCGGGGTAGGGATAATGTAATAGCAGAAGCTTTTAATGAAGTGGTTGAACCACCTTGCGCTAGTATGTGAGGGCAAAGTAGATTGATTAAGACAAAGATACAAGATTATATAAGAGTACAAGGAATATGAAGGGGTACAGTTATAACTGTTTTACTGTTGCTGTCGCGGTTCGATACAGTGACGACTCGGGCAACTGTTCTGTAGCGAGTCAGTTGTGTGTCCTTGCTGTTGCGCTGTACTTTGTCAGGTCAAAGGTCGCTGACCTTTGACTTTCGCGTAACCTCCAACAGTTACTTTCAACCTCCGAGGGTTGACTCGCCGGTGCTTCGATATGCTTCGCTTCGTTTGTGCCTTAGTGTTTCGACACGACAGAGGCGCTTAAGATCGATTGTTTCCAACAATTGTTCGTGAATTTTCCGTCTCAGCTGCTGCTTCTGGAGCTGCTGTTGCTGCCCTCCCTGCTGCCGAGCCTTGGTATGCAAGGCCTCCTGTTGCCTTTGCGCTTGCACTTGCCTCAACACCTGTAGCACCCCCCCCCCCCCAAGTAGCACCAGTACCAGCACCAGCAGCACCACCGGCAGCAGCACCGGCAGCAGCACCAGAAGCAGCACCTGACGCAGCAGTAGAAGCAGCACCAGCAGAACCACCACCTACACCACCACCAGCAGCGTTAGCAGCAGCACCCCCACCAGCAGTACCACCTCCCCCAACACCACCCCGAGGAGTATCAGCAGCAGCAGCAGCACCAGCAGTACCACCACCACCAGCAGCGCCACCAGCAGATTTCGCCAATCGTCGTTAGAATTTTGAATTCGTATGCGCTTCTCGAAACAATTCTCTCCAATCGAATGTTTCATAGGAACAAGCCCGGAATTCCAGGAAGGGGCTGCTGATTTGTGAATCTAGGGCTCCAGGCAATGTTGACCTGTACAAAAAGTGACTTGGTTTCCGTGAATGTGGGGTCAGTGATGTACAGTAATTGCAGCCTCCTCTCAGTCAAGTCCCTGCATGCGGACAAACGTGGTTAAAATATCGACAGTTAAAATAACGCAGACTAGGTGTATGTGGTTGGGCAGGTGTACTAAACATACACCTGCCCAAGCATTCAAATCGTTGCAACATGGGAGTCAGATCGAGACGCGTCTCGAGAATGGTCAATGCGCTGGAGGACGCCTGCCGAGCCTCCACTTCGGATCTTCGGGTCTTCCGAGCATCCACCTTCATGGCATCAGTGCTTGATCTGGGCCCAGTTCGGCAGCCACGCGGAAGCAAAATGTGAGGAAGATGCGGCGAAGGTAAGGCGGGCGTCAACCCAGGGTCAACGAATTTTGACCCTGGGTTGACTGCTCCGCGGAAAACCTGCGCCATGGGGGAGCTGGGGCAGATTGTAGGGGGGGATACGAAAAATCGTCGCAGGAGAGAGGCACATTTGGCCTCAAATGTGCTTGCCCCAGGGCACTGTAGCGGGAACAGAAAGGAACAATCGGAAAAAACCAAAAGATTCGCGCCCCCTGCTGTTGGGGAAATTCAACTTTTAAAAAACGAACAATGCATTTTTCTAATGTAGTAACCCTTTCCTTTGTAGGGTCCAATGTTGGCCCGTTAACAGTGAACCCAGGTGGAATCAGAAAAGTGATTCTTCCTTTTTCAAAGAATCACTTTCTTCTTCCGTCTCACTAGGGCGGAACCTTTCCGCCAAGGGGGGGAGAATAAGGACAGAAGACGGCGCGGAAGCAATGTTTGGAGGTGTTCGCGTCGCTGCTGCTAAACACCTGCGTTTAGATTTCCGGAAAGTTTACCCTACAGCCCGTACTGTTTTGCCCTCGATAATGCGATTTGAAGCTTCGAAGAAACATTTTTCTTCCGCCCTTCTTCCGTGGCTGCCGAACTGGGCCCTGAGGTCCGAAACGACCACCCCAAAAACCTGACCAGCGAGAGTGACTTCCTCCATCGTCGGTGACCCTGTTGCTGATTGGCTTCTACTGGCCAAACCCGAAAACCTCGTTATTGTCAACTGGTAATTGTACTTTCTTTGTTGCAAGTATCTAGTATCTAGTGTAATTGAAAATTCTTCTACTTCACCAAAATATATAACAATTTACAAGCTACGCAAATCCCATAATAATTGAGAACTCATATTAGTTTACGCGTGAGAGTGTCCTGTATCATCCAAGATTGCTTCCAGGATGATACAGACACTCCTGGAACCACCAACATCCTATCCATCTACAATTCTAAGCGCTATAATATGACCTCAAGCATATTACCGAACGTGATATCATGGTGTTGGTCAACATCACCTGTTAGCGTTCCCTATTCTCATGTATCAGGTAGCGGAGCTCAGCAGAACCATCCGACGCGGAGCGCGAAGAGGGGATCCAACTCTAGGACCATTCGCGCGACGAGGAAGCTGCCACGTCGCAACAGGAAACCCGCTGCCTGCCGTGCTGCAAGCGGCGAGATTAACATTTCCAGAGGCACGCGCAGTGGGGGAGAGGCAGCTGCTTCGTTGACGGAGCTCAAACATCGGGTCGCTTTTGCGAGGGCTATGTGCCGTTCGCTGATTGGTTCCCAGGTCCAACACCGACCTGCGCGGAACGGCTGACGTGTCCTTCACGCAAGCGCCGGTTTCCTCTCTTTCCTCCCCGCCTGACTTCGTTGCGACGAGAGCTACGCGGCAGGCGGAAGGGGGCGTTGAAGGCGGAACGAAGGCGGAAATCGGAAGCGCAGGAGGCGGTAGGAGGAACGAGTCGAGCGAGTCTAAAGCTGCGTCGCTCGGCGTCGCACAGCGGCTGAAGGAATATCGTCGGACTTGACGCGGTTGCTGCGATTTGAATGTCGGCGCATGGTGCGGAGAAGGGGTGGAGAACGTCGGGATAGCGGGCGCCGGGAGTTCGAGGGCGGCGGGGAGATCAATGGCGGATGGCGCGGGGAGGGAGTTATGGCGGATAACGCGGAGAGTTGGAACGCGCTTGGCGCTAGCGATTGCGGTGCTCTCTTGCGCGCGCTTGACATGGCGCATAGGAGAAGACACTGCGCGCCGAGCGCGGGAAGCGCAGGGTGAACCAGGGAGGTCGCGAGACCGCGATCGCTTCTGCGCCCCGGCTTCTTTCGGCGATGGTGTTGCGGGGGAGGGAGGAGCGGAGAACATTGGGTCCGCCCACTCCCGGAGAGATGGCGTGGAGTCCAATCGGCGCTCCATCTGGATGATAACTCGAGATGTAAGTAGAGATGGAGTGGAGCAGAATTGACTGCAGAAATAGCGCCTATACCAATGAGGCAGAGGTAGATCAGGAGGTGTGAAAGGTACGAGTGAAAACGGTCCTGACGGAAGGGGCTTCGTGTATGCGATGAGCAAGAGACCACTGCGATATCTGAATGAAATGCTGCTGAGATGAGTTCAGTCGCACTATGGTCGTCCTTATGAGCTCTCCATCGCTTGAAGTGCAAGCGAGAGGGGAAGCGAGGGATGGCGAGGGAAAGCGATGAATCTTGTCGTCATGCGAGCAACCGAATTGTACGCGGGAAGTGGTTCGACTCCCCACCGACTCTTCTTCACACCTTCCTACGACGTTCGACGACGTCGAACAGCAGCTGATGCGATGTCGCCCCGCAACTGTTTACGGAAGTTGGGACGGAGGATGTGGCGCCCCGTCGCTCGCACCAATCCCTGCGAGTCCACGTTTCCGCGTGCGGCTTCGAGGCAGACTTTCGGGGACGATTCTTCTCGTGGGTGAGGTGGATTGCTGTGCGACCAGGGCGACGGTATGGCTTCCTGACGCAGCAGCCATCCAGCCCAGCAAAGGTACAGCGGCGTCAGCTGGTGAACAGCACTTGTCGCTCGCAGGCAGACTGCCAGTCGCAGTCCTGAAGGATACAGAACAGTTGCAGCAAGAGGCATGTGCCGCATTTTCTTTTGAGCAGCAATGAGCATGTTGCTGCGACTGCCGAGTCCAGCAACCGCCCTCGTCGATGGTACAGTTGTAGAATCTAATTGGCCATCCAGCTCAAGTCCATGTGCGAAATTCATCCTGTCAGGCGTGGCCTGCAAAAATAGTTTTGGCCAAGTTCATCCACCAATCTCAAGCAAATGAGAAAGAGATAGGGGTCAACGTGGACGTTGATGAATGGATTCTAACAGACCGAGAACAAACAAAGCAGACTGCATGGACCAGGACGGGCAGAGCCGACAAAAGTCAGGCAGAATGTAAACCGACTTTGAAGAAACTGCCGCCAAAACGGCCCAAGTCAGATTAACGGCGTCGCGCGACTCGCTTGTACTGCTCGCAGCTTGCATCAACCCCTTTGAATAAACCACTACGATACGTTAGTCAAGTTTTGGAGTGGTTAAAATAAGTCTAATTTATCCAACTCTTTTGATGAAAAAAAAATGCGAACAATGATCTGGATACTAGGCGCTACTGAGAAATCACTCGTATTGGGATGGTGAGATGACATCGTCTATCTTCAGAATCATCTTCACAACCTGTGTGGCCAGCAACAGCTGTTGCTTCTTGCCGATCAATGTCTCAAACACCTTCTGCTTGCGCATGTCGTTTGTGCCCGCATCCATGCAATCCACTCCCAGGTACGGGCAGTTCTCCTGTAAGGCCACGGGGGAGTGGGAACACAGAAACGATGAGTGAAAAAAGCTACCATGTTGACACAATGTCGAGTCAGCTTGCCACTTCCTCCGACGAATGCTGCTGGGCTCTTTCAGGCTGAAGCGACTTCATCCTGGAATGATGAAGAAAACACGAGTTAACCGTGTACCTTGAGTTGCTGTGCCTTGATGCTGGACACTGTCAGTGGGCGGCAGGCTACTGTTGACTGGAGTTGACCCACAAGGGGCCCAACTCTACTATGATTCCCCCTTCCGTGCTAATCTCCAGTTTTACGCTATTATGATTCCCCAACCTAGAGGCCCAGCGCACCTTCACTTGCTGAGCCTTGATGCTGGACACCGTATCAATGGGTGGCAGGCCACTGTTCTCAGCCAAAGCCATCGGCACCGCCTCTAGTGCCTCTGCGAACGCCCTCATGGCGTACTGGTGGGTGGAGGGACAGGAGATGGGTGATAGAGGCACAAGGGGACAGAAAGACAAGAAATGGGCACGGGAGAAGGGAACAGGGCTACCATGGGCACCGCCTCTAGTGCCTCTGCAAACGCCCTCATGGCGTACTGGCGGGTGGTGGGGGAAGGGGGTGTGAGGGGGGAAAGGCAGGGGGACAAGGGGAGAGAGGGCGATCAACAAGTGAAAGGGGGAGGCATGCCATTGGCACTGCCTCTAGTGCCTCTGCAAACGCCCTCATGGCGTACTGGTGGAAGGAGGAATGGGGGGCCAGGGGAACAGGAGATCAGCAGGGAAGGGGGGGATAGGTCTGCCATGGCACCGCCTCCTGCCACGGCAGACCTATCCCCCCCTTCCCTGCTGGTACGCCCTCCTGGCGCACTGGCGGGTAGAGGTACGGGGGCACAGGGGCATAGGGGGGCAGGGGAACACGAGATCAGCACGAGAGTGGGGGATAGGCCTGCTATTGGCACTGCCTCAGCGCCTCTGCAGAATATATTCAGGTTAACGCGCCTCACGCCTATCAAGCCAGCCCTCACCTGCTCCACCCCCGGGAACCTTGTCGGCTGCTGCCTCCACCGCCAGAGAGCAAGTTATATCAGCAGAGCCTCCCCCGTACACGACGTGGTTGTCTCGGATGAGATTGCGCGCCACACACAGGGATTCCAACTCAAAGGCATCAGGAGCGACTTACCTTCTCCACTCCTGGGACCTTATCCGCAGCAGCTTCAACCGCCAAAGAGCATGCGAGCTCCGCGGAGCCTCCGCCGTACACGAAGTGGTTGTCTCAGATGAGGTTCAGATGGGACTAGACTCACACTCACAAATGTCAGGTGCGCCTCACCTGCTCCACCCCGGGAACCTTGTCGGCTGCTGCTTCGACCGCCAGCGAGCACGTGAGCTCCGCGGAGCCTCCCCCGTACACGATGTGGTTGTCTCGGATGAGATTGCGCGCCACACACAGGGCGTCGTGCAGGCTGCGCTTGGTCTCCTCCACCATCATCTTGCTGCCTGCAGAGGGGCGGGGGGGAGGGAGGGTGGGGAAGAAGGATCAAGTGTCGGCAAGGGTTGACAGAACGCCCCACACAGGGCGTCGTGCAGGCTGCGCTTGGTCTCCTCCACCATCATCTTGCTGCCTGCCATGTGGAGAGGGAAGAGGTGGAAAGGGATGGAGAACGGTCAGCAAGGGTTGATAGGAGCCACACACACACAGGGCGTCGTGCAGGCTGCGCTTGGTCTCCTCCTCCATCATCTTGCTGCCTGACGGGTGGTGAGTGGGGGGGGAAGAGGGGAGTGGGCGAGAAGGGATGACATTCACAAACCAGTGAGTTAAGAGCCACGCACCCACACAGCGTCATGCAGGTTGCGCTTGGTCTCCTCCACTGTCATCTTGCTGCCTGCAGGGTGGTGTGTGGGAGTGGAGGGAGGGAGGGAACAAGAAGGGAACAGCAGGCGCCAGCAGGGTTATAGGAGCCACACACAGCACATAGCACATATTCCACCTCGTCTACCATCGTCACCAGCATCTCCACAACCCGCTCGGCATGCCCCCCAACCGCTCTGCATGACCTTCCACTGCTCCCCATGCCCTCCCACCGCTCTGCATGCCCCAGCATCTCTCTACATCCCCTCCCCACCGCTCTGCATGCCCCAGCATCTCTCTACATCCCCTCCCCACCGCTCTGCATACCTCCGCGGATGAAAATAGTGACAGCGCGTGAGTTGGCACACCCCTCAATGTAGAGCATGCGATCCTTGGTCGTTCCGAATGCCTTCTCCCGCACCACTCCAGCCTGGAGAGGTAGGGGAGCAAGTAGGGAGCAAGGAGTAAGAGGTAGTGCAAGGAGTGTTCCTGGGTTGGCGCACCCCTCAATGTAGAGCATGCGATCCTTGGTCGTTCCGAATGCCTTCTCGCGCACCACACCGGCCTGGAAAGGAGGGTAAGAAGGAAGAAAAGCAGCGGGCAATGAGCGGTGGCAGCGTGAGTTGGCGAACCCCTCAATGTAGAGAATGGGATCCTTGGTCGTTCCAAAGGCCTTCTCCCGCACCACACCAGCCTGGAAGGAAGGGGGGAACGAGTAGGGAGTGGAAGTACAGTAAGAGGTAGTGCAAGCAGCATTCCTGAGTTGGCGCACCCCTCAATAGACAGCATGCGATCCTTGGTCGTTCCAAACGCCTTCCCCCGCACCACACCCGCCTGGATGGGGGGGAAACAGGGAACAGAAGCACACATAGAGGCAGAGGGAGCAGCATGATTTGGTGATGGAGGGTGGCTTGGCAGCATGGGTTGGCGCACCCCTCAATGTAGAGCACGCGATCCTTGGTGGTTCCTAACGCCTTCTCGCGCACCACACCCGCCTGGATGGGAGGGGAACAGAGGGCGGGTGGGACGTGGTGGGAACAACCGGAGGGTGGGACGGTTGTTGACTCCCAACATTGGTCTTGCCATGCCGGCCGGGTGGGGTGAGGAAGAGGTGGGAGCAAAGGGCGGGTGGAAGCTGGGTAGAAGATTTGAGAGCAGCCCGGTAACTCAACCCTCCAATCCTGTCCCAGATTCCCCAAACCTCCACTCCCCCAAAACCTGCCCACCCTCCACCCTTCAGCCTTGCCCACCCACCCACCCTCCATCCCTCCTTCCTACCTTGCCCACTCTCCGCCACCCCTCCCAACCTTGCCCACCTTCCACACCCCTCCTCACCTTGCCCAGCTTCTCGGGTGTGAGCTCCTGGAAGCGAGGCACGATGCGACCACCTGCACCAAGGGGGTGGCAGGGAGAGAGGGGGGCGACGGGGAGTAGGGGGGACAGAGGGGGAAAGAGTGGAGAGGGAGGCGGGAGGGGGAGAATGGGGGCAAAGGAAAGAAACGGGCACGAGAGTGAGGGGGGATAAGTGAGGGAGGTAGGAGTAGAAGGAGGGTGGAAAAAAAGAGTGGAGAATAGGGAGAAGGGGCAAGAGAGAGATGAGAGTACGAGGGAGAGGGGGGGCGGGAAGGATAGAGGGGCAGCGCCCTATCATAATATTCTTGCACGTGACACAAGGATGTCATGAATGAGCAGGATGGTGGCTTGCATGATTCTTGCTCATGATTCATGAATCATGACATCGTAATATTCTTGGATGTCATGATTCATGAATGAGCAGCGCCTTTGAACACGCCGGGCCTGAATACGGTGTGCGAGCGCGACCCTAAACCCAGATTAGGCGTGCCTGCCAGCACGCACTGCCCATGATACGCTTGTGTTCAAGCTCTGGCAGACGAGATCACGCATGGCAAGGCCCGGGCCAGAAGGCTTAACAGGCGTCTCAAAAGGCAGGGGCCGACAAAGAAGACGCCTTGTTCTTCTTTGTCACCCACGCGTCTCAACAGGCAGTACGGCAGACATCATGCTTCGACACACATGCCCGTACTGCCGGGCACAGAAGCATGCACAACGCCCCAAAACAATTACCCACCAGTGGCGATAGCGATGAGCTCGAGCTCCACGCCCCCCACCCAGCGCACGGCAGGGAGACCGCGGTGCATGAGCAGATGGTTGGCCTCGTCGTCGAAGCCCCACTGGCAGATCACGAGTGTGGCACCCGCGTTCTGTCGTAGACAAAGAGGGGGAAGGTGGGGGGTGGGTGAGAGCATGATAGCAGATGGTTGGCCTCGCCGTCGCCGTGTGGCACCCGCATCCTGTGAGTGAGAGTGGGGTTTGCAAGGAGAGAGTGGAAAGGTGGGGGTATTGATGGTGTTTGGTGTTTGCAGCGTGAGAGCAGATGGTTGGCCTTGTCATCAAACCCCCACTCGCAGATCACGAGTGTGGCGCACGACTCCCTAACCCCCCACCCCCCGATAAACCCCGAACCCTGGTACCTCATGCCTGTTCCTTCCCCCTCCCCCATTCTCTCACCTTGCACTGCTGAGCCATATCGTCAAAGTACTTCCGCTCCGACTCCTGCAGCCGCTGGTCAAAGGGAGCTCACCCCAAATAAACCCGAACCCTGCACCGTGAAGTGAGGGTGTTTTTGAGACGTCTCAAAAACACCCTGCACCCCGAAACCCTCATGCCTCCCCTCCCACCTCTTGTCCCTCACCTATCACTGCTGCACCATATCATCAGAATATTTCCTCTCCGACTCCTGCAGCCGCTCGTATTTCTCCACCGTGTCAATATCAACCACGTGCTTCACCACTTATGGAATTCGTCTTGCCCTTCGCACTGAGATTCATACTGGCCATTGTGTTGGGCTTTAAGAGAGGCAGGCGCCCCCTGGCCCCCAACCCACTGCTATACCCGGAACCCCGCCCTAAACCCAGAAACCCTGATGTCCCATCCCCTCACCTTGCACTGCTGCACCATATCATCGAAGTATTTCCGCTCCGACTCCTGCAGCTCTTCCCCCCGCACCCTCCCCTCCCCCCGTCCCTAGCCCTCTCTCTCGCCCCCCACCCTCTCACCTTGCACTGCTGCACCATATCGTCGAAGTATTTCCGCTCCGACTCCTGCAGCCGCTCATACTTCTCCACCGTGTCAATGTCAACCTTATGCTTCGTCTTGGGCTTGGGCGGCTCAAACGGGCACGTCAGAATCGCAATCTTGGCGTCCTCAATCCGCTTGGGCATCTGAGGGTGGCTGAAGTCCTTGTCCACGATAATCCCTCGGACGAGCTCCGTCTCCTCCAGCCGCCCCCCCGTCTTGCCCTCCACTTTGATCAGCTCCAGATTCACGTCACGGCGTTCCAAGTCTGCTACTGCCAGCACAGCCTGCACTGCGATCTCTGCCATCTGCCTCTTGCAGCGCCCAACGCTGCGTTGGGGAATGGAAGGAAGGGCGCAGGAGAACGGGGGAAGGGGAGAAGGAAGAGGGGGTTGGGAGGGGGGTTGATGGGTGAAGGGGACTTTGTGAGTCTGCCACAGCCTGCAATGCAATGTCCGCCATCTGCCTCTTGCAGCGCCCCACACTGGTTTGAAGAATGGAGGGAACGGCGCTGGGGACAGGGGGAGGGGGGGGGGAACGGGGGGACGAAGGGGGACACTGCAAAGACCGCCACTGCCAGCACCCTCTGCGCCCGCTCTCTCCACCATCTGCTGCTTGCAGCAGACAACGCTACATGTGCGGATGGGAGGAATGGAAGTACGGGCGCGGGAGGTGGTGATGGCTGAATAAGGACATGGCTATCCACTCGTTACAAGCACATCTAGCAGGCAGGCAGCACATCTAGCATCACATTCACATCTTGGAGGAGAGAGTGGTCATGCACGTCTCGACGATCAGCTCGAAATCGCCCTTGGAGAAATCAATTTTCTCAGTGATCAAACGGCCTGTGAAGAACCGCCGTGTGACAAGCTCACCTGCACCTAACAGCAGCCCACTCACATCTTGGAGGAGAGCGTGGTCATGCACGTCTCGACGAGCGGCTCGAAGTTGTCCTTGGATTATTCGAACGTCTCTGCAATTGCAAGCCCTGTGATCGCACGCCCTGCGGCAACCACCGCAACCACGCGTACACTCAGCATCACACTCCTACATCTCATCAGCCGACTCACATCTTAGAGGAGAGAGTGGTCATGCACGTCTCCACAAGCGGCTCGAAGTTATCCTTGGAGAATTCGAACGTCTCCGCGATCGCATCCAGATGCGCCGCCGCGATCTTGGACGCCATCTCGTAGCCCTCCGCCACGCGGATGGGGTGGATGCCGCGGTCGAGAAGAGCTTCCGCCTGTGAGGGGTGGATTGAGGGTGACACAGGGCGCAGAGGCACGGCAAGAGCATGAGTGGGGCGATCTTGGACGCCATCTCGTAGCCCTCCGCCACGCGGATCGGGTGGATCCCGCGGTCGAGCAGCGACTTGGCCTGGCAACGGGTGGAACGAATATGAAGAGGGATGGATTGAGGGGGTCGAGCGGGGGGCAGAAACAACGAAAGAGGATGCGTGGGTGCGATCTTGGACGCCATCTCGTAGCCCTCCGTCACGCGGATCGGTGGATCCCGCAGTCGAGCAGAGATTCCGCCTGGGGTCGAGGGGTTGGTTGAGCGGGCAAGGAGGAAACGGGCAGAGGAAAGTAGTGAGGATGCCACGCAAATCGGGTGGAACCCGCAATCGAGCAGCGCCCCGGCCTGGGGTGTGGAATGAGAGTACGGAAAGGTCGATTGAGGAGGCAAAACGGGAGGAAGAAGCGAGCATGACTCGTGAGCGAAAACTCCGTAAAATCAAAGGGGGAGATCGAGTACAGCGCCGCAAGAAGACAAACAAGCCAGACGTGCTCTTGACGGAAAGATTCACGTCGTCCTCCCATTCATCCGCGCGTAGACCTGCTCGCGCTACACGCCCGCACCTGCTTTAGCAGCGCGTCCTTGACGGGACGAGACTGACTTTATCCTCCTTGGCGCATACCTGCTTGCGCACACACACGTGTACGCCGGCACGCACCTGCTCGAGCAGCGCGCCGGCAGTGACGACGACGCCGGTGGTGCCGTCGCCGATCTCGAAGTCCTGGCTCTTGGACAGATCCACCATCAGCCGCCCCACGCGGTTCTCCACCTCCATCTGCTCCAGAATCGTCGCGCCGTCGTTCGCTGTGCAGGGGGGGTAGAGGGAACGGGAGATTGGGTTTGGAAGGCATCAGGGCATTGGGGACGGATCGGGTTTCGACGCGCCTCCACCTCCATCTGCTCCAGAATTGTCATGCCGTCTGTCGTTAGATCATCTGACGGTATGCGGGAAGTGGATATTCGGAAGGCGTCAGGGGACGGGAATCCAGTCGTCGCTGAAAATAAATCGGGTTTCGATGTGTGTGAAAATATCAGCGTATGCACGTTGGTCCTCCGACTCAATATGCTCCAGAATCGTCGCCGCGAAGTCGTTTGCTGGTGGAAAACGAGAGACTGCAGAGAATGGGAGGAGTGGGGGGACTGGGAGGAATCGGGAATTGATCGAAAAGGTCCACCGTCGCGGTTCTCTACCTCCATCTGTCGCAGAATCGCCGCCATAATGGCAGTGACTGGGGAAAGTGCAGCTGCTAAGAAGAACGAGGAGAATTCACTGGAAACGAACCGCCGATCTGCTTCCAAAAGGCAGATCCGATTTGATTTGGCTTATGTTGGAAGATCTATTGCATCTGCTTGGATAAGATTGCGTCTGCCTGACAAATAATAAATCTGCGTACTTATAGTGACGTCGCCATCGCCGCTCTGAAGCATCTTATCCATTCCCTTGGGCCCGAGCGAGCTGCGGAGAATCTTCGCGACAGATTTGGCGGCGAGGATGTTACCCTTTTGCGCCGCGAGACCCTTCACGCGCGACTTGGTCTCCTGCTCGCGTATGATTATAAACGGCCGACCGAACTCATCGAAAGCTAACGCCATGGCGGCTCCTTCGACGTCAAACCAGATAAATCAAGCGCGAGATCTGTGAAAAACGACGACGGAATAAGGGAAGCCTGAATCCTGCCTGAACCAGAAAAACTGGATTCCCAGAAAACTGAATCAAACTTCTCACGACGAGCAACGATGGAAGGGAAGGCCTTGGAGCTCTCAGCGGGAGCCGACCTGAATCTGAAATATGATTGAAAGACGAATTGGGTGAGGCGAGGTGGGGTAAGGCGAAGTGGGTTTTGGCGAGGTGAGGTTGACAGATCTGAGGGAAGTGGTCCGATAGTGGGTGAGAGATGAACGTACAGTTAAATGAGGTGTACACACACGCTAACTTCGCTAACCATTTCCCAATGATATCAGGAGTTAAAAACCACTCTACCATAATTTCACGAAATTGTAATTCAGTATAGACAAAAGCGGATACATGAATGTGATTGCAAACAACTGTGCCTCCAGAACCTACAGCCACCAATGTGGTGAACAAATGCGACATTTTACCTAAGCTTGCACATTTCTGCCTTCAACTAGGCCTCACCTCCGTTATTTGCCCAACAGTTATATTCTATCCATGCATTTGCACATGCATGTGTATGTATGTGACTGCGTATACCTATATGTATCAGCTTGCATACCCACAGATTGAGATATGCGGTGGGTGCATTCTTCCTCCACCTGTGAGCATCCATCCCCTCATTTACATCCATCTTACCCCAAGTTCTCACACCTCCCCGAGCAGGGATCACTGCACATGCGCTGTGCGACCATTCAACGAAACACTTGTCCTGCACCGCGTTGCACCGCATCCAGCCGCACTGTGTGCTACGCTGCTTCCATGGACATTTCCCCACCCATTTCGGGGTAACTTCCTCCACGGATCACCCTCTCCAAGAAACAGATTCCTTGCTTCCTCTAGCCACAAGATGATGGGGCTTGTCGCTTCCCCTTCCTCCCTTCGCACCGCGTTGTCAGATCCAGCCGTTAATTTGCCAGCCGCGTGATTGGGCGACGTGACTGCGCCTCCTCGGCTCGCCTGCACCGTCGCAGCCTCACCGTCGCTAGGGTGAGATGTCTCATTCGTGAGCCGCGCGGGCGCCGTGACCGTATGTCGCAGAGAGCGAGTATACGACAGCTGCTGCGATTGCTGCGACTGCTCGACCTGCGGCGGCCACGTCAGCATCTGTCCCGCCCACTCCCACAGAGAATGAAGCTCCCACGCGCTTCCCGCAGCGGCGGCGCGCGCAGCCGTCCACCCGCTCGGCACGCTCTTGGCTCCGCTCCCGCCCGGCTTGCGATACTCCCCATGCGCAGCTGCCTCATATCCCCTGCTTTCTTCCCCAAGAAGCGAATTTTCGCCGCACTTGCCGCTCGGACGCCCTCGCGGTTCGAAATAATGATTGCCTTCAATGGAATGGGAAGGCGGAGAGCTGGACGAGTAGCCAGTCATGGCGAGTTCCATCATGCGACACGGCAAATTGCGGATATCCAGCCACGTCGCGAAATCGACGATGTCGCTGCTGTTGCTACTACCTTGGTCCAGATGTGAGGGGCGTGACGAGACGAGTTGCGAAGACGATGGGTGGGCGGAAGCGACGGTTTGGAGAGGAAACGAACTGGGGAGGAAGAGGTGGCACGTGCGACAGGGCGGAATGGATAACAGATTGCATACGTGGCAGCGCTGAAGCACGATGCGCTTGGGATTGCGCGCGGCTGCCGTGGCGGGTGATCGGACCTTCGTGAGGGCGAGGTCCGGCTGAGCTGGTAGGAGAGGGTGGGGATTCTTGGAGCGAGAGAGCGAAGCGGCGGAGGAATCGAGGTCATCAGGTAGTTGGAGCGATGGCGGGCGGAACTTTTCGAGCTTGCTCATGGTGCTCATGCTGCCGCTTCTGCCTGGCGCTAAGGCTCCTGAGGTTGTGCTAAGCGCTTATCTGAGCCCCCTAATGTCTGCACTACTCTGTCGCTAACCACGAAGTAGGCTCGTACTCTAACAGCCCAGACCGCACTTGAAGATATCTTGCGGACGGCGTCGAATAAATGACTTTCTAAAGATCGGCTCGAGCTTTACAATACAGCAGCTGTGGGGTGGTGGAGTCATCAGCTACTGCCCAGAATTCGAGCCCCAGAGAGGGGGAGCGTGTGTGGCAGAGTGAAGCTCGGTTGGGTGACTTGAAAGGTGCCAAGCCCGCTGATGGATGGATGTGGTTGCACGCCGAGCTCTTGCTCGCGTCATCACTGCCCTCCGATGAATCATCGGGAATTAGCATCGACGGCTGATAGGGGAAGATGGGAGTTTCGCGGTGCAATGTGACATGCATGAGAAGGTGGGGAGGGGAAGATGGTTGGCCCTCGCCGTTTTTCAGATTATCCCGTTGCGAACCGATCAAACACGGCAGCCCAGTACAGTCGTAAGTCGCACTAAACGTTATGAAGATTTTTCAGTGTTCGCTGTAAACGTCGTTTCCCTGCAGTGGAACACAGCCCATAATTCACGCGAGCAAATTTTGGAAGTTCACCAGGGTCAAACCACCCTACAATGTCTACGGATGGCTGCGTAAGGACCGGCGGAGTCTGAAGATTTGCGAGACCAATCCAAACCTGCGACCCGTCATGCGATTTGAAGCGAGCCGCGAGTCGATGAGCCGAACGGTATGCGCTGCGATCCATTGATCCATGAAAACGGTGGCAAGTTGGGATTTCACCAGTAGCCACCTTGAGTGTTTCGAGGAGGTCGTTCGAAGGAATCACTGAGGCCAGGCCATTTGGCAAACCAACCTTGTCCGCAAGTAACGAACTCCTCCACTGACCAGCACAGATAGACACAGCTCAACTCGTTTCAAAAGCACCCTCGCATCACCAAGCATACAAAGTCAACTTATATCTCTCTTGAGGTTTTGTACAGTCGGTGCTCATTTCAAGAACACCAGGTAGGCGGGAGGCATGTGAGTGAAACGTGTTTCAAGCTTTTCGCCACATTCGCCCTTGTCGCCACGGGCAAAAATGTGACTGTAATATGAAATTGCAATGTGAATCGAGACACGGGCTTTAACTTCGTAACCAGGTAAACTTTTCTGATGACGGGCAACCGTTGTTGTTTATGAACTGTAGATGTTTTTCTTCCGCAAGTTGGTGACTATACCCCGAAATCGGCAGAATTGTCAATTTAGTCACTCACGGGCAAAACCCTCACGAGTGACTAAATTTCTAATTGTGAGGAGCAATTTTTTTGTGTTAGGCTGAGCATCGACTGTACTTTCAAAGTGGATGCTACCACACCACAACCAACATTTGTTGGTGTTTCAGCGCAAGTGCTTAGTTCCATATCTGTAACATCTTCATCCCATTGGTATACTAAGATCCTGTGGGGAACCTCAAAGAACTTCTTTTGAATTGTTATGCTAGCTCGTACGTACACTCCAACTCAGCCCGATCCCCACCGCTGCGCCACGAGGTGGGAGTTCTTCGAGTTCTGATTGGTTTCTCGTTATCTGCGTTGAAACGGCTCTCCGTTGAACGCAGCTGTTTCGCCAATTGTGCGCGGCAGGGACGTTCCAGAATACAGTGGCACTCACACCACCTCCCCACACCACACCAGACCAGACCCCAACTCCTCTCGTCCCGTATGGTTTTGCATCCACCAACCAACCACAATCGCCAAGATAAAACAACCGGCCAAGCCGCAACCAAACTTGCTGCACTACAAGCATACTAAGGGATCGAAAAGGGTGCACATTCCATCAAAATTATGCTTAAATAACATTACCCTTCATTAGGGAAAATACAATGCTTGCAGCGTCATACAAAGCTCCACTAACCACTTGACTCCCCCGGCTGCTTCATTCGTGCTATTACTTCTAATATATGGTGCTTTTGATATTATAGGACACCTTATTGCCATCTCAGCACCTAAGCACAAAGACGTACATGCCGTAAAAGTGATTACTGCACTTTTAGGCAAAGCCAGCTCCCGACGTACACCGCTACCACCCCTGCCCAAAAATACTAATGTAGATCGGTCGGCTAGCCGGCATCATCCCGCTCATCGTGACTGTCCCGCATCCTCCTCATCCCTCATCCCCATGTCCTTCTCACAGCTCTTGCCCCATGGGCTGCAACCCACTCCTGATTGTCACCATCACTCCAGCCTAAAAATACTTGGGAAAGTCGGTCGGCACTCCATCCACCTCATCGCTCACCTCCAGCCCCTTCCACCTCAGTGCTTGTGCTGGCCATCTCCTCAGTGCTCGTGCTGGCCACTCCTGTCCTGACCACCCCACAACTCCACCACCCTAAGAATACTCGTGAAGGTTGGTCGGCAATCCCACATCGTCCCACTCCTCCTCACTGTCCGCATCCTCCTCGTCACTCACTTCCGGGTCCTTCACAAAGCTAGCACCAGGCACGGCACCACGTGACGACTCAAGCCGCCCATGAGTGCTCGTGCTAGCCACGTCCTCATGCAACCCAGCTCCTGAGCCCTGATCATCACCACTACCCCCCCCTAGGAAAACTTGGGAAGGTCCGTCATCATCCTCATCCTCGTTCACCTCCAGGTCCTTCACAAAGCTGTTAAGCCCCCACCGGCTGCTATATACTCCTGTCCTCACCACCTCCAACACTCCTCCACCCTAAGAGTACTTGAGAAGGTCGGACGGCAACCCGTCATCGTCCCTATCCTCATCGCTGTCCGCGCCCTCCCCATCACTCAAAGCTGCTGACCCCCCTTGGCTGCTACCTCCACCAGTCCTCAACCCTAAGAATACTTGGGAAGGTCGGTTGGCAACCCCGCGTCGTCCCACTCCTCATCGCTATCCGCATCCTCCTCGTCGCTCACCTCCAGGTCCTTCACAAAGCTCTTGGAGCCACGGCTGCGGTCGACCTTCTTCAGCTTCTCCTCCGGTAGCCTCTCCAGGTCACACGGGGCAAACCCCCTGTGCACGAACCTGCAGGCACGGGGGCGAATCATGAGAGGCATGGAGAATAACGCGAAGAGATGAGTGGACATGGGCTGGTTAGGCGGCTCACAGCAGCACACAGAACCACGGAAGGAGGAGGAAAGTGGCAGAGGAGACCGTGGGTGTGTGGAAGAGAGGGCGTGCATTGGCCAGCACAGCTCTCACCATTACCGCTGATAAGCCTTCCTTTGAAATGTCCCAACACTCATCACCTATCGGAAGGCGCCAGCCGAAGCCAGCCCGAGCTGCATCTTCTTCCCCAGTGTCCCATCCACTCAGCAGTCGGCTGTACGCGTGGTCACGAGGAACAGCTTCTCCATGCCCATGCCCATCACCACCTCTCCATCAGTCATCCACACACTCTCACACCACCCCTACCAGCATCCCCCTCAGCACTCACCAGTCGGCAGTGCGTGTGGTCATAAGGAACAGCTTCTTCATGCCCATGCCCATGCCCATGGCCACTGCTCACCATCATCTCATCTGCAAGCATCCACACACTTTCACACCACCCCTGCTTCTTCCATCCCCCCTCTCCCCTCACCCACTCACCAGTCAGCAGTGCGTGTGGTCATGAGGAACAGCTTCTCCATGCCCATGTCCACTGCCCGCTCTGCTGCACGCATTCCCACACACTCACACGACCCCAGACTCGTCCAAACTGCCTCCGCACTCACCAGTCGGCAGTGCGTGTGGTCATGAGGAACAGCTTCTCCATGCCCATGTCCACTGCCCGCTTCTCCAAGTATGCTGCCAGAGGGGAGGGAGAGGGAAAGGGAGATGATGGGAGGGAAGGTGAGATGATGGGAGGTAAGGTGAGATGATGGGAGGGAAGGTGAGATGATGTGAGGGAAGGTGAGATGATGGGAGGGAAGGTGAGATGATGGGAGGGAAGGTGAGATGATGGGAGGGAAGAAACAGCTCCTCCAAGTATGCTGCCAAGGGGGGAGAGGAGGTTGAAGGGAGAGCAGGGGAAGCGGGGTGACAAGGGCTCGCCCATTCCCTCGCGATGCAGGAGAGACAGCAAGGGCAGCGACCTCAGCCATACGCGCGGAGGGGAAGGGGAAGAGCGGCCTATCCACGCGCTTTCCATGGCCTTTTCACGCCACAGCAAACGCAGTACGCACCTGTTAGCTCAACACTCCCACTGCTCACCTAAAAGGTTGTCCCCGCGCCCATTGCCCCGTGATGCAGGCGAGACGGCAAAGGAAGCGACCTCAGCCATGCGGGCAGAGGGGAAGGGGAAAAACGCCCTTTCATGCCACAGCACAGCACAGCACAGCACACACCTAAAAAGTTGTCACGCCCACCACTCACCCAGCAGGTTGTCCCCGCGCCCATTGCCCCGTGATGCAGGCGAGACGGCAAAGGCAGCAACCTCAGCCATGCGCGCGGAGGGGAAGGGGAAGAGCGCCGCACAGGCTATGGTGTGGCCGTCCCTCTCCACCACCGTGAAGAATGGGAGCTCCCTGCGCAGCTGAGGGCAAGGAGGGGTGGATGGAGGATGGTGGAAGTGGAGTATGAGTGTGTGGTGTGCGATGAGCACATCATCAGCATGAGCGCAGCGCCGGCAATGGTGTGGCCGTCCCTCTCCACCACCGTGAAGAACGGGAGCTCCCTGCGCAGCTGGTAGTGAGGCGATGTGGGGTGGGAGAATAATGGCGGAAGGTGACTGTGATTGACTAGTCTAATCATCAGCACGAGTGCACAGGCTATGGTGTGGCCGTCCCTCTCCACCACCGTGAAGATCGGGAGCTCGCGGCGCAGCTGGTAGTGCAATGAGGGGGAGGACAAAGCAAGGAGGGACAGTGCGAGGAAGATGAGTGTGAGGTTGAGGAGGGATATTTGCCAAATTTCACACGCTCTGTTGTTGCTGACGTTCTCCCTTTATATCCACTCACAACAACACACTCACACTCACATCCTTCCCCCTCACCTGCTCGTTCCTCCCGGGGCAGCAGCACGCCAGAGGCCTCCAGGGGTTTCAGCAGCGCTCTGATGCCGGGTATGTCCGACACCTGCTGCCGAGGAGAGAGGGGCACAAAACCGACTCAAGCCAAGTCGAATAAAGTCAAGGCCTGCTCACCTGCTCGTCCCCTCTAGGAAGCAGCACGCCAGCGGCCTCCAGGGGCTCCAGCAGCGCTCTGATGCCGGGCATGTCCGACACCTGCGCCGCCCGCGTGCCCTCATATAGATCACTGTTGTAAAGGGTGGGGGGGGGGAGGAACAGGGAGGGGACGGAGTGAGGAGCGGGAGGTAGGGGATCATAAGTAGGTGATGTGAGTCTACACGTGCATGCCATTGTACAGATTGCTGTGTATGGAAAGGGGTGTATGGGGAGGGGGAGGGGGAGGGGGAGGGGGACAAGCGGGAATGGATGGAGGAGGAAGACCAGAATCAGTCTACATGTTTGGACAGCACATGAGCCAACGCAACGCAGAATCACTCCCCACGTTATGTATTGTGTGTTGCCTTGGCTCACGTGCTGTACCGTCTTTTAAGGCGCCTAAAAAATGTTATATATTGTGCTCATGTTGCCTTGGCTCATGTGCTGTCCCGTCTTTCAAGCCCACGCAAAAACCGTACTGCACCCCTGAACACCATGGTGTCGACGCCGTCCCGAGTGTAGAAAGCTCCATGCACGACCACAGCACAGGGCACGTGTGCCAATCCCACCTGCCAATCCCTCCCCTCACCTCGACAACCCCTCGCTCCCCCCTCACTTGGACACTAGTTTTGAGGCGCCTCAAAACTAGACTCCCCCCTCACCTGGAGACCATGGTACCCACGCCGTCCCGTGTGTACAGCTCCAGCAGCAGCGTGCCCTCCACTGCACTGTCCAGTAGATGCACCCGCCGCACCCCGCCCTGTTAGCAAGGGAGTACAGAGGGGTGAAGAGGGGTGACGAGGGTCAGAGGCACACAGCAGCAGCGTGCCCTCCACTGCACTGTCCAATAGATGCACCCGCCGCACCCCGCCCTGCGATCAGAAAGGGATGGAGAGAGATGGTGAGGGGTTAAGAGCACTTATGAGGGGCGCAATACAGCAGCGTCCCCACTCACCCGCCACCCATCATTCACCCAGCACATCACTTCACTCACCTGGCAAGCATACACAGCAGCAGTAAGCTCTGACTGGAACCGGTACCTCTGCTCTGACCGCTCCTCTCCACCCACTGCAAACCCCACCCACCCGTCACCCATCATTCATCCAGCATCTCTCCCCACTCACCCGGCAAGCATAAACAGCAGCAGTGAGCTCTGACAGGAATCCATATCGATGCACCGACCGCTCCTCTCCGCCCACCGCGAACCCCCGCCTCTCCTCCGCCCTCCCCGCCGCGCCACCCCCCCCATTCCCCCCCCAACCCCGCGCAGCACTCTCCCCAAACCCCGCCTCCGCCAAACCGCCATTCCCCCAGCTCTCCCGCGCGCCCAGCCCCTCCGCGCCCGCGCCATTGCCCCTGCCGTTCCCCCTCTCGCTCCGCACGTCCCTCCCCTCTCGCGCTCCACTGAACGTGGGGAGGGGCGGACCAGGTTTCTCAAAGCTCATGCTATACAGCGCCCGCTGTGCCTTCCATCTCTCCATACTCGCTGCTACCTCCTCCTCCTCTTCCTCCTCCTCCTCTCCTTCCCCTCCCCCCCCTCCCCTCGCCCCCTCCCCCCACCCCTCCTCCCGCTTCTTCTTCCCCCGCTTCCCCTTCTTCCGCCTCCCCTCCCCCGCGCCCTCCCCCTCCGCGCCCCCCGCGCCCTGCGCGCCGACGAGCCCGAGGCTCCTAATATACTCCTCCCCGGCAACCGCTTTAACGTACTCCGCGGCAGCATAGCTCTGCGTGGCGCGGTTCCTTATAATCACATCCGCCTGCTGCAGCGTCATCCAGCGGATCAGCCGCCCGCGGTTGTCCGCCACTGCGCCGTCCAGCAGGCAGATGAGCTTATCGGCCCCCAGGCCTATGGCGCATGCCGTGGCGACCTCGTACGTGCTGCGAGGGGGAAAAGAGGGGAGGGGCAACGAGGGGATGGGAGGAAGAGGGGAGGGGCACGGAGAATCAGCTTGTCCGCCCCCAGGCCTATGGCGCACGCTGTAGCCACCACGTACGTGCTGCGAGGGATGGAGTGGGGGAAGAAGTGGGTGCAGGTCATGCATCACTGTGCCCGCGGTTGTCCGCCACTGCGCCGTCCAGAAGGCAGATCAGCTTGTCCGCGCCTAAGCCTATGGCGCACGCCGCGGCTACTTCGTATGTGCTGCGTGGGGAAAAGAGGGGAGGGGCAATGAGGGGATGGGAGGAAGAGGGGAGGGAGACGTTACAAAAGCAGATGAGCTTGTCCGCTCCAAGGCCTATGGCGCACGCTGTGGCGACCTCGTACGTGCTGCGAGGGGCAGGAAGGGACCAAAAGGGACGGGATAGGAGTGGACAGGACGAGAGAGGAGGGGAAGGCGGGAGAGTGGGTGTGTTGAGTGAGCCACGGATCAGCCGTTCGCGGTTGTCCGTGACTGCGCCGTCCTGTAGGCAGATCAGCTTGTGCTACTAACGAATGAGTAGCGCGGCACTCACTTGCAGTTGAGCACTTCGCCGGCCGGGGTGAACCCAAGGTTGCTGAGCAGCGCGACGCAGCTGCTGTGCTGTGGAGGGAAGGCAGGAGGAGCACGTGGTGCTACCAACGAATGAGTAGCAGCATAGAGCACACGACTCACTTGCAGTTAAGCACTTCGCCAGCCGGGGTGAACCCAAGGTTACTGAGCAGCACCACGCAGCTGCTGTCGAGGCGGCTCCTGATGCGCGCCACGTCCACGCGCTTCACCTCGCCCGTCGCCCCGTAATCCACGCCGCCCACCACGCCCCGCCGCTGCTCACCACCGCATATAGCCGCACGGAACCGCACAGAACACAGAGAACGCGGTTTTTGGCGACAGAAAGTGAGGAGGGGTGATGCAATGGCGCAGAAAAGCGTGTCAGGTTACAGTGACCTTGCCATTCCATCCAACCGCACGCAACCGCGCCCCACCTTGGCGTGCACGAAGTTGCCGCTGGCGACGCTGATGCCCACTTCGTGCCACTTCTCGCTCTCGCCGTGCCTTCGCAGCACCGGGATCACCGGGCCGCGCGACAGCTTCGCCTCGATGTCCACGCGCGTGCGCCCCGACGCCTCCATCGCCGCCGCCAGCGCCTCCGTGTCCGTCACGCGATACGCGCCGTGAAACACGGACGCGACGCCGCGCTCCTCCAGGAGATCGTTGATCTGCACGTGGCTCCCCGGCACGAGCACGATGCGCACGCCCAGCCCGTGCAATAACGCGACGTCCTGATGTGGGGAAACCAAGCGGGGGAAGGGGCGGGGAGAGGTAGGGAAGGGTGGGAGGGGGGGAGGGGAAGGCGGAGGTGAAGAGGAGGGGGGAATGGTTGAATCTGCACGTGGCTCCCCGGCACGAGCACGATGCGCACTCCCAAGCCGTGCAGCAACGCTACATCCTGCAAGGGGGGGAACCGAAGGGGGGGTAAGGGGGGTGGAGGGGGGATGGTGGGGCGGAGGTGAAGAGGAGACGGAGCAGGGAGAGCTGGGTTGATTGTCGATTCACATTCGAGGGACCCAGGGTCGAACCTGCATGATCAAACCAGGTCGTGTTATTCACATTCGTTCTTACAACGGGAAGCAAGACAGCAACCCCTGTTTGTTCACATTCTGGCGATCCGAGGTCGAAACTGCAAGATCGGGTCAGGCCATTCGATTAACATTCGTTTCTATAACGGGGAGCATGAAAACTCCCTGATTGTTCACATTCGAGGGATCCGGGATCGAACCTGCAGGATGGAGTCGAAGATCTGACGGTTCGCGACGACGTCCCCGGGAACGACGATAACGAACGTGCTACCGCGATGGCCCTGAATGTACGGCCACGCCTCGCGGAACCACCGCACGAACTGCGCCTCCTTCAGCGCGTCGCGCAGATCCTCCGCGCGCGTCGCGTCCTCGTCCGACGACGCGTCGCCTTCCGTCCGGTTACCGCCTTGGTAGCCCTGAACTGCGACTCGGGTGTTCGTCTGGCGGCGAGAAGCCATCTTGGTCGTCGATCCCGTCTTCTTCGACGGTTGCTGATGCTCCTGATGCTTCGAATTCGCCTTCGCGGTGATTGTGAGGTGCTGCGAGGAGACGACAGCGCCAACTGCGGTGGGAACGGACACGTGTAATCTTCCCGGTTGCGGGACATTGGTCAATGAGAGGCCAAAGAATGGCGTATGGAGGGTGGCTTGATGATCTCGAGACGACGAAAGCGCTGGGTCGTGAATTGGTGCAATCGCCGGCGATATACATTGTCGCAGAGATGCCATGATCGCAATGGAAGAGACGGCAATGGCTGAGCAGCGCCAAGTGGAAACTGACGTTGCGATTGGCACAGGAATAAATATATACGCGAGAGAGCTAATACAAAATGCTGCAGATGGAATATAATAGACTGAGCGATGTCAGAATGATCAGCAAGGAAGCGACGAGAGCGAACTCTGGAGCTTGAAGGACAACGAAGCAACGGCTCTATCACAGGAATGAATTCATAAAAGCACGTCAAGGAGACTTGTACTTGAATGGAAACTCGCAATCGAAGCACGATAGCAGAGGACGCGAACTGCAGAGCAGCCATGGCTGGCTGGCAGTGAATGGGGCTGGTTGGCAAGCTACTGAGAGGTGCGCGCTTGAAGCAGAAGCGAGCGGAAATGAGGTGCGCGCGACAGTCGGTTCAGGCGGGGAAAGTCAGGGCCAGCGGGATGCGGATGGCGGGAGACTGGCGCGGGTCTGCGGGGACGCTGGTTGGGCAGAAATCTGCGACTCCGCCAAACAGAAGCTGACTGGCCCGGGGCCCAGGGGTTGTGGGTTTGCGCGCTAGTTTGGGCTCTACCGTACCTATACTTATCCGCTCGGGGAGAAAGACGTGTCAGAGGCTGAGGGACCTGTGGTTTGTATGAAACGGGATGTCTGGTACGAGGTTCGGACCCAGCGCAGCCTCATTCCCCAGCTTCGAACCACACCAAACTTCGAACCAAGCCCAGTCATCCGTCCCACACTGCATTGCTGCCTCCGCTAAACCCAAACTTGCCTCCGTGGTTTTACGACAAATCATCGTGCTCTCATTTCGGCGGCGACCACGCGCAGCACACGATAAATTTTCCACCTGGCAACTCAGCATACGGCATCGGCTTTTTGACACGGCGATATGAGGCCAACTTGCGTCAGACAAATTCCCAGCCGAAATTTGGAGCGCAGCAGGCATTTCTCTCCTAACCACGTGGTCAGCCACATGGGTACTAAGTTCTAAACCACCAATCCGTCTCGTCAATCTCCAGAGATTGAGGATGCTGAAATCATCCCCGGTACAGAACTAGTGTGAGATCTTCATGCCTCGAGACAATTGGGGGATCAGCGGTGTTCACAACGCTACCGTAAGTTTTCCCATTCAACGACCATCTGTATTTACACTTTTGACTGATGAGCTCAACATTTAGTCCACTACATGCAAATTACTGAAGAACGCTGTTGAGGAGCCACACAGAAACGATTCAAGGCAGAGATGCACACAAGGAAAGTACGAAATGGAGCTCACTAAAAGGCTGCCATGTGGGAATGACCTCAGCATTAGGCGGCTAATTACAATTCTGCTTTATCTCCACCAGGCTTGTCGTGGCGGACTCTGTACATCGGCGTCTGCACTTGTGTGCATCTCCACACCACTGCTACCTACAAAGACCACCATTATACTCTGTATAACCTTCTGAGCTGAAAAAAAATGCATGTGAGAAGCACACTAAACTGAAAGCAGCCCAGTCTCGGTGATCTATGCTTACTGTCCTCTGTACAAGCACATCTCGTCATCCGCGCTTCACCAGCTCCTTTTCAGCACGATGTGACAGCGTCCTGCTCACAAGGCTTGCGCCCATGCTGTGAGCTTCACTCTTCCCACACGGTGCTCCACCTCCTCAGCATCGTCAGGGAGCATCAGCAGCAGGAAAATCACCACAGCTGGTCCAAGAACTATGTTCCACCGTAGGCAAGCAGTCTCCACCTTAGGGAACGATCAGTCAGTCGCGCCAGTGCTTGCCTTGGCTCTATTGTCCAGATACAGCCGTCCCCGGACAAAACTGCTCTTGCAGCGCCGCGATTTCTTTCACGACCTCGTCAAACTCAGGGCGCGCCTCGGGGCACTTATCCCAACACCGCTCAATCAGCCTCCGCAGTCCCGCTGGGCAATCCGCCGGAATCATCGGCCGCAACCCGTTAAGCGCCACCGCCACCGCTGCTTGTAACGGAGTATAATCCTCAAACGGTAACTGACACGCGACGAGTTCCCAGAGCACGACTCCGAAGCTGTACACGTCGCTCTTGTGCGTCACGTGCCACGCGCTCGTACCGAACGCTTCGGGCGCCATCCAACGGTAAGTTCCGACCTCCTTAGTCATGTCGCCGCGCTCCCCCTTCAGCAGAGCCACGCCGAAATCGCCGACGACGGCGCGGCCCGCGGAATCGAGGAGGACGTTGGCGGATTTCAGGTCGCGATGAATCACGCCACGCCCGTGGAGAAACGCCATGCCTTCTGCGACGTCGTGTGCGATTCGCAGCGCGTCGCCGAGCGGGAGCCTCTCGCCGTGGCGACGTCGCACAAGGTCGCTGAGCGTGCCGCCTTCCATGAGTCGCGTGACGATGCACATGCGACGGCGCGTGTCGAGGCACACGCCGACGAACTCGAGCAGTCGCGGGCACTCGTCGCACGACATGAGCGTCTGCACTTCCTGCCGGAATTCCGTCGCGCTGGCGTGGCGATCGATAGTGTCACCCTTCATTATCTTCACAGCCACCGCCTTTCCCTCGTAGCTGCCGCGGCGCACCTCGCCCGACGCGCCCACGGCGATAAGCGCGCCGATTTCGAGCTTGAGCGGGTTGAGGAGGAACTCGCTGAATTGGTTCAACGCGCTGCGGCTGTTGAAGAGTAACACCTGCAGGAGGTCGTTAGCGTCGCCTGCGACGCTCTTCGACGAAGGGGCTCGAGTCGTGAGACGTGGACTAGGGGGTGGCTTCCGCGCCGCACCGTCGGGAATTAGGGTTAGTCTATCGAGCGATGACGTGGACTGTTCTGTCTGGCACTTGCGGATTGTGGTCGGAATGGACGTGGCGGAACGGGGTCGCGAGGCCTGCTTGCCGGCGACTGTAAATAACTCCTCTATTTGCCGCTTCGATATCTGCGATATAGCCGCTCGCACGGTGAAAAATCCTAGCGTGTACCCGTGTACTGTTCGAAACAAGGAGCAATCTAAAACGCGGACGCCCGTGCGCTGGAAGGCCGCGGTCAAGCTCCGCTTACAGACACGCACGCTACACGCGAAACTGATGTTCATGATGCCCGTGCACGAAACGTCGTCCACCGACGATAACGAAAACCCGCCAATCGACGAGTCGTCCGTTTCGCTCTCGTCTCCTGTTGTCGTCGAATCGCCGCTGTCGGTCGCGCGCATGTCAAGCCGCAGCGCAGGCACGCCCTCTTTAAGCGCCGAAGCCTCCTTAAGAAGGTCCATGTGCAGCAGCACGTCGGGCCGCGAGTAGTTCTTGGCAACATAGCTGCAAAGAGGGACAGCGAGGGTCGAGGAAAAGGAGTGGAAGAGACATGGGTCAGGCAAGACTCTTTCAAAACAAGGTACGGACTGATGCTGCGTCGACCTGACGTCACCCTCTAGGCTCTCATGGAATTGGAAAAATGAGAAAAAAAGGAAGTTACCTACAGGCTGACCAGGAACATTTACTTTCCTCACCCGTTCTCGAAGCTCTCACAGCGCTCGCCGGGATTGCATTGAATATTATTGCACTCGCAGGCATTGCATAATATAGCACTCCTACTCACTCAGGAGACATGCAGCTCATGTGGTGGCGAACCGCCGCGTCCTCCATCGCGCTCAACGAGCCATTTCCGCTTGCGAGGTCCGCCGCCGCATCGGGATGGTCGGGCCGCGAATTAAGCGCTCGCCGGGAGCCTTTCCGGCTGAAAAAACGGGAAATACTGAATGGGAAATGGCTCCCGTAGGATCTTGGGAGCGATGCGGTGTGCTCGGGCTGGACATCTGTGTCCATTATGTCGTTTGCTTGTGACTGTAACGAGTGAGCGACGTCGCACATTGCGTCATCGATGGAGCCTCGCAACCAGGCGCGAACATTGGCATCGTTGACGGGAGCACGAGCGTGGCTCACGGGAAGCCCCATAGTGCCACTTCTAAATTCACGAAGAACCAGAAATTGCTTCTTGAGACTACAACACAGGATCGATACTACTAAGTCAGAATAAGGAGATGGAAACGCGAAAGAATGGAGGGAAGTAGAATCGTTGTCAGAAACGGTTGCTTGCGTCCACGGAAAAACAGTTCACGTGGGAGATAAAGCGAGGCAGAATTATGGGTTTCGTGGCAAACTGCAGCATTGTACGGCTAAAGTGCGCTGGCAGTTGCGTGTGAAGGCTAGACTAATAAGGGAAAGGGTTGCGTGCGGGTGCATCTTTCAACTCTTGTCCAAATGCACCTCCCATCCCAGCCTAGACCCAGACTCCCCCAAAACCCAGACGTGACCAGGCTGTGTGGCGTGGAATGTTGGATGGACAGGGTGGAGTGGGAAACTGAGGCTGCTGCTGTGCTGCTGCTGGTGCTGCTGGGGTGCGGGAAGTGCGGCAAGGGGGGAAATCGGGAAGCGTCGGGAGGATTTGGGATTACCAATTGGGAAGGGCAGGGAGCAACGAGTTGCCATTGTTGAGGGGCAGACCAGAGGCCATTGCAGGCGAGATGCGGTTGCTGGGAGGATGGGGTGTGGTTGGGGGAAGCTGCAAGCGCGGGGCTCAGCGGGATGAAAATTGCTGCGCCGATTGGGTTCGGCGCGCTCGACTGCGCGGGGCAAGTGGGAGGGAGTCAGGGACTACGTCAGCTTTTCCCCGCTTCGCTGGCGCTTCAGTTTCACTTTGTTGAATCTCCGCGTCAGCGGTCCCGATTCAATGCCACCTCAAACGGCCAGCCGTAACATCAGTCTGCAGGCAGCTGGGCAGAAGACATATGCTCCAGCAAGATTCCCCCGTGAAGAGGCCCACATTCGCCACATCAGTGTACAGTTTGTGTGCTCAACCAATCATAGACGATCCCGCCAAGGATAAGAAGTTATGGCTCACAATGTTCTGCTCGTTTGCTCCAACGAGCAAGCGGAATATCTCTGCTGGCAGTGCTGCGCGTGGTCTTGTAATGGCGTGACCAATCTCTTGTCACTGTACAGTATCATCTCTTCCAGTCTGACTCAAATGTCGAGTCGAGACAGAGATGCTGTTCAGCAGCAGCCTCCCCCAGCTTGAATGGGCCAACTGACGACGAATGGCCAACGGCCGCCACGCCAGCGACGGAGTAAAGGTGCCATTACGTCAGATAAGTAGAGATAAATTCGCCACGTGGGACCTTGGACGAGCGACATCCCTCCATTTACGTCACGAATTTCGCTTACGTCTCGAAGCTTTAATCCAGAAACATCCCAAACTTTCCCAAGAACTGGCCAAACATTATTGTAATTCAGTTTTGTACTGTCTTACCACATCACTAGCGAAAAATGTTCCCGTAATTTTTGGAATAAGTCAGCAGCACACTGAAAACGATGTCAGGAATGGCCACGTCACAAATTTACTCTATGGCAGACTTGTGTCGTGGCATATCAGTCGTGAGTCGTGACTCGAGTTTTGACTCCTGCCAAAAGGAAATAGCCAACCTTGTCAGGGCTAGAATACAAACCTCCAATAGGGTAGCGTATAAATACGTGTAATATAAGTGGAAATCCTCTTAGGGAGTCGAAAAGCCAACTTCTACCAATCATAAAATGGTTACAAGTCAGCTCCATGTGATCCGCGTCATTTTAACTTTGAAAAGCAATCCAGCGCACCGACCGACACACGCCAAAGCATGTGAACCTGGATGACTGGCATCATTCCGTTTCTTGTGTATTTTTTTCCATAATTCCTTGGCAACTGTCGAAAAGGAAAAGGAAAATCATTGCAACCGAGATATCTCCAATTGGACATCCACCTTCTGCAGCACAGCAGCACTGAACACACACCACACAAGGTTTCGCGAAAGATGCATTTGTTCCTGATATTTTCTCGTGTGGTTACAGAAATGACCACCAAAACCAGCAGCACCATCCGTGCTGGATCCATGGAGGACACGTAATGATGACATCATTTGAATATCGCAAGAAAATCGAATCATCTTGCCCTTCAAGAGAATGTACTGGGGCGCATGACCTGAAGAAACAAGGAAAAACAAGCACACTCGTAGCTCTCTGTATAGTCAGAAGAAACATTCGCCCAAATATTGTGTAATATTCAATATCTAGGCGTTGTAGAGAGTTTGGAAAATGAATTTTGTTCTGAGTAGGCTGTTTTTCAGAGAAATTATATGGTCTAAGCATGCCCGATGCCCAGCCATAGCACATATTCTACCCTGTATACCTTTGGCTGGCACTGCATACATGCGCAGCCAGGCCTGAGCACATCCCCCTAGCCTACTAAAATCCAGAACTTCGCTGCTAACCAAACACACAAATATGCTGCTGAGACGCAGGCAGGACACCAAGGGACTGAGAAATACGCTTCCAGGAGCTTCAACACCAACCCCCACCCATGTGCAGAAATTTCCAGCAGCAGAAGACTGCAGACAGCAGCAGTCGCACAATGCACAGACAACACGCTCAGCATGCACTCAACATGCATACCAACATGTACGCATGCCCGGCCTATCAACCCAGTTGCCTCCTCACCAACATGCCAGAACACACCCACAGCCATGCTGGCGTGCCAAGAGAGAAGAATCGAACCGTTGTGATCAAACCTGAGGATAAATCAAACAAAACTGAGGAGGCAATGGAGCGAGCAGATCTCTCAGCGCAGCCACAGTAATCACACAGCCTGCACGACCGTGCATCAACACATTGATGTTCCAATGCTGGTGCTGGTACTGGACCGCAGCTGCCTGCGTTCTCCACTGCATCTCTCTCACCGTCTCTGCATCTCACCATCTCTGCATCTCACCGTCTCTGCATCTCACCATCTCTGCATCTCACCATCTCTGCATCTCACCGTCTCTGCATCTCACTATCTCCTCCTCCCTCGTGGACACCATGGCCTCCTTCCTCCACCGTTCGACTTAAGCCAGACAGATAAGGCCAGCAGCAGCACCACCACCACCAGCAGCCCTACCACGCGCCGGCTAACACACAGAACCCCACCGCTACCCACCGCTGTGCACACCACCCCACTACTGACCGCTGCTGTGCTCGCCACACTGCTTGCTCTGCCTGGCCCTCCCTGCCTTCCCTGTCCTCCCTGTCCTGCCTACCCTCCTTGCTCTTCTCACCCTAATTCCTCCCGCCACTCACCACTGCCCCCCTCCCCTCCCCCCCCCACCCCCAGTGCATCAGCCCCTGCCCTGCATCAACCATACCCACCACTCCCACCACAGTCAGCCCTAATCTGACTTGTTCTCCCGGACCGCCTCTCCACCATCAGACTTGCAGGCTTGCAACCCGCCCTAATCCGAGTCAACATCATCATCATAAACAGCATCGTCATCGCTCGCCTCATCCAACCTTCTCATGTCCACCTGGTACCTCAGAATCCCGCCGATCCCACTGAGCGACCCCGCCGCTCCCTCCAACCCCCCCTATCCAGGAGACGTCACCATAGCCCACCCTAATCCGAGTCATCATCGTAAACAGCGTCGTCGTCGCTCGCCTCATCGAACGTTCTCATGTCCAGCTGGTACCTCAAGATCCCGCCGATCCCGCCAAAACCTCGGCAGAACTGCGAGCCCTCCTGGCTCTTGTTGGTCACAAACTCAAGCGTGCACCCAAACTTCTTGTACCCCTCGGCGAACCACTCTAAGAGGGACGTCTTCTCCTGCACCTCCAGCTCGGCGCCTGTCTCGGCCTCCCTGAAGTGGCTCTGGTCGCTCTCCTGCTCCTTGCTCAGATTCTTGATCACGATCTCGCCTGTGACTGCGTTCTGTGTGGTGGAGAGGGGTGCGGAGGGTTGGAAAGGGGGGGATAGGGGTGATGAGGCGCCCATCTCACCACCGTGCCTACTAGAGTGCCGTCTGTGCATCTCGCAGGTAACACCTTATCCCCACCCCTGCTGTCTCACCTTGAGCGTGTATCGGTTGACGTCCAGGTTCTCCCACACGATCAGGATCTCCACAGCACCCATCTCGAGCGCCTTGAGAGTGTCGTCCACCCCAAACACGTACTTGCCCGTGTCCTGGCTGATTTCGTCAAAGTAACGACCAATCAGGCGCTTCTCCTGGGGCAATGGGGAGTGGAGGAATGGGGAGTGGAGGAATGGGGAGAGGAGGAATGGGGAGTGGAGGAATGGGGAGAGGAGGAATGGGGAGAGGAGGAATGGGGAGAGGAGGAATGGGGAGAGGAGGAATGGGGAGTGGAGGAATGGGGAGAGGAGGAATGGGGAGAGGAGGAATGGGGAGAGGAGGAATGGGGAGAGGAGGAATGGGGAGTGGAGGAATGGGGAGAGGAGGAATGGGGAGAGGAGGAATGGGGAGAGGAGGAATGGGGAGAGGAGGAATGGGGAGTGGAGGAATGGGGAGAGGAGGAATGGGGCGCACAAGGAAATGGGGAATGAGGACGGGGAGGGTAGGGAGCATGATCGTCCACGCCAAACACATACTTGCCCGTGTCCTGACTCATCTCATCGAATTACCGACCAATCAGGCGTTTTTCCTGAAGCAGAGGGTGAATGGAGGATGGAAAGATGGGGCAAGGGCGGGGAGGGGTGGCGCCTTGAGCGTGTCGTCCACGCCAAACACGTACTTGCCCGTGTCCTGGCTGATCTCATCGAATTACCGTCCGGTTAGCCACTTCTCCTGGCGTGGGTGGGAGGGCACAAATGGTGTAACATGCGGCAGACAGAGGGTATGAGGGACCGACGTTTCTTACCCGGATAAACTCGACGTTACCCAGCAGCTCGGAACTGAGCTCGATGGCCTGGCTTTGCCTCGCCTCTCACCCGTGCACGCCCTCGCCACACCGCTCTGCCTCTCACCCAACCGCTCTCCAACCCATTCTCACCTGGATGAACTTGACGTTCGCCAGCAGCTCCGCGCTGAGCTCGATGGCCTGGCTGAACCCGTTCTCTCCGCCGTATGACACGTCCACCACGTTCAGGATCTTGGTCTGATGTAAGTGGGAGGGGTTATGAGGGGTACAGAACGGTACAGAGGGGTGGAGAGGGGTGATGAGTGGTGAAGAGGGGTGATGGGGTGGCGCGCTGAGCTCAATGGCCTGGCTGAATTCGTTCTCGCCACCGTATAACCCGTCCACCACGTTCAGGATCTTCAATTGTGGTTCAATGAGGGGGTGCAGAGGGGTACGGCGGGGTACAGACGGGTGATAAAGGTGGTGAATGAGGCGGAAACGAAAGAGGAGAGAGGTGAGCCGCGTTGAGAATCTTCGAGTGGTGACGAGGGAAGATGACGAAGGAGTGGCGAAGGGATGGCGAAAAGGGATGATGAACGCGAGAGAGTGGAACCGAGAGTGTGAAAGACGAACCATGCCCCACGCCCAACGCCCCATGCTCCCAGCCCCATGCCCATCCTCATCCCCACATCCCATCCCTCCCGCGCATTTCGCACCCACGTCTTCTCACCCTTACCCAATTCCACCGCACCGCGCCCCTCCCAACCTCCGGGTCTCACCTGCAGGCGCTGGTCGAACATGTCCGACTGGCTCAGCTCCGTCTTGAACTCCGCGGCGCCCGCGAGCACCCATGCCCCCCACCCCCCACATGCGCTTCCCCCGCACCACGTTTACCCTCAGTGCCCCTTTCCACCGCACTGTGCCCCTCCCAAGCTCACCTGCAGGCGCTGGTCGAACATATCGGACTGACTCAGCTCCGTTTTGAACTCCGCAGCTCCCGCGAGCACCAATCCCGACACGTTGATCTGCGACGTCTGCGGGTTGATAAAGAACTGCACCGCGAGCTCCGCGGTCTTCCGCACGTAGTTATGCCGCTTCTCCATGCGCAGCCGCGCGAAACGCAGCGCGGACTGCCCTCCGCGCCCGTGCTTCTTGGGCAGATCCACCGTGAACTTGTGCAGCACCTCGCGCGTGTTGCCCGAGAGCGTGCCGAAGAGCGCGCCGTTGCCGTCCATGACGATAAAGCCAAATTTCTCGTCGGATTCGAGGAGCTCGTTAAGCGCCTCGGTGTGGAACTTGTTGTCGCAGAGGTACAGCGACGCGTTGATGGGTTTGAACGGCTCGAAGTCGATCGTTACCTTCTTCTCCTTGCCGTCGTCTGTCACGATCGTGCCCGTGTATAGCACCAGACCGTTGGGAGGGACCTGGCAGACGGAGTGTGAAGAGGGATTGTGACAAAAGTTTGAGACGAGACGAGGGATCTTGAATTTTCGCAGGGGAGAAAGGAAGAGAGAACCGGGTAAGAACAGAGTTTCTCTCGTGGCGTGAATCGGCGCGCATCTGGCGCCTATGCGGCAGCTACTTGGAGAACTGCTTCCCGAATTCCCGGCACGACAGATTCGCTTGTTGTACACACGGCATCTCGTGTGAAATGGAGAGGGTGAGCGCAGCGAGACGCAAAAGCCGGGCTTTAACCATGACCGAGCCAATCACATACACCTCCCGATCGCTGATCGTTTCCGCGACCGCTCACGACCAGCCGCAACTCATCGACCTTTCCAAAACCATCGTCAAACGGACACCGAAAGGGTGGCATCGCGTTCTATTCTGTAATTATCGCGCGACGACCATGGCATCTCCTTCTGAGTGTTCGTGCGTGTAAGTATCGCTTTCGCGTAAGCACACATTAATTCATTGTGAAGATTAAGTAAACCATAGATACCTTGTTGTAGAGCTTGAGTCGTTGTTGCGCGGACGTGATAGCACCCAACACGGACTGCCGGTTCACGCGATTCTTAATGTTCGACGCCGTCCCGAACTCGTCGCCAAGCATCTTCGCTACTCGCGCGACCTGATCGCGCGGCGGCATGATCAGAGAAATCATGCTCGTCCCGTTTCCTCTCGCCTGCTCGAGAGCCTTAATCAGCTTCTTGATTTTCCATATTTCTATATTCTTATCGTTCTCTGGCCCGCTAGCGTCCGCCATCGCGGAAACGGAGGCGTACGACCGGCTTAGAAGCAGCAGCCGTGAATCAAGCTAGGCACGAGAGTGCGACTGCTGGTTGCGCAAAACCCTGATCCCTGATTAGGGTTCACAAGGAACGCAAGGCAGAAAAGCAAGAAGCGATCTCGATCGACAAGCTCGAAGGAAGAAAAAGGATTTCGAGAGTTGGTTGGTAGATAAAAAGGAAAACAGAGAGGAAAGGAGATTGAGTGGATAAAGAAAGTTTGCCTTGAAGGATTGAGAGCGTTTTGGGTCGGTTTGTTTTGTTTACAGCAAATATGCGCAAGGTCCGTCTGTGAAGGATGGAGGGGCAGAGAGACCCGACGAAGCTTGTGAGGAGGATTTAGCTTCAGCGGACGCGGTCCGTAAGATGCGAAACGTGCGTGATTGGCCTAGACCGGTTATGGTCGGCTAGAGGGACACGAGGTTGCCACGTGTAGGGCCCAAGGAGACCCGATTTCACAAAGGTTTGGGAAAAGATCAACCAGGGGAGTGTTCAAAGTAGGGCCGGTAAATCTCGACCGTAGGATTTCAGCCCAGAGCTGCCCAACCGACTTGGCGAACAAGCCGAACCGGAAGTAAACGATATTTTCTAGAAGAACCAAATTGTGTATTCATGTTTTTTATTGAGGGTTTTGACCTCCGTCTACTACTGGAAGTAAAGTTCAGCGGATCAAATCGTGAGTACGTATAACATATTATATTCTGGGTGATAAATATCACCACCCGATCGTAGACGCACTGGAAAAAAATATATTACCCATTCGGAAACAGATGCGACTCGGGAGGCATCAACCCTAAATACCATGAAGTTATCCGTTTTAGGGTTGACCCATCCCGAAAATGCATCCAGGTTCCCTAAGAGTTGTGGTTTTTTTTGGCTGCCCTAAGAGTTTCCAGTAGAGTCGGCTCCCTAAACGACACGCGAGCGAAAATGCGAGCCGGTACATGCCACTAATAACATAATTACGTGCAATAAAGAAAGACCCTATGTTAATCCCTCTATGCGCAGCGGTTTGGGAAGTTCCGGGCCTCTCGGCCCCTGGTTGATCACCCCTCTGGCACTGTTCGGCCCCTCGTTGATCTTTTCCCCAAAGGATTTCCCATCGCAGCCTTTCGTCCAGTTCCCAAAAGCAATTTCGAACATCCTTGTATTACACACCCTATAAATATCATTCGTAAGCTTGTTTATGAACCTCAAGAATAGGTAGTTTTAGAAATCATGCAGCACCACCTCAAGAAAGAAACTAATGTCAACCGAAATAATGTGAACGAAGTATATATAAATGCATGATACAAGATGCGACATCTACGATTAGTAATACTATGCTCCGCCGGACACGATGTTGCTTCAGCAGCAAGACTCCTCGTGAAGCACAACGAAGGAACCCCATCCCATCACCACCACACTCACACCCACCATCTAAGTTAGTAAAACCCCAAGAGAGAGAGAAAAAAAAACCTAATAACCAAGCAATATGCTCAGTTCCTTACCGCTGTTAGTCCCAAGCTTGCCGCATTAAAGATGTAACCATACGTTGAGAGCGTGTAGGTGAAAGAAACACCACCATGCAGAACCATCACACAAGTCCCTGGGCGAGCAGAAGAAAGGCCACAGTAGGCAAGTCACCCCTCAGTCAAACCTATACGTGCACGCAGGAACGGATCGAACTTATTGGCACCTCACCTGCTGCCGAACCTGCTGCTGCCTCAGGTTCGTCCCACTCGACCAACCAAGCCTGACGCAAAGCTCAGCCTGCAGGAATGGGAGGCACATGTGACGGAAATGGGTGGCTCATGTAGAAATGGTGGCGCATGTGACGGGGATGGGCAGCACACGTGAACGAGAATTGGGACGATCGGGGAGCTAGCAGAGAAACGAGGAAAGATGCAACAGATGCGTGCAGGTGAACGGCACAAGAGAAGAGTGAAGGGCGATGGAAGGGACTCATGGGCGAGGGACACACCATGGGATGCGGTGACGGCAAAGGGACCAACGGGACCAACAACACAACAAACACGTCGGTGCATTGAAGAAGTGAAAACACCAAAAACACACGACAAAACTTGCAGGCGGAAGGTGAGGGGCTAGGCAGGGGAGCGGGCGGCGGGGGTGCAAGGGGCGCACTTGAGAGTGGGTCGAGGCCGTGCCTCCTGCCTCATGCTGCCATGCGCTGCCCCTGGCAGCACCGCCTGTTGGGGGAGTGCAGGATGGCAGGAGAGAGACAGGGGGGGAAAGGCAGATGGCAGGGGGGGAGAAGGGAGCGGGGTAGGGAAAGAGGGAAGAGAGGTGGCAATAGCAGGGAAAAGGCAAGCAGAGGAGCGTGGAACAAGGCTGGCGACGATGGGACACAGAGGCTTGCTTGCCAATAAAGATGCAGCACGAGGCAGACAAAACGCGAAACATGAAGCATACGAAACAGAAAAGCGGATTTCATGCGCAGCAAGCAAACGCCACCTCCAGTTCGTCCAGGCTGCCAGTGACGCGTGTTGCCGCTGCTCCTGCCTGCGGCACCTCTGCTCCCCCCGCACCCTCCACCCCTCCACCCGCCCCTCTCCCCACCACATCGCCTCCTTCTGCCGCTACACCACCAGCAGCACCCACAGCCACAAGAGCAGGGGACACGGGCGACAATCCTGCTCCTGCTGCCACACCACCCACAGCAGCCCCCACAGCCGCCGCAGCCGCAGCAGCAGACGCAGAAACAGCAGCGGCAGCAGCAGCAGCAGGTGTGAGCGCCCTCTTCGCCTCCCCCTGCTCCCCGCCCTCCTCCGCCCCTCGCTTCCCCAACACCCGCCCCCCTCCATTCGCAGGCGACACCCCTCCCGCCCCCTTCTCCTTTTTCCCCGACCCCTTCCCCCCTCGGGACGCGCGTCGCGGCTTTACGCCGCCCGGGAAGACAAACAGCGGCAGCTGCTTGCGCTTCAGATACAGCACGTCGATCCCCATGCCCTCGCACCACATCTGAAAGCTCTCCACCGTGCTCTTGAAATCGTCCACCGTGTACCGGATGTCAAACTCCCGCGCTCCCCCTCCGGCGTTCCCGCCGTCCTCAGCGCCGGGGGTGCCCGGGGTGGTGGGGGTGGGAGTGGGGGGGGCGCGGCGCTGCAGGCCCATGTAGAAGAGGCAGTGCGGGTAGGAGCGGGCCGGGTCGTGGATTTCGCACACGTGCGGGTGGCACTGCAGCAGCCCATCTGTATGCCGCTCGATCTGATGGAAGAGACGGGTGGTGGAAGAGACGGGCGGTGGAAGGGGTTGAAAGATTGGGAGGTTGAATCGAGAGGTTGAAAAGTTGGGAGGTTGAATTGAAAAGTAGGGAGGTTGAATTGAAAAGTAGGGAGGTCACCACCCACGCACACACACACACCAACACCCACTCCCACCCACCCCACCCACCCATTTCCGACCACACCCACACCCACCCTGGTGACGAGCGTGCGCAGTCTTGATTCCACCCAGCCCTTCCACTTGAGCATGTCGGCATCGCTGGCAGCACTGATATCGATCTGCAAGTAGTGGTTGTACGCCTCAAAGAACGCAAACGGCTCAAACAACTCCGCCCACTCCGCCCTCTGCTCCCCCGTCCCCCCTCCCCCCGCGCCTCCCCCTGCTGCTCCCCCCGCTGCTCCCCCGGCTCCCCCTGCCGCTCCCCCTCCTCCCACCGCCCCTTCAATCCGATCGCAAATCTCCTTCCCGCGCCGAAACTCATCCTTCATGACCCGCAGCGTGCTCTCCGAGACATTATAACTACTGTTCATGCACGGGTACGCGGGGGTAATAATCGGCATCAGGTGCAGCGCGTCGCGCGGGTTCCTTCTGGGGTCCCAGATGGGGAAGTTAAAGCCCATGACGCCATGGTCGATGATGGTGAGCATGATGGGCAGCGGCCACTGCCAGAGCGTGTAGAAGCGGAAGAAGCGCGCGACTAGCATGGAGGGGGCTGCATTCGGGTACAGCTGGCACACCCGCCCTGCCAGGATGGCCCAGTTCACTCCTCCTAGGAACCCCGCGACCTGCACGAGGGGGAACGGGGAGAAGGGGGGCAGGGGCAGGGGAGTGGAGAGGACGGCGCCGCGTTGGGGTACAGCTGGCACACGCGGCCCGCTAGGATCGCCCAGTTCACCCCGCCCAGGAACCCCGCGGCCTATTTTGGCAGGGGTTGGGGGGGGGAGGGCGGGAGGGGGAAATGGGGGAATGGGGGAGGGGAAGGGGGAGAGGGGTAGAGGAGAGGACGAAGGGGGGAAAGGAGGGTAGGAGGGGAGAGGGGAGGGGAAGGAGAAGAGGAGAGGGCGGGTGTCAAGAAGGCCACTGCCAGAGCGTGTAGAAGCGGAGGAAGAGAGTGACTGGCATGGAGGACGCCGCGTTGGGGTACAGCTGGCACACGCGCCCCGCCAGGATCGACCAGTTCACTCCGCCTAGGCACCCCGCGACCTGTTTTGGGGGGTGAGGGGGAGGAGGGAGGGCGAGGGGGAAAGGGGGGAGAGAGGGTGCAGGTTGAGGTAGAGCTGGCCCGCGCCTTGCTAGGATCGCCCAGTTCACCCCGCCCAGTTGGGGGGCAAGGAGCATTGAAGAGAGAGGCAGAGGACAAGGCGAGAGGCTTGGGTTGGCCCCATGCGCTGTGGCTATGATTCCAGTGGGACCTGCGAGCCAGCACAGCTACACGTGCAAGCCTACAAACAGGGTGTGCTGCAGGTGCCAACGGGAGAGTGGCGGGGTGGGGAGGGTGCGGACTGGAAGAATTAGTGCACTATTGGCAGATTGGGAGTGGGATAAGTGGGGAACAGGTGCATCAGTAGGAGCAACAAGGGATGGAGGGCGGGGAGGAATGCGGGGCGGGGAGGAACGAGGGGCTGGGAGGAACGAGGGGCGGGGAGGAACGAGGGGCGGGGAGGAACAAGGGGCGGGGAGGAACGAGGGGCGGGGAGGAACGAGGGGCGAGGGAAACGCACACAGCAGGAGCGACTCACGTTGGAATATACGCCTCGCTTCTTGGCCCAATGCTTCATGCACCTCAGTGTCAGTCGGAACGTCTGCACTCCATGGTACGTTGCACACGGCACACATGGCACAAAACACACGTCAGACAGCACACCACCGCACAAAACACATGGCGCACAGTGAAACACGAGACAAATTAGTTTTGAGGCGCCTCAAAACTAGCACACCACCCACCACACAAAACACATGGCGCACAAGGGAAACACGAGACAAAGTTTAGAGCACACAACGCAGCATACACAGCAAGCAGCGCAGCACACAATTGAGCTTAGTACTTCTGCACACAATTGAGCTTAGTACTTCTGCACACAATTGAGCTTAGTACTTCTGCACACAATTGAGCTTAGTACTTCTGCACACAATTGAGCTTAGTACTTCTGCACACAATTGAGCTTAGGACTTCTGCACACAGAGCTCAACACAAGTCGTACCTGGATCTTTGGCCGGCCATACCCAACACTGCCATACCTCAACATCTGCCATACCTCAACATTTGCCCATACCTCAACATTTGCCATACCTCAACATTTGCCATACCTCAACATTTGCCATACCTCAAAATTTGTCATGCCTCAACATTTGCCATAACGTTCCCGCCCTTTCCCGCCCTTCCCCGTCCCTCACCTCCCCTCCCCGCCCCTCGCCTCCCCTCCCTGCCCCGCACCTCCCCTCCCCTCCCCTCCGCTCCGCGTACCTCAATGTTGGGCACGAGCTTGAGGATCTGGTCCGTCACGCGGCACCCGTTGAGCGACCGCTGCGTCCACTCGTCCACGTTCTGCAGTATCGCCTCCTCTGATAGATCCAGGTCCTGCCACGCACAACCCGCAAGAAACACCCCACGCACAACGGAACAGTGCAGTGGAGAGAACATGCAGTGAGTATGGAGCCAAGCATCAGACAGCCATTGAGCGACCGCTGCGTCCACGCACCCACGTTCTGCAGTATCGCCTCCTCTGAGAGGTCCAGGTCCTGCCACGCACACAACCCAGCAAACACACGCGATGCGAGTCAACCAGCAACTCGAGTGACGTGAATCGCCTCCCCTGACAGTTGCACCTCCCGCCACGCCACGCCATGCCTGGAGACGATGGCGGGAGGCGCGGCGCGTAAGGGCGCGCAGCAAAAACACGGACCTCGGACCTTCTCAATCCACGCACCTCGGGAATGGCAAGCCACGCACCTCGGGGACGACGGTGTGCGCGAGCTGCGCGTAGAGCAGGTCGATGGAGATGCCGCGGAACTTGAACTTCATCACGGGCACGTGCGCATCGGGCACCGAGTGCAGCTCCGTCACCTCGGACAGCTGCGCCAGCATGTCGTGCAACTCGCCGAAAAAATCCTCCTGCGGGGGGGGGGGGAGGGGAAACACCCGAGAGGGAGAGGGCGGGAGGCGGTGGGAGTGGTGCAGGGGGGAATGGCCCACCTCCGCCAGCTGCGCCAGCACGTCGCGCAGCTCGCCGAAGAAGTCCTCCTGCGGAAGAGCAGGCAGGGGGGGAAGGGGGAGAGAGAAGCGGAAAGTGGAGGGGAAGACGCGTGGGTGGAACTGGGTGCATCGGGTACGGAGTGTAGCTCCGTCACCTCCGCCAGCTGCGCCAGCATGTCGTGTAGCGCGCCGAAGAAGTCCTCCTGCGGTGGGGGGACCCGGGGAGTGAGGGGGAGAGAGAGAGCGGGCCGTCGGGGGAAAGGCGCGTGGGTTGGGGGGACCGGAGAACCTCCGGCAGCTGCGCGAGCATGTCGTGTAGCGCGCCGAAGAAATCCTCCTGTGGGGGAAAACGTGGCGGGGGGGGTGGGGAGAGAGGGAGGGAGGGAGTGGGGGGGGAGGACAGACACGTGGGTAGGTGGACTGGGGCACCTCGAGGAGGGAGGAACGAGGCGGGGGGAGCGAGCGGGAAAAAGGGTTAATGTTCCGGACATGATAAACCACTGGAACGGCCAGCGAGGCAATACTTGTGCACGAAAGAGCAGCCAGAGCCGTTGTGGGTGAAAATGGAGTGGCAACAGCGGGAGGGCGTACCTCCCTGGTGGCGTGACGCGGGCCCACACACAGCGTGTCGATATCGGCGCCTGGGCCGTGCACCTGGTGGATACACGCGGGACGGCAAGGACGGCAATTAGCAGACGGCAATTAGAACGGATGGAACAAAGCGCGGAACGTCAGAGCGCGGGGCAGAAGAGTGCACGACAGGGTGCTCATCCCCAGGCGGTAGTAGCGCCACCGCTCACCCCGAGGCGGTAAGCACCTGACAGGTGAAGATCGAAGCGCGGAAAGTAAGCGCGCGGAGCAGAAGCGCGCGGCGAAGGTGCTCACCCCGAGGCGGTAGGAGCCGAAGGTGAATATCTTGGCGTTGGCGTCCGCTACGAACTGATCGTTAAAGCCCTTGCGACGACTCACGCTCTTCACCCACACCTTCACTATCTGCGATGCGACGTGGGAAGAAACGGACAAACACACGCACACGCACACGCACACGCGCACGCACACACACACGCATGCAAGCACAGGGGAAAACAGATGTACGCAGGCTAGTCAGAAAGAGAAACAGGCACGCACGCTCCCCAACCACGCTCCGCACGCACGCCTTCGCCATCCGCGCGACCGACATGCAAACAACACGAGATGGAGTTGCACATGCGCATCAAATCGCGAATACCAGAGACAGACAGACAATCGCTTGCGGTGCGTCTTGGCGAAACGCACGTGGCGGTGCGTTTCTTTCGAGTGCTCAGCGGACTAACCTCGTCGAGGCGACCGACAGACTAACCTCGTCGAGGCGACCGAGAACCTCCTCCCGCAAGATGGCCTCGTCTTGGCTCTCGTACAACCCCGCATCCACCAGAAACTGCACATGCCCCAGTTAAAGCCCAATCGCACAGCATGTCATCAAGGTGTAATTTGAGTCGAAACTGCACATGTCCCAGTCAAAGCCCAGCAGCACGGCATCAACGCGTCAGTGCCTCGCTCACACAAGAAGCCTCAAATAGTACTGATACCTCCTCAATATTAGAAGCCTCAACTGATAATCGATACTGCGTGGACGGCAGACACGGCAGCATAGATCCTACAAGTTGGAAGCGCAGATTCGCGCATCTCGCGCGTCTTGCGCGACTACTGCATCTCACGCATCTGTCACATCTAGCGCATCTCGCTATCTCGTCTCGCGCGTCCACCGCATCTCGCGCGGCATCACCTTCTCAAGCTCCTTCGTCCGTTGAACGTCCTGCGGCGAGGGTCCTGCGAGGGATATGGGATTGACGCTCGCCATAGCCCCGCGCGAGGACTCGCTCGCCACGCCGCTCCCACTCTGCCGACAAGCCCGCAAGGAACGCTAGACTCGAGAACTACTAGCTAAGCTTAGAAACAAGTCTGCGGAGTGCTAGGGAACACGGTCAGATTTGGTTGGTACCTTTCGATGGATGTGTGTTTGTTGAGGGGAAATTATGTCACAAGTAACCAACATGGGACTCGATAACGTGAGTGGTAAAAACAAAGCGCGTACGATCACCCTATCGGGTTTGCTGACGGGCTTGGTAAGTGGGGTCACGGATTCAGTAACTCACAACAGGTAAAAAATCACGCGAATGGTCACACATGTAACTCCCGCCAAAAACTCTTGAAACTCTACAAAATTCCCGCTCGCGACGAACCAATCAGATAACTTCTAAAAAAACTAAAACCCAATCGGAAACGGAGGCGGTTCGGGAACGGATCAACCCTAAACACCTGGCGAATTGTGTTTAGGGTTGATTCATCCGAAAATGTATCCAGGTTCGTTTTGGGTATTATCTTTTTTGGGCGGGAGTTTCATCTGTGACCATTCGCGTTTTTTTTTCCCCGTTGATTGTGACTGATTCCGTGAAACGTGTTATCAACCACGTGAAAACACCCTTTGCAGTCACCGTACCCGTTTTTTTTTTACCAAACATATTATCGAGACCCTTGTTGATTACGTGTGGCATATTTTCCCTTTGTTGAGTTCATTTGAAAGCACAAGTGGCGTAAGGGAAAAGCGCACCGAACTGCACCGTGTCAAATGGTGCGAAAACCGTGCCTGCTCCGCCTGTCTGTCGAGTTGGGGGGACAGGATTCAAGTGCGGGGTGGATGTTTTGGGTCCGTCCGTGGGCCCTAGAACTCTGTGCCGGGTTTTCCGCGCAGGGGCAGTTCGTTTGAAGGGGCAGCGGGGGAGAGGTAGGTTCGTTTGATGTGGAGTGGAGATTGGGGGTAGGCTAGGTGGTGATGTGAGATGTGAGCGCGGGAAAACAGATGTTGACGGACCGACGTCTGATGATCGCAGCAGCGGACAATTTTGGCGGTTGTGCTGGGAATTACGGTGGTTGTGTACTACACCGTAGTGCGTTAGCGTTATATGAATGTACAAACTGACATCTCATAAAAATAACTTCTAAAAGTACAAAACAAGTCTAACGCCAACAAGCAGCTGCTAAGCCAATTATGAGATGGGGTTCTCCCATCTTTTATTGCCGAGAATTTAGGGGCTGCATGGCTGTATTGAAGGGCCCCACAGCAACAGCAGGCCCAACTGCTGGATTTAGCAGCTGAACATGGGCAGAATATTGGGGAAGCCCTTGACGAACCCGCCACCAACGAGGCCACCGGATTTCCTGGTCGACTTGGTGAGAACAGCGGTGTAGTAATCCGACACGACACCCTTATCCACAGCCTGGAGCACCTCCAGAACCGTGCCGCTGCCGCCACGTGGCTTGATCTTCTCAATGGCCGTCAGCTTGAAGTCGAGCTTGTATGAGCCGCCGCCGCCGCTCCACGGCTTGTTGATGTACCACGAGACTCCCGTGTTGCTGCCGAACTTGCCCTTTCCGATCACAATCCCCACCGGCGGCTCTGGGAGCTCCGTGACCTCGGCAGTCACCTGCAGGTCGAACGACTCGTCGTCGCTGCCCCTGCGATCGAGAAACGCGCGGACAGATGTGTGAGTTCGAGGGGGAGAAACGAGCGGGTAATGAGGGCGGGCGTGGTGAAATGGCACAGCGGAACGGCGCAGCGGAGTGGCACAGACAAATGACACAGCGGAAAAGCGTGGCGAAATGGCGTAGCAGAAAGCCGTACTTATATTCCTTGATGGTGAGTCTGCCAGTGGGCAGCGACTTGGTAGACTTGCCGCTCTTCTTCGCTTGCGTCTGCAGTTTATCCGTCACGTCCCAATTCGAGTACAGCACGCCTGCGACAACGGGTGACAACATGCGACGAGGTGGGAACAAACGCATCGATCAGTACAACGGGCGGCAGGTGGCGAGTGCAGGCTATGCCAGCGCGAGAGGATTGCTGGTCGAGGGCGAGAGGAGAGCGCGACGACGGCGGAAACAGAGTGGGACGAGGGCGCAACGACGAGGAAGGTTGTTGAGCGGCGCACTCACATTTCGGTCGGGCGGCGAGAGTGAGGAGCGCGGACGCGAAGAGCAGCCCGAGGACGAGCGCTCCTGTAAGGGGATAGGGGCGCGGAGGGGCGCACAGCGATGAGTGCGGGCGGTGAAGGCCGCAATGCGAACCGCAGAAGGAGTGGGAGTAAGAGCATGTCCGGTAACAGATCAGAGCAACTCGGATTCAGAAGCGCTGGTGATGGAGCGAGGGCATTGCTGATGACAGCGCGAGAAACGAAGAATTCAGAATGGATTCGAGCGAGAGCTTTAATGACGACAGCAACGACTGACGAGATTGAGATGCACGAACATTGAGAATGAGAGGACTTTTGAGTCGATACGAAAGATTGGTAGAGAGAGTATTGAGCGATCCACACACCTTTTGCAGAGACTAGAGGAGCCATGGGGTCAACTATGCAATGTATGCAGCGGATATGAATCGCGTGGTGACGATTGTAGTTGTGAAAGGACTCGGATGGCGAAGGAACGATGGCAAAGTATACATCGATCCTTGGAAATGAAGTTATTTTATATCGTCTGTTGCTCGCCGGGGCGTCTTCGCGACACGAAGCGCGTGCGCAAGGTGGGCAGCTTGTAGGGCAAGCGAAAGCGGCCACGCTGGCAACGCTGGTGGAGTGAAGACACTTAGAAATAGGTGTATATTGGAGCTGGTGGGTGGAAGGAGAAGGCGGAATCTGGGTCTAGGGGGTGCTGGCAGTGTGGTGTTGTGCTAGTGGCGCGCTATTCCGATGTTCGTGCGACATTGAATTCAATGTGGCACGAACTGGCCGCAGCAGACTTGGGAGGGGCGGAACCGGAATTGCGTCAGGTGAAGGTGGGGCCTGCCTGTTCTTCGCTAGGGCAATGTTCGTGCGCCAGGTAAAAAATTACCGAAGCGCGTCGAAGGATGAGGAGGTTCAAAGGTTGTGTGTACGTGTTGGGAATTTTGAGTTTGTGCGAAACCAATTCGCATGTGCGAACTCAAACAGAAGTTGGCGAAATCCTCATACCTCACATGACAACTCACCTGGACGAGTAAATATCACCTGGGCTATGGGGCGTCTCACTAAATATGAAAGCCCAACCCAGTATTGAGTTAAGACAATAATCTGAGCAATTATATACTTGATAGTTCAAAAGGCGAGAAGGTAGCTAGTTATTAAACTACTCCATACAAAGAGTTTAGATAAATCTACATGCATATGCTCAAGCTAGTCAATGTGGTCACAAAGGTGACTGAAGCCACCTTACCACGCCTGCCCATACACATACAGTATGACTGTCTCAATCACTCGCGCCTCACGTCCCCTCATCAAGCTTCCCCTTCCCTCAAGGCGCCTCCCCTTGTCGCGCCTCCTCTCCCATCGTCTTACCACCCCTCAGGGTGCCACCCCTCCTTTCGTCGCTTAGCTCCTGGCCTCTGTCGGCATGCCAACACCCTCATCGCGCCATCCGTTGTCGCACTTCCCCTCCCCTTGTCGAGCATCCTCTCGTCTCACAGCCCCTCTCCTCTTCTCGCCTCCACTCCACTCCCCTCGGCGCACCTCCACTACCCTCGTCGTGCTGGGCCTCGTTGCGCCTTTGATCTCCTAGTCATCTTGCCTCCACTCCCCATGCCTTTCTCTCACCTGCCCATCCCTCTCCTTAGCTTCCCTGCGCTTCCATTCCCTGTTGTTCCCTTCTCATCCCTCTAACGGTGTGAGCATAATCAAACAAAACTCCCCCCCACACCCCCACCTCCTTGCCCCTTTATTGCCCTTCCCCTCCGAAGGCTGCTTCTCCTCATTTCCAAGGGGAGGGAAGGGAAGATGTCAGCATTGGGGGGGATAAGAAAAGTCCCAAAGGCAGCCATGCTGGGTTGGGAGGTGATGACAAGGTCCCAAACGCAGTTAGCCATGCTGGGTTAGGAGGTGATGGCAAGGTCCCAAAGGCAGTTAGCCATGCTGGGTTTGTTAAGAATTAACAAGCAGGAAATGATTGCATTGCATGAATTGTGGGTAGAAGTACTAACCCTAATATTGGGTTGTACCCCACATGGGCTACCCCACTATAGCCTACACACAACTAGCACAGATATGGTTTGACACACCCCCATAGGCAAAGTGGGGGAGAACGAAGGGTCACAAGACCAATCAAGAAAAAGCAAAGCAAGCTCAGGGTGGATCACAACGTCGCCACACACTCCGAGCACAAGCAAAAGGGCCACAAGGCCAACTCACATGCAGAGATATATATGCAACAACAACAGTACAGTGATCACTACCTAGCAAGATTAAACATGCAGGTATATAAGAATATATATAGGTCACAGTACAACCAGAGTCTACAACAAGTGAGGAAACGTAGGCACCAGGCCTAGAGCAGTGCAAATGCGTTGATGATCACCAGTCGGAAGGGCCTTGGTGAACACATCAGCCGTGTTGGCCCGGGTGAGCACGTGAGCGACACAAAGCTGACCACGCTGCTGCAACTCTCGAGCAAGGAAGTAACGCAGAGCGATGTGCTTCGTTCTGTGCTCCAGTCTGTGGTCCAAACACAAGGGAATGGCAGCCTTGTTGTCGACGTACAGAACTGGAGGAGAATAAGGCCTCTCTCCCAAGTCGGTCAGCAGGTAGGTGAGCCAGTGTAGCTCCTGTGCAGCCATGGCTGTGGCGTAGAACTTAGCCTCACAACTGGAGCTGAGAACAGAAGACGAGCGTGTAGACTGCCACGAAATAGAGCCAGAGCCAAGGCTGAACGTGTAACCCTGTGACGACCGCTGCGTAGCTAGGTCGTCAACCCAAGAAGCGTATGAGTTTCCAGTGAGGACAACTTAGCTCCGCCCTCCAAGCACGAGCCCCATGCCCGATGTACTGCACAAGTAACGCAGTACCCTCTTCGCAGCATCCTAGTGCACCTTTCGGTGCCTACCAGGAGCCACGTAGCGTGCCAGAAGGCCAAGAGAGTACGCGAGGTCAGGACAAGTGCAGGTCATCAGGTACATGAGGCAACCCACTAGCTCTGGATACGGGCCACTCGGCTTTACAGACTCGTCCGAAGGTGGAGCTGAGAGCGAGTGACCGGTAGCCAGAGGAGTGGACTGTGGCGAGGACCAAGTAAAGCCGAAGCGCTGAAGGACCTGCTGCACCATGTGTGACTGAGTCAGTGTGATGGTGCGCTGTGCTCTGTCCCAGGTGATCTGCAGGCCAAGGTAGCTGCGCAGTTCACCCAGGTCTGTGCACGCGTGTCTCTTCTACAGCTCTGACTTCACAAGGGCGATAGCCTCAGTGTCAGCAGTGGCAAAGACCAAGTCGTCGACGTACACGAGGATGTCGCCGGCAAGGAAGTGTCGGTGCACAGAAACAACGACGGGTCAGCAGTGGAAGGTGCAAACCCAAGAGCCGCAAGTGTCGTCCTTAGTGTGTCGTCCCACTCATGAGGCGCCTGACGGAGACTGTAGACTGGCCGGCGGAGGCTCCACTGGGTACCAGGAGGGAACGACCCAGTGAAGCCAGGTGGGCGGCGCAGCCAGATCTCCTCGTGCAGACTGCCTTGTAAGAACGCTCTGCTGAAGTCCAGGGAGTGAAGCTCGTAGTCACGCTGAGCGGCAACGTGCAGCAGAAGCCGAAGAGTGGTCATCTTCGGGGTGGGGGAGAAGGTCTGGAAGAAGTCAACTCCCTGTCGTTGACTAAAGCCTCGTGCAACGTAACGAGCCTTGAAGATAGGCGGAGAACCCGGCGGCCGCTTCACCCTGAAAATCCACATGCCATCGACTACGTTCGCCCCAGGAGGGGGAACTGCGTCGACGTAAGTGCCAGTGAATTTCTAGGATGCCATCTCTGCGTCCATGGCTGTCTGACACTGAGAGGAGTACTCACCCGCGATCACCTCAGCGTAAGAGCGCGGGGTCGGGATGTCTGGAGCATCTGGGTCTCTCTCAGGGGCAAGCAGCATGGCCACGAGATGAGGCGAAGCGGCTGCAAGACACTCAAAGTCCTCCTGCCTGTCCTCAAGGACGTCCGTGCCAAGAGCACACTCACCCCCGACAGCCAGAGGACAGACAGACTCAGACTCAGCAACAAGACTAGCAGCGAAGTCGAGACGACAGGCAGCAGCAAAGTCAACAAGCTCAGAGACTAAGACAGACGCAACAGCAGACTCAAACGACAGGCCAGTGACAACAGTGGCTAACAGACGCGTGACAGTAGGGTGAGCAGCACGAACCAGGTCAGACTCAGGGTCCTGAACGTCAGGCAGAGAAGACGTAGGAGGAGACGGTAGGGGAACACGTTGTAGAACAGAGGAAGGACGAAGTGCCATAGCGTGCGTGCCAGGGTCAGGAGGCGGACGCTCACGAGGAACACGACTACCAGTGCGACGCGCGCGAACAGGCGAGGCAGGACGAGACTCTGGCTCACGATGCTATGTAAGCAAGTCTGTCTGCTCACTGTAAGGAGAAGGAGCAGGCAGTGGTGCGTCGGGCTGTAACGGGAGGCCAGTAGAAGACGGGAGGCTAAGAACCTGGCGAAGCACGGAGTAGGTGGTGGCAGAGCCGACGGTGACGGCGGAGCGAAAAAAAGTCGCGGCGGTAGTGCCACCAGTACCAGTAGCTCCAACGCCTCCAGCATCGCCAGAACCTTCAGCCCCAGGGCCTCCAGCAGTAGCACCTCCACCTCCAGTGACTCCAGCAGCAGCACCTCCAGCTCCAGCGCTTCAGCAGCTCCAGAACCTCCAGCTCCAGCGCCTCCAGCAGCAGCACCTCCAGCTCCAGTGACTCCAGCAGCAGCACCTCCAGCTCCAGCTCCTCCAGCAGCTCCAGAACCTCCAGCTCCAGCGCCACCATTAGCCGCACCCCCAGAACCGGCACCTCCAGCCCCAGGGTCCCCAACTCCAGAGTCAACAGTACCAGCTCCAGGGCCTCCAACAGCAACACCCCCAGAACCGGCACCTCCAGCTCCAGGGTCTCCAACGCCAGGGTCGACAGCACTAGCTCCAGGGCCTCCAGCCCCAGTACCTCCAGCTGCAGCACCCCCAGAGCCGACACCTCGAGCTCTAGGAGCAGTACCAGTCCCAGCAGCTCCATTACCTCCAGTACGAGCACCCTCAGGACCAGAGACACCAGCACTCCCAGCGCCTCCACGACAAGCAGCTTTAGCAGCGCGACTCCTCAGGCGGGTACATGACGCAAGCCACTCTCGTGCCTGCTGTGGTGAGACAAGCCCGCGTCGTGAAACGAGACCCAGAGGAACGCCAGCAGACTCAGCACCCCCCGACCTGGCACCCTCTAGCTCAGCACCCCCAGACTCCGCAGCCGCAGGCTCAGCCCCCGCAGGCTCCGCACTCCACAGCACCTCACGTGCAGGCTCAGCACCCCCAGACGCAGCACCCCCAGACGCAACACCCCCAGATGCAGCACCCCCAGCAGCACCTCCCGCAGCAGCACCTGAGTCGCTAGTGACCTCTACAGGCTCAGCCACGGGGGGCGGGTCTACCTGAGACACACCTGAAGGAGAAGGATCCTGAGGGGGGAGGGGGTCTACCGGAGGGGGACCTGGAGCGAGGAAAAGCGCGGGGGAGGGAGAGGGGCAGTGCGGTAGGGGAAGAGACGGTAGAAAGGAACCGACTCGTCAAAGGTGACGTCATGAGAGGGGAAGACACAGTGCGAGGTGGGGTGGTAAAACTGCCAGCCAGGCGCGTCAGGGACAAAGCCAAGGAAGACACAGGGAATGGTGCGGGAGGAGAGCTTGTCCGCGGACGTATCGCGGACAAGGGCACGAGCACCCCAGACCCGGAAACGCGACGCATCGCCAACCTCCCCCGTCCAACGCAGTTCGGGCGAGGTCTCCGGGAAGGAGACACGGGGCCAGAGGTTGAGCTACTGCGTGGCGTACCGGACCGCAAACGGCCACAGAAAATGGGGAGCCGCCGCATGGATCAAGGGGGTACAAGAGACCTCCATGACTAAGCCAATGCGGCGCTCAGCAACCCCATTTTTCTGCGGTGAGCCCGGAAGCGTGAACCACTGCTCGATGCTCTCCCCCTAACAGAAGGCCCGCAAGAGGTCGGAGGTGAACTCACCACCTCTGTTAGAGTGCAGACGCAGGACAGGAAGGTCCTGGCGGAACCTACGGCGGAGCTGGAGACGAATTGCTCGGATCCAAAGGATCAGGACAGCAGGGACCTTACCCTTGGTGCGCAAGGGGAAGATAGTGGTGTAACGCGAGTAGTCGTCGACAACCGGCAGAAAGTACCGCTCACCGCCCTGTCGACGAACGCGGGCTGGGCCCCACACGTCCAGGTGGAGGGTCTGCAAAGGAGCCTCTGTCGGGGGAAACGAGGAGGAGTGAGGAGCGGCGCGTTGCCGTCCCTCGACGCAAGGAAGGCAGGGCGGCGCAGGCGAGGCAGGGATGGGAGGGAGAGACCTGGGAAGACCAGACACTAGGAGGCGACGGTGCATGCCACGGAGACGTGGCAAGGAGGGGTGACCCAGGCGGTGGTGCCAGAGAAGAGTCTGGTGCGACAGGGAGCAACACTCATAGGGAGAGGCTACCAGACCTGACGCAGACACCTGACCGACAGCAGCTACCTGAAGAGACACAGTCGTCAGTGTGTAAAGACTCGACCCTAGCCGACAAGTGAACGTGGCCAGGTGACGGCGAGTCTTGGAGCACTAACAGATCGCCACACGCTGTCCTCCACGGGAGGATGGTGTTGCTCACCAAGTTCGTCGAGAATGAGGGGAGGTGGAGACGTGACAGTGAGCCAGACGGAACCGCCGGGCACGGAAGCACAATGGTGGACCGTGCAAGAACTGGACCCTTTGAGGGGTCAGCCAGAGAGACTGCAACAGGTGCAGGGAGTGGTGTGAGTGCGGTACTGTCACGGAAGAAGCAGCGGGAAGCACCTGAGTCAAGCGTGAAGGTGTGCAAGGCCTCAGAAGGTGCAGTACCTGAGAGAGCAGACTCACCAGCACCTAAGGCAGCAGCCTCACTAGCACCTAGAGCAGCAACCTCTACACCGGGGTCGTACTGCATACACAAGTAACAGTCACTCTCAGCACCACCAGGCAAAGCAGACATGGCAGTAAGGATGGCGTCATAGTCTAAAGCAAAGACATCAACGCCCGACCTAAGCAGCTCAAGCTAGTGGGGGGTCTCAGCCTCGTCGCCAAACTCTGCGTGCCAGACGTCAGTCAAATAGGCGAAGCAGCGGGAATGTGCGTGACCAGGTGTCCCACATGTCTGACCAGTTCGACGACCTGTGCGAATGACGTACGGACATCGACCAGGACTCGGAGACGTCCCACGCTGGTAAAGCCACTCACGAAGTTGCTGGGGCGTAGGGGTCGGACGTCGCCATAGCTACATCTGGCCACCGCCAGAGACTCCACACCACACAGCTCCACAGTGACTGCTACTACGGCCGCCACGACTCCCACTGCTGCCACCACCGCCGTCACCACTCCCACCGCGACTACAAAGTGAAGTCATGGCGGGCAAGCTAGGAGGAGCGCGACCTCTAGGGCAGTACGGTGTGAAGGCAGTAGTACGAGTAGTAGCAGCAGTAAGACGAACAGCAGTGCGGCTCGTGAGGCTAGGCTGCAACACCTCCAGCACTCCTAGCAGCACCTCCACCAGCAGCAGCAGTAGCACGAGTAGAAGGGCGGATCGTGTCGGGTGGCGCGGCTCGGCCTGGGCGGCGCGGGCAGCAGGGCGCGCGCTGTGGAGGGAAGCAGGGCGCGGCACGCTGGCTGCAGCAGGGCACGACGCGCAGGGCAGCAGGGCGCGACGCACGGGCTACAGCAGAGCGCGACGCGCAGGGCAGCAGCACGCGACGCGCGGGCTGCCGTAGGACGCGACGCGCGGGGCAGCAGGGTGCGACGGGCGGGCTGCCATAGGGCGCGACGCGCGGGGCAGAAGAGCACGACGCGCAGGCTGCCGTAGGGCGCGACGCGCAGGGCAGCAGGGCGCGACGTGCAGCTGCCGCAGGGCGCGGGCTGCAGCAGGACGCAGGGCAGGGCGCTGGCGCAGGGCAGGGCGCTGGCGCAGGGCAGGGCAGGGCACTGGCACAGGCAGGGCGCTGGCGCAGGGCAGGGCGCCAGTGCGCGCAGGGCACGGCAGGGCAGGGCGCACGCTGACAGCGCAGCGCAGGGCAGGGCGTGGGGTAACGTGGTAACCGTAGTCGATCACTAGGTAATGGTGGGCCCGAAAAAAAAAAAACGGTCCTACGGACCTACTGCTCTGAAACCATGTTAAAACCCGCGTCTCATATTTCTTGTTTCCAACCAAAGGTAATACGCTTGAAACCGGGTAACCAAACAATCACTCGCAAAACACTCGCGTTTGGTTTGGCGCAGGTGTGATTGGCTGCAAACCAAACAGTTTGGTAGAGGCAGGTGCCTGACTACCAAGCCGGGTTTGCGAGAAACAGGCAACTGCATGTGCGACGGACTGAGAATGGGACGCACAGCCCACAACCGAGCGTATTACAGAGCTGGAAAAATATGAGACTGCAAACCCAGACAGGTTGTAGGTGGAGAAACATACTCGCACCGATTTCTCTAGCGACTAAGTCTCATTTCAGCATCTTATTTTCCCTAGGTTTATTCCAGCGTCAAACGTGACAATACCTTGTACCTCTCGTTGTCGTTGTTTATTTTTATCTTTGGTCACTCCGCGCCTGCATTTGCTTTTACGCACGTATAGTCCGTCCATCGCCAGAGCTGGTCCTCATTATTGCAATAAGATGCACCACTCTATTTGGACCAAGGTGTATTGCAGTAACGCTCCCCCCTGTCGAATTTGGACGGAAGGGACACGACGGAAAGGCAGCAGTGAGGACGAGATAGGAAGCGACGCGACGGAAAGGCAGCAGTTAGGACGAGATTGGAAGCGACGCGACGGAAAGGCAGCAGTTAGGACGAGTTAGGAAGCGACGCGACGGAAAGGCGAGGGTTAGGACGAGATAGGAAGCGACGCGACGGAAAGGCGAGGGTTAGGACTGGATAAGCAGCGACGCGGCTGAAAGGCGAGGGTTAGGACTCGATAAGCAGCGACGCGACATTACAGGAAGCGACGCGACATGGCTGGAAGCGAGGAGAAAGGGATGGGCGTGATGCGAGGGTAAGGGGAGAGTCGCGAAGGGGTGTGGTGGGACGGTTGGGAGGGAAGGGACTGGAAGGGAGGTAAGGGGTGAGAAGGACCTCCGGGATGCGACGAGAAGGGGAGGGGTGGGACGGTGCGTGAAGGGGAGCCGGAAAGGGTAGGAAGGGATACTGTGGGATGCAACGAGGAGTGGAGAGGAGAGAAGTGGAGAGGAGAGGAGAGGACAGGAGGGGACGCTACTGGACACGACGGGACGGGACGGGAACGGGGGGGACCTGATGGGACGTGAGGGGACGCGACGGGAAAGGACGGGACGGGACGGGACGGGACGGGAAGGAAACGAGACGAGAGGGGACGGGACGGGACGGGACGGGACGGGACATGACGGAACGGGATGGGACGGGACATGACGGGACGGGATGGGACGGGATGGGACGGGATGTATGACGGGACGGAGCGGGAGGGAACGCGACGGAGCGGGACGGGACTGGCGGGAGGAAACGTAGGAGACGCGCCGATCCCCATACCCCTTTCCCTTCCCACATCCCCTTTCCCTAACCCCATCCGCCTTCCCCTCCCCCATCCCCCTTCTCTTTCCCCATCCCCCTTCTCTTTCCCCATCCCCCTTCTCTTTCCCCATCCCCCTTCTCTTTCCCCATCCCCCTTCTCTTTCCCCATCCCCCTTCTCTTTCCCCATCCCCCTTCCCTTCCCGCATCCCCTTTCCCTTTCCCCATCCGCCTACCCTTTCCCCATCCCCTTCTCTTTCCCTATCCCCCTTCCCTTCCCCCATCCCCCTTCCCTTCCCCCATCCCCCTTCTCTTACCACATCCCCTTTACCTTCCCCACACCCTCCTTTCCCTTCCCCCATCCCCCATTCCCTTTACCCATCCCCCATCCCTTCCCTGCATCCTCCTTTCCCTTCCCCCATCCCCCTTCCCTTCCCCCATCCCCCTTCCCTTCCCTCATCCCCCTTTCCCTCCCCCTCTGCTATCACCTTCTTTTCTCTTTCTGCTACCACCTCCCTTCCCCCTCTGCTGTCACCTCTCATCCCGTGATACCACCTCCCTTCCCCCTCTGCTGTCACCTCTCATCCCGTGCTACCACCTCCCTTCCCCCTCTGCTGTCACCTCTCATCCCGTGATACCACCTCCCTTCCCCCTCTGCTGTCACCTCTCATCCCGTGCTACCACCTCCCTTCCCCCTCTGCTGTCACCTCTCATCCCGTGCTACCACCTCCCTTCCCCCTCTGCTGTCACCTCTCATCCCGTGCTACCACCTCCCTTCCCCCTCTGCTGTCACCTCTCATCCCGTGCTACCAGCTCCTCCCATGAAGCCAACACTTCGCCAACCCTTTCACCTTTTTCCCCTGCTTTCACACACTATTCCGCCAAGCAATCACTTCCCCAATTCCTCCCTGCCTCCTTTCTTTCCCCATGCCATGCCTCCCCTCGCTTTCCTCCCATGCCTCAGCTCTGTTTTCCCACTTGTCTCCCCTCTGCTTCCCCCCTTTCTCCCCCCTGTTGATGTGATTGTTCCAGCATGGCGCCACAAAGAACCAGTTCATCCTTAGTTTTGTGACTAATGCGTAGATTCAAAACTCAGTTGTTCGCAAAGTAGGCTTGCCAAACCCGCCTAGTCTCTTGTCTTTCATAGCATATTACACTTGATGCTCAGATGGTTTCAATGCATCCATTTAGTTTGTAGCAATTGAGCACAGCACTGACCTAAAGAACTTATTGAATGTATACGCTTGTGCAATATCTTGAAGATACGGGGTACATCTCTCCTCTAGCGCCAATCTCGCCTTCGTGCATCTGGCCGTGCATCTGCTGCTTGCCTGTCCCTTCCGTTCCGCCAGGCTCGCCTGGGACTAGCTTAGTCCTGCTTGTAACTGGAACAAAGGGAGAGGTGACGGGAGGAAGGAAGGCTCCAGGGATGAGAAAAAGAGCAGTTGAGATGTGAAGGAAGAGAAAGGTGGTAAAAAGGGGGAACGGGGAGAGCAAAAGAGGGTAGGGGTGATGCAAGGAAGGGAGGCTGGCACGCAAGATGGGAAGGAAGGGAGGGCAAATGAGAAGAATGGGAGGGGATGAGAAGGGAAGGGACAGGAGATGGGAAGGCATAGTAGGGGAAATGAAAAAAAAGGAGGGCAGATGGAGAAGGAAAGGGCTCTACACACTCATGGCCCTAAACACAGCACTCAACCTCCCCACCTCCTACTCCCACTCCCCCTCCCCTCTCTCACCATCGCCCACACCCACACCCTCCTCACCTTCCCCTGCTTACATACACCTCAGTTCGGGCAGAAAAGCTAGCAGGGTGAGCGCGTGGCGAGGGCTGGCTGGCAAGCAAGCCTTGCTGCAGACATTAGGAAAGTTGGTAGGGGAGGGGGTGAGGGTGAGTTAACAGGGAGAGGAAGGGGAGAGAGGGAAAGGGAGAGGGTGAAGGGGAGAGAGGAAAGGGAGAGAGGGAAGGGGAGAGAGGGAAGGGGAGAGGGTGAAGGGGAGAGAGGAAGGGGAGAGAGGGAAGGGGAGAGAGGGAAGGGGAGAGGGTGAATGGGAGAGAGGAAAGGGAGAGAGGGAAGGGAGAGAGGGAAGGATGTGTGTTGTGTCTCGAGGCGCAGATGGCAGTTGGGGGAAAGGGAGGTGTGAGCACCGGGATGTGAAGGCTGAGGGACGTGTGGCAAAATGACTTGTGCATTTTTATGCACATGCACTGAATGATAAGAATACAAACAGGTGCACACCCGCACGCACGCACGCACGCGCACGCACGCACGCATGCACGCTTGCTCTCACGCACGTGCACGCAAGCACGCACGCACGCACGCACGCGCGCGCACGCACGCACGCATGCACGCACGCACGCGTACGCGCACGCAAACGTGCACGCACACGCGCACACACGCACGCCGCACGCGCACGCGCAAGCGCACGCACGCACGCACGCACGCGCACGCTCGCGCACGCACGCACGCACGTTCGCACGCACACAAGCTTTCACACACACCCCACACACATGCCACTCGCACACAGACCTTTCACGCAATCGCGCTTGTCGTAGATGGACGACCCGAGCGCATTCTGAAATGCGACATCACCTCTCCGGGTTCCACAGCTGTAAATAGAAGAGTAAGAACGCATTTCGGAATGTTACGGACTGGCTACCTCGTAATAAGCGATGGCGTTGCGACCGTTCCCGACATTGGACGATTCCTTAGTCGCCAATTAGTGCGTTATCCGCAACCAGAATTTGTTCGCAAGTCCCCTGTTATCTGGTCCGAAATGGTCTCTAATATCACTGTTTTAGCGACTAAGGCCAGCATCTTTATGTGGAGGTACATACGTAGGAACCATCCTAAGCGGAGGTTGTAAGACTGACAGGTGAGAGTTTTGCTCTGCTTTTCCTGGTGAACGTGGGCGAATTGCGTCTTGTCGTTTCAGTTGGTCGCAGGGAACTGCCGGATCTGTTTTTTAGGTGTGGGAGCTTTCCATGCCTGAGGGGCTCGTTTGGTTTTTGCGTAGACGAACTGAGGTGTCGTCTGTGTTTTCCAAACTGCTCGTCACAAATCTCGCCTATCGTTACCCAATCACAGGCGCTTTAGCCCAACCAAGTGTAATACACTAGGAAATATGAGACCCGGGTTTTAAGAATTAACAAGCACGAAATGATTGCATTGAATGAATTGTGGGTACAAGTACTAACCCTAATATTGGGTTGTACCCCACATGGGCTACCCCACTATAGCCTACACACAACTAGCACAGATATGGTTTGACAGGGTTGGGAGGTGATGACAAGGTCCCAAAAGCAGTTAGCCATGCTGGGTTGGGAGGTGATGACAAGGTCCCAAAGGCAGTTAGCCATGCTGGGTTGGGAGGTGATGGCAAGGTCCCAAAGGCAGTTAGCCATGCTGGGTTGGGAGGTGATGGCAAGGTCCCAAAGGCAGTTAGCCATGCTGGGTTGGGAGGTGATGGCAAGGTCCCAAGGGCAGTTAGCCATGATGGGTTGGGAGGTGATGGCAAGGTCCCAAAGGCAGTTAGCCATGCTGGGTTGGGAGGTGATGGCAAGGTCCCAAAGGCAGTTAGCCATGCTGGGTTGGGAGGTGATGGCAAGGTCCCAAAGGCAGTTAGCCATGCTGGGTAGGGGGGATGGAACGGATTGAAACGAAAGGTCAAATAAGGAGTGGTCGTGCAGGAAAGGATGCTAGAAAGGCATAGTGCCAGCGTAGCAGAAACGTGTTTGTAGAAAAGAACAAGATAGAAATCTTGCATTGATCATTGAAAAGTAGAATGATGACACAATGATAACTCAATGATGATGAAGAAGTGACACAGCAGGGTATATATGCATCCAACTACCTCTCCAGAATGACCCCATTCACACCAATAATGGTGTACCAATAATTGTACCCTCTACCCTCCAATAATGCTGGGCTCCAATAATTGTGGCCCTACAATAATTGTGACAATTATTGTAGGTCCTGGAGGCTTATAACGAGGACTACACTAAAACCAAGCAGCACACTGGTATACAGTATTCGTTATACTGTATTTGGATTTCCAACACTCCCCCTTGCTGTAGGTTTTAGTGAATCCGTTTTCCTTGGAGGATAAGGTGGTCGAGGTGGTGTACCACCACAAGGTAGGGGTGCGTCCAAACCAAGCTAGGGTTTGGTGTTGGCCAAGCTGCTTGTCACTGTAGCACTTTTCCCCTCCCAACCTTTGAGCCTTCCAAACTCCAACCAAACCACATTCCTTCACGTTTTTCATTCCCTCCTTCCAATCTCGACATTCTAGATCGAGATCTAGAGACTAGTGGCTGCTGCTGGGGAAATCGTAGCAGATCCATGGCAAAATCTCCTCAAAACCATGGCGAAATGCGCGTATCGTCATGGCGGAATGCCATTAGCGCCCGCCGAATTGCTAAATCCGTAGACTTTACTGACACGTGATTGTCACCCTGCTGACTATTGCATGCCTGCTGTGCGACGATGCTAAACCACAGTGGATGCGCGTCTGCGACGACTGCAGCTGCGGATGACGCGAATCGGTAGCGGATAACGCAGGGCGTGCCGCTGGCGCGGAACTACATTGGCAGGCGCACGCTTCGCGCGACAGAAGCGACGACTTGGCGTTCGTGTCTGCGGCTGACTTCCTGGTGCGCGTCTGCGGTAGCATTTTCCTGTCCGCGCGTGCTGCATCTTCGTGGTCCTCTCTCTCCCCCTGCTTTTCTCCATTTGCCTTTCTTCGTAAACCTTGCCTTTCTCCCCCTGCCTTGTGCTAGGATGGCACAAGGTTGTCCACGTCTTAAACCCACATCAAAGGATGATGTCAAGTCCGCTCTGACTTCATCCATGATTTCTTGTGATGCTCCCCCTACACTCCAGCCGACACACGGTAGCAGTAGAAGTTGCCGAACTCCATCAGCTGGAGGGTTGCGCATGCCGACGCACTCCAAGTATCCCAAAAACCTGCACTCCATGTATGCGTAAATGTCCACTCCAAGAATGCAGTGCTCACCAAGTATGCAGGATTGTGCACACCAGGTATGCAGAAGTGTCGACACCAGGTATGCAGAAATACCTTCTCCCATGTATATTCTCCGTTCTTCCCTCGCGGTAGTGCCGTTCATCAGCAGCAACCAGTCGTACGATACCGCTCCAGCACGACGGATGACGACCGGCTGCATCCATTCTGCCTGCTCCCCCTGCCTATTGGCAACCCTTGGTGAGTAGGTCTTCCCCTTATGCTTCGTGACTCCGTGTCTCACTCCAATGCCACCAGATACACTCCACACCCCCACCTCCCCCCACCCATGTGCTTGTAGTCCTCCGCATCCACAGCTACAAGCACATGAGTGAGTATGGAGTTAGGTGATGCCATGTTGTGCAGCACCGCTCGAGGAGGCTGCACAGGTGAGTACAACACCACAATCATTGACTTGGCGATCATCAGCAGATGGTACGCCCGTTCCTGCACATCCCACATTGTTTTCAGCATCATTGTCTTCAACCTCCTCTGGTACAATCACTCCTGCTGCAGGGAAGTCATCTGGTGCAGCATCTCCACTTCCTTGGGTTGCATCAACTTCATCAGCTCCATGTAAGTCCTTTTTTACAGGGTCTGCTCCATCGACTCCCGAATCCATCGCGAACTGTTTTCCTTCTCCCCCTGAAGTCCACACCACAACGTGGGGTGAGAATTCATGCGTGGTATCATCATGTGTCGGCTTCCGCACAACGCATGCTTTGTGTGCCATGCGGTATGTGACAGACGCATGTGCAGACTGGCCACTCAAGTGCACTCCAGGTGTGCGGGGATCCGTGCTCCCAGTTGCGTCCATGTGCACACCAGGTGTGCGGAAAAGGGTAACCCCTTCACGATCAACCTGATTCGATGACGCATCATCACGGGAATGTCCAGGATCATGGGCGGATGTAAGTGCATGCGCATACTGCACCACGAGCACTCCATCTACGTTCTTGACAAGTCCAATCCGCACGTACTCCTCTCCATCAGTCATGGTGATCTCGGTGTCTCCATTAGTAGTGGTATTGATGCGCGCTCCCTTTTTCAGCAGCTGACAATAGGAGAGCAGGTTACTCTTCAAGCCAGGTACGTAGAGGACGTCAGTGTACCGAACTGTTGTCCCATCAGGTGCCGTTGCTCTGATCGTTCCCGTCATCGTGCTGTGCAGTCAGCTCCCATCAGCAAGCTCCACATATACAGATTCGTCCAGCTCCTTTAACTCTTCAAACGAGCGCTTGTTCGAGGTCATGTGCTGGCTGCATCCACTGTCCAGCAACCACGATGCCGCTTTAGCTGGTGGTAAGGTAGCTTGTGACGATCCCACCGTTGCAATGCATGTAACAGTACGTTGCTTGTCTTTCCCGGATGCCCCTTGCTGTTTTGACACATCGTTGTCACGCTTGGGGCTGCCACTCCTTCGTGGGAAGAACAAACGGCTGTCGCTGGTGTGCGGTTCCCACCCTGGTGGTGTCCAGCCAAGGGGTGCCTTGGTACACTTGAAGAAAGGATGGTCTGGCTCCTTGCAATACCAACACACGAGAGATGAGCGACCTGCACTTCCTTCCTTGCCCTGCGTTTCCTTGCCCTGCGTTTCCTCTCCAGACCCCTCCTTCCCGTTGCTGCCCTTAGCAATTGGAGAAGGTGAGCGGTCTCCACGGGCTTGTCCAGCCATGCGAGGTGGACGCCGGTCACGATTAGCCTTCGTGATGAGGTCGTGATACCTCTGCTCTTGAATCATCATCCGCTGCAAGGTGAAGCTGTTCGTCACGTTGTGTAGCATTGCCGAATGCCTCATCTCCTCCTAATGTGCCGGTAGTCTGGTGAGCAGGTTCAAGGTGAAGGTATCTTCATCCACCATCTTCCCGGCGAGTACTAACTTGTCCCGGATTGCTGTTGCGCGGTTGACATATTCCTCCACCCTTTTCTCGTTCCCCATTTTCAGGTTGTCCAATTGCTTCATGAGAGAGACCTTCACCACCGAATCTTTGGCCTGGTAAGTGTCCATTAAATACTCCCATGCTTCATAAGCCGGGCTGTAAGATTCTTGGAACATGTCTAGCTGTAGCTGAATCGTGGCGCTCACGCTGTGCAGTAGGACCCAAAAGGCGAGTGCCGCACGCTGTGAGTAATCCGCCTGTAGCATTTCCAGCCGCTCCATAGCGTCGTCAATGTCGCAATGTCCCATGGTAACCGGATACTGCAGGGTCACAAAGAACTCCCACAGATTCGTGACGCGAGCATTCATACAAAACCGTAGTGCCCAGTTCCGGAAGTTGGAGCCGTCAAACGGAGTGGTGGTGAACGCCTTGTCCACCGTTGCTCCCACTATTTTGCGTGACAGCCGTTCCTTGTCTTCTTCCGTATATTCACGTGGAGTGAGGTCGAAGAGAGTAGGCATGGTTGACGGTCGAGGTAGCTGAACCGTGCGCTGTATGTCCCCATTCTGTCCACCAAGTTGACGTTCCAGCACTTCCACTTGATCACGTCGCATGACGCCACTTGACTGCATTCCGTATCCCATCCGTCCCATGCTGTCCACAGGATGTACTCCTATCGGTGGACGTGGTGCACGTGGAGGTATGTCATTGCCGCCACGAAGGTGAGCCCTGGCCATGATAGGAACTCCAATGGGATCGGAGTTAGTTGCAAGTCGTCGTAGTGGGGGAGCACCAATAGTGTAGGAGGCAAAACCCACACCTTCCACGCCCACTTGACCATTTCCGTCACCCTGCTGCCCAATCTGTCTACTTCTCATTCCACCATGCACTGCACTCCCATACTCATCATGCCTCCCCCGTGCTTCCCTTTGCATGGATGATTGAGGTGCGGGATTGGCGCTCTCCTCTCCTTGGACGGATGCATCCCTCCCTTGGGATGACTCTCCTCCTTGAGGTATGCTCATTTCCCCTTCACCGTCAATTCCTGCATGAACATTTGATGCACGGTTTTGGTTAGTACGCGGAGTGCTTGAATGAGAGTGTCCATGGGTGGACAGATTGCTGGACTCATGAGAGAACGTTGTCCTTGGCTGGATTGCCATTCCAAACTTGTCCCTTAACGAAGCTTGGAGTGCTGGTGGTGCCTTTGCAATCATGCTTTCCAGGTGCTCATGCTGAGCCATGATGGCTTCTTCAAAAGCCGCATATCCAGGATCCACTTCGCCATCGAAGTGCGCCATGACCTTGACAAAACCGTCCACCAAGTGTGCGGTAAACACGCGGTTGTAACCAACAGCAAACACCAGGTGTACGAAAGCGTAGACCGGGTGTGCGGTACTCTGACTGTATGCAGGTACCTATCCGAAATGAATGCCAGTAAATTCCGAACATGAATTTGGCAGCATGCCCCCTAGAGTAGCTCTGATGCCATGCTAGAAAGGCATAGTGCCAGCGTAGCGGAAACGTGTTTGTAGAGAAGAACAAGATAGAAATCTTGCATTGATCATTGAAAAGTAGAATGATGACACAATGATAACTCAATGATGATGAAGAAGTGACACAGCAGGGTATATATTGTCAAGTGTTCTAGCCATTAGTGGGTTGTGCAGTAGGGGGTACAAACAGTTAGAGGTAGGAATATGTACCCCAATCTATCCAATGCAACTCATTCCGCTGTAGCCACTTACAAAGATGGTATCAGCTAGGTTCCTCGCTCCTAGGCCCTAGGTTTAGGGTTTAGTTCCTTCCCTAGCTCGCCAGACACGTTAGCGCGCTAGCGCGCCAAGCCCTAAGCCGCCAGCCAGCCAGCGAGCTACCCCCTAACACGCCACGCCGCCGGTCGACATGCAGCACGGCCCGTCCCCTAGCCACCGCGCCACCCGCCCGTAGGCCCGCGCGTCGCGCCGCCCGTAGGCCCGCGCGTCGCGTCGCCTAGCCGCGCAGCCCGGCTGTAGGCCCGCCCGTCGCCTCGCCCGCCCGTAGGCCTGCCCGTCGCCTATCCCGCCCGTAGGCCCGCCCGTCGCCTAGCCCGCCCGTAGGCCCGCCCGTCGCCTATCCCGCCCGTAGGCCCGCCCGTCGCCTAGCCCGCCCGTCGCCTCGCCGCGCAGCCCGCCCGTCGACCCGCCGCGCCGCCCGTAGGCCCGCGCGCCGCGTCGCCTGCCCGTTGACCAGCTGCGCAGCCCGCCCGTCGACCCACCGCGCCGCCCGTAGGCCCGCGCGCCGCATCGCCCGCCCGTCAACCAGCTGCGCAGCCCGCCCGTGCGCCGCGCCACCCGCCACCCAGTACGCCGCGCCGCACGCCCCATAGCGCGCCGCGCCGCCCACCAGCCAGCGCACTGCGCCGCCCACCTACCCACCTGCATGCCTCCCCGCCTGCCCACACGTTAATGACTGTCTCCCCCCTCCCGCAGCTGGCAGCCGCGCTCTCTTAGTTTCGCCCCCTATGGCGACCTCCTGAGTACTTCGTTTTGACCCTGAGGGGAGACCTAATGACTTTAGTATGTGGCTTACGCAGGCGCAGCGCCACCTTAAGAGCCAGCGGCAGGATGGCGTGCACCTGTTCGCACACGCGTCCAACACTCTGAGTACCCCTCTGCAGCCTCGGCCGTTGCCCACTACCCCACCGCCTACTTCTGAGCAGGATGCCGACTACCAGTGCCAGCTCCTCGCTCGTGACGTGTGGAAGTCTCGTGACGCCGCTGCCTGCCTCGCCCTGACCGACCTTCTCCCGCCGACAGAGGCAGTCCACTTCGCTCAGGCCGAGTCTGCTGCAGATCTGTATAAGGCTATTGTTGCTCGCTACTCCACTCCCTCCTCTGCTTCGCTCAGTCGCCTCCTAGTACCCTTTATCTACCCTGACCTCGCCTCCTTTGAGACTGTCTCTGACCTCGCTACCCACCTGCGCTCTCTTGACGCTCGCTTTCGTGCTGCTTGCACTGAGGACCAGCTTGCCCTTGCCCCGCCCCCTATGTGGCTCACTATTCACTGGCTAGTCACTCGCCTCCCTGACCGCCTAGCCACAGCCCGCGACGCGCTTCTTCTGAAGCACCCCACTGAGCTTACCATCGATCTTCTTGAGACCGCTCTCTCGAAGATCGAGAGTAACCTCCTTACTGTTGCCTCTGCCTCTTCCGCGCCTCCTCCTCGTCTTTTTGAGGGGTGTGCGGTACCACAGCTTCCCACCTTCACTGCCTCACTTGCCACCCCCACGTCTTCTGCCTCTGAGGAGACGGCGGCTGTTTCTGTCTCTGGCGGACAGAAACGTGGCAAGGCCAGCAAGAAGGGCGGGAAGGGCGGCGGGGGTACTGGGGGTGGTGCAGGTAGTGGCGGCGGCGGTGGGGCAGGTGGTGGGAGTGGTGGTGGGGGTGGCTCGGGCCCTGACGGCCCTCCTCTCGACGGTGGAGTTTTCACTGGTGGTGAGGGGTTCCAGCAGCAGCAGTAGCAGCCGACTTCTCAGCAGCTGCCACCGCCTGGACAGCAGCAGCGGCAGAGACAGTAGCAGCAGCGCCCGCCACAGCAGCGGCCTCAGCACTGGGGCCTGCCGCAGCAGTGGGGCCCTCAGCAGTAGTGGAGGTCTGCGGGTCCCCCGAGCACTGGGCACAGTGGCGCCCCCTCCAGTCGGGGACCGCGCTCGGCCGGCCGCGACGTTGGTCCCTGTAAGTTCTGGATCCTTACGGGTCCTCGTCGGGACTCGTACTGTGGCCGCCCCGACCACTCTGCTGCACGCTGCTTCAGTCGTCTCGACGACCTCTACCGCTTGCACCACGGCCCCTCCGCTCCCCCGCCGCCACGCTGGGGGACGCTGCTTGCTCGTGGTATTGCTGTTTTTGATATGACTATGGATGATGCTAGGTCTTATGCCATGTATCCTGATGTTGACTATAGTGCTCCTGGATTTGTGTACTTGCCTGTACCTAGCTTAGGATCTTTGCATGTTGCTAGAGTAGGTGCTAGTGTAGGATCTTGCTTAGCTACTAGTACAGGTACTCCCTCGGCGGACGCGTCTCTCTCCTTCACACTGGACTCAGGAGCGTCGCACTGCTTCTTCCGCGACTGCACGACTCTCCGGCGCCTGTCCCTATAGCACTGGCTGATCCCTCCTCGGGACCAGTCATTGCGACTCACGCCACTACAATCCCGTGCCCAGCTGCTCCTTCCGGTTCCCTGACTGGCCTCCACGTTCCTACGTTCTCTAGGAACCTGGTTGGTGTGGGCACCCTGGCGAGACAGCACGTCGGGGTCTGGGTTGAGCCTTCTGGTGACACCGCAGTCTGTGTGGACGGTGACACGTACGCCCCCTTGGCCACGTTTCGCTAGGAGCCGGGCTCCGGTCTGTACACCCTCCGCACCGACGCCCGTCAGGTTCCCCCGTCCCACCAGGTAGCCGGGTCCAGTCAGGTTGCTGTGTCAGGTGTAGTTGCTCCGTCGTGCTCGTATCGGTCGCTTGCCCACCCCTCCCTCCTCTGGCACCACCGCCTTGGTCACCCTTCCCTCCCTCGTCTCCACGCTATGTCCAGTCAGCGTCTTGTATTAGGCCTCCCCCGCGTCCTACCGCTGCTCCCGCCGTCCCCAGCTCCTCTGTGCGGTCCTTGTGTCCGGGGTCGGCTGCGCGCCACCCCCCACTCCTCCCTTCGTCCGGCCACCGAGCCCTTCCAGACACTACACTTAGACGTCTGGGGCCCCGCTCCCCGCCTTGGCCCTGAGCGTGAGAGTTTCTTTCTGGTGGTCGTTGACGATTACTCTCGGTACACCACCGTGTTCCTTTTGGCGAAGAAGTCTGACGTGACTTCTACGCTGATCCGGTGGCTGCTCGCCACCGAGGGTACTCGAGGTCGTCGTGTCAGTTGTCTCCACTCCGACCGTGGGGGTGATTTTCGCTCCGGCATTCTCGCCAGATTCTGTGCTGAGCAGGGCATGACCCAGTCCTGGACTCTTCCAGACTCTCCACAGCAGAATGGGGTTGCAAAGCGTCGCTTAGGCCTGGTCATGGAGATCGCCCGCACCTCCATGATCCACGCCCGCGCGCCCCATTTTCTGTGGCCCTACGCGGCTCGGTACGCCGCTCACCAGCTGAACCTCTGGCCTTGCGTCTCTCGGCCAGGGGCTTCACCGACCAGTCTTTGGACAGGGTCCCCTTGTGTTGCGTCGAGGTTTAGTGTCTGGGGCTGCTTGGCTCTTGTCCGCGACACCTCTGCGGACAAGATCTCACCTCGCGCCATCCCCTGTGTCTTCCTTGGTTTCCCAGAGGCCTCCTCTGACTTCACCTTTTACCACCCTCCCTCCCACCGGTTCTTTGACTCTCGTGACGTCCGTTTCGACGAGTCCGTCCCCTACTACGTCAGGTACCCCTGTCGAGGTCTCCCGGTTCCCCCCCCTCCCCTCTTCCTGGCTCCAGCTCTTCCTCCTCCCGCCCCTGCTCCTCCGGTACCCCCCCCCCCTGTTCCCGCTCCGTATGGTGTGTCCCACACTACTCCCCCCCCCCCCTCGGTACCCCCCTAGGTCTCTCCTCCTTCCCCACAGTCGTCCTCACAGCCTCCGCAGCAGCCGCCAGCGCTTCCTCTACCGGCCACTACGGACTCTGAGGGTGTTGGTGCTCGAGGTGAGGGCTCTGGCGGTGCTTGTTCTGGGGGTGTTGGCGTTGGAGCTGTTCGTGCACCTACAGGAGCCGCCCGTTCTGGGGGTCTTGGCGTTGGCGCTGAGCGTGCACCTGCCGCGGCTGCCCGTTCCGAGGGTACTAGAGCTGGTGGTGGTGCTGGAGCTGGTGGTGTTTCTGGAGCTGGAGAGTCTGGGGCTGGTGCTTGTGCCACTGGAGGCACCACGACTGGGGGTGCGGGTACACCTCCTACAGATACTGGTCGTGCTGCCGCAGGGGGTACTCGCTCTGGGGGTGCTCAGCCGGGTCCTGTCGAGGGTGGAGCCGGTTCTTCTTCGTCGTCTCCTGACACCACTCCTCCTCCTCACCCCTACCCGACTCGACACCAGGCCCGTCTTCGTCTTGCGCGCGAGGAGCAGCAGCGTGTGGAGAGTGAGAGGTTGGAGGTTCAGCAGCGGGTGGAGCGTGAGAGGTTGGAGTTGCAGCGGGAGCAGCAGCAGCAGCAGCGGGGGCCGCCGCTGCAGCAGCCGGAGCCCCCTGTTACTGGCCTTCGGACCCTTGGTCTCCCCTCCTCTCCTCCTGTGTTCGGTCCTACGTTTCCTCCTCCGGACTCGGCTCCGGCTGTGTTCCCTCGTTCTCAGTCTCCTCCGTCTCCCTCTCCTCTCGCCCACACTTGGGCGCCTCGTTCTCCTCGTGCTCGTCCCTCGTCACCTGTCACCGACCTCCATACCGTGTTGTTTCGTCCTAGTCCTCCTCGTTCTCCCCAGTCTGTTCTTCCCCGTCCGTCTGAGTCGTCCCTTACTGCCTCCCTGTCCACTCCGGTCACTGACTACTACCGCACGTACCGCCCCACTCTCTCTCGTGTTCTCGCCTCTCTTGTTACAGACCCTCGTGCCTCTCCTTCCTCCGTCGCGGTCCTCACTGCCGCTGTCACTGACTTTACTGCTACGCGTCGCCTTGACTACGCCGCTCGTGTTGTGGCCGCTCCTCCTGTCCGTCCTCTGTCCGCCGGGGGTGAGTCTGCCCTTGGCTGTGACGTCCTAGAGGACAGACAGTTTGAGCTAGAGTTCCTGGCAGTTGCTTCGCCTCATCTCTGTGCCATGCTCCTCGCTCCTGAGGGAGACCCCGACGCTCCTGACATACCTACTCCTCGCACTTACGCTGAGGCAGTGTCAGGGCCTTGTGCCTCTCAGTGGAGAGCTGCCATGGACGCAGAGATGGCCTCCTACAGGTCCACAGGCACTTACGTTGACGAGGTTCCCCCCCCAGGGGTGAACATCGTTGACGGCATGTGGATCTTCAAGGTGAAGCGGCCGCCGAGATCTCCTCCAGTCTTCAAGGCACGCTACGTGGCTAGAGGGCTCAGACAGCGTGAGGGAGTTGACTTCTTTCAGACCTTCGCGCCCACCCTGAAGATGACCACTCTTCGGGTGTTACTGCACGTAGCAGCGCAAAGAGACTACGAGCTACACTCTCTTGACTTCTCCACTGCCTTCCTCCAGGGCCGCCTAGACGAGGAGATCTGGTTGCGTCGTCCTTCGGGTTTCACTGACACTTTCCCGCCTGGGACCCAGTGGAGCCTCAGACGACCGGTCTACGGTCTCCGCCAGGCGCCCCGTGAGTGGCACGACACTCTCCGCTCTACTCTCTCCGACCTCGGGTTTGAGTCGTCTTCTGCCGACCCGTCGCTGTTTGTTCGTCGTGGGCGCACACCTTTTCGTTCTGGTCTACGTTGACGACTTGGTTTTTGCCACAGCCGACACATTTGCACTGACGGAGGTGAAGTCCGAACTGCAAAAGAGACACACCTGCACTGACCTTGGGGAACTGCACCGCTACCTTGGCCTGCAGATCTCCAGGGACAGAGCCGCTCGCACCATCACTCTGACTCAGTCACACATGGTGCAGCAGGTCATTCAGCGGTTCGGGCTTCAGGACTCTTCTCCTACACCCACCCCTCTTGCTGTAGACCACAGACTCACTCGGCCTTTTCCTGACGAGCCGTTCGAGCCCAGTGGTCCCTACGCAGAGCTGGTGGGCTGCCTCATGTACGTGATGACGTGCACTCGCCCGGACCTCGCCTTCGCTCTTAGCATCATTTCTCGCTTTGTTGCGACTGGGAGACACCGTCCTGTTCACTGGGCGGCGGCTAAGAGGGTGGCGAAGTAACTCGGCGCGACATCAGACATGGGGCTTGTACTTGGAGGGACACAGCCAGTTGTACGCACCGGCCACTGCGAGTCCTCCTACGCCGACGACGTTGAGACTCAGAGGTCTACGCAGGGTTACTGTTTCAGCCTGGGTTCTGGAGCTGTTTCATGGAGGTCCACTCGGTCCTCCTCTGTTGCGACTTCTACCGCAAAGGCCGAGATCTACGCTGGAGCCCTTGCTGCTCAGGAGCTACGCTGGTTGACCTTTTTGCTCACTGACCTTGGTGAGCGGCCGAGCTCTGCACCGACCTTGTTTGCTGATAACAAGGCGATGATTCTCCTGTGTCGTGAGCCTCGACTGGAGAGCAGAGTGAAGCACATCGACGTCAGGTACTTCCTCCTTCGAGAGTTGCAGAGACGCGGGCAGGCTCGTCTGGACTTCGTGGCCTCCGAGGCTAACACTGCAGACATCTTCACCAAGGCTCTTCAGCCTTGTGACCACCGCCGGTTCTGTCTGCAATTAGGCCTCGTTGAGACTGGGTCGAGTAGACTGCAGTACTGAGTGCTTGTCTCTTGTCTTTGCTTGTACTGTATATATTTGCATATACACTCTTGAACTGGCCTTGTGGCCGCTGTTTGCGCTCAGACTGTGTGGTGACGTTGTGATCCACCCTAAGCTTTGTTTTGTCTTTTGTTGGTGACCGGACTTGTGACCTTAGGTTGTTTGTTGTTACCCTGCACTCCCCACTTAGGCTATGGGGGTGTGTCAAGTATTCTAGCCATTAGTGGGTTGTGCAGTATAGGGTACAAACATTTAGAGGTAGGAATATGTACCCCAATCCATCCAATGCAACTCATTCCGCTGTAGCCACTTACTGAAATATATGCATCCAACTACCCCTCCAGAATGACCCCATTCACACCAATAATGGTGTACCAATAATTGTACCCTCTACCCTCCAATAATGCTGGGCTCCAATAATTGTGGCCCTACAATAATTGTGACAATTATTGTAGGACCTGGATGCTTATAACGAGGACTACACTAAAACCAAACAGCACACTGGTATACAATATTTGTTATACTATATTCGGATTTCCAACAAAGGACAGGATAGGGCAGGGATGGCGGGGGTTAGGGAAGAGGAATGCAAGAAAGGAAGGGCAGGAGGGATAGGGAAGGAAGGGTAGGGCAGGAAGGGAGGTATGGGATGGAAATTATGGGACATGGGATGGGAGATGAGATAGGAAGGAAGGGATGTGACTTGGGAAAGAAGGGAATGGAGGTCGGAAGGAAGGGAGGAGAGATGGGAAGGAAGGGAAAGAGGATGAGAAGGCATGTTTCGGTGATTGAAGAGGATTCGAGGCCGCAAGGGGAGGCGTGGTCTCGAATCAGGTCGAACTGAGGCCGCGATGTCAATGAAGGCGCAGCTTGAATTGAAGGGCATTTGAGGTTATGAGGGGAGAGGAGTTTCAGATGCAACGCGCGACATTGTAGTTTATGGGCTACAAAGTTATGGTTATACAAGCAAGCACAACATCTCATACAAAATATAGCTTTTACAAATACAAAACAAGTGTAACGCCAGAATGCTGCAGCCGAGCCAATTATGAGTTGGGACTCTATTAGCCCCCATTTCGGATATGTATGACTTGGCTGAACGAGGGCCCACAGGACCATACTGGAGGGCCCCGAAACATAAGGAGGACAAGCCCCTTGGAATCAGCAGCTGAACATGGGCAGAATATTGGGGAAGCCTTTGACGAACCCGCCACCAACGAGGCCACCGGATTTCCTGGTCGACTTGGTGAGAACAGCGGTGTAGTAATCCGACACGACACCCTTATCCACGGCCTGCAGCACCTCCAGGATGGTCCCGCTGCCGCCACGTGGCTTGATCTTCTCAATGGCCGTCAGCTTGAAGTCGAGCTTGTACGAGCCGCCGCCGCCGCTCCACGGCTTGTTGATGTACCACGAGACGCCCGTGTTGCTGCCGAACTTGCCCTTTCCAATCACGATCCCCACCGGGGGTTCGGGTAACTCGCTGACCTCCGCAGTCACCTGCAGGTCGAACGACTCGTCGTCGCTGCCCCTGCGATCGAGAAACGCGCGGGAGAGAGGCACGTGAAAGTTAGGGAAAGGCGGGGATGCGAGCTGGGAAGCAAGGCGGCGGAGTGGTGGCGGAAGGGCGTGGTGGAATGGTGCGGAGAGGGGAACGGCAAGCGGAATGGCGCAGGCAAAATGACACAGCGAAGCAGGGTAGCGAAATGGCGTAGCGAAAAAGGACACAGCGAAAAAGCGTAGCGAAATGGCGCAGCCAAATGACAGAGCGAAGAAGCGTAGGCGTACTTGTACTCCTTGATGGTGAGTCTGCCAGTGGGCAGCGACTTGGAGGACTTGCCGCCCTTCTTCGACTGCGTCTGCTGCTTGTCCGTCAAGTCCCAATTCGAGTACAGCACGCCTGTGAGAACGTGTGACAACGTACGACGAACCATGGAAAGGCGCATTGATCAGTACAACGGGTTGCGAGCGGAAGGCAGCACGTAGTGACAGGGAGCGAGTTTGGAGCACGACGAGGGCGGGAAGAGTGCGGAAGAATGGCGGGAGGAGGGCGGAGATGGTTGAGCGGCGCACTCACATTTCGGTCGGGCGGCGAGAGTGAGGAGCGCGGACGCAAAGAGCAGCCCGAGGACGAGCGCGCCTGTAAGGGGGGATAGGGGCGCCGAGGGGCGCACAGCGATGAGCATGGGCAGTGACGGCACTTATGCGAGCCGCAGAGAGCGGAGGAGCGAGAGTAAGGGCATCTCAGGTTACAGGCTGGAACATTTTGGTGACAGAGCGAGGGCATTGCTGTTGTCAGTGTGACTGCCGAGGATTCAGAATGATTTTGATGGAGAATTTTGTTGACGACCGCAAAGACTGACGAGATCGAGATGCACGAAGGTTGAAAATGAGAGCACTTTGAGTCAAATTGAAATAGCGATAAAATTTTTGGAGTGAGCAATCCACTCACCTTTTGGAGAAACTAGAGGAGCCATGGTGACTATGCAATGTAGGCCACGAGTATGAAACTCTTGGTGACGTTTGTAGACGAGTGACAATTGGATGGCTAAGAAGCGATGGTAGAAAATATATTTGATCCTCAGATATGGAGAGTTTTTATACCGTCTTCTGCTCCTGGAGTCTCCGGGGCCTGCTCACGACACGACACGAAGCGCGTGCTCAAGGTGGGCAGCTTGTAAAAGCTGGGGCCGCGACGAGGGCCGTGGAGGAGAGTGGAGGCACTGGTGAAGTTGGTCGCTTGAGTGGGGATGGTGGACGGAGGGCGAAGTCGGGACGCGGTGGGGATGGGGTTGAAGGTGGGGGTGTGGGCAGCGTGGTATTGTGCCCTCGCCCGCTCTTCCGATCTTCGTGCGAGCCTGATTTTTTCTGGCACGAACATCGCTGCATTGGGATGGGAGGGGCAGAAGCAGAATTGCCTGTGACTCGCTGGGGGATGTTCGTGCGCGACGTGGAAAATTTCCGAAGCGCGTCGGTTTCAAGGCACCAGTGGTTGATGCTCGCACTCGCTGACGACGCCCACGCAGGGATGTTCGCAGAGAGTTGCAGTACAGGCGAAATGCTGCGATTAGGCAGCAGCCGTCGTTCACATGTCAACTTCACTACAGTCAGATGGTCAGCGAAAGAAACTCCAGGACTGTTCGTGCTCTGCCACTTACCCAGTCGTGAGGGTTACCTGGTTCTCAGCAGTATTTGCATTTATTGAAGTCAAGAATCAACCCTCCAAACCCAACCCACACGAGTTCGTAACTTGCAAGAAGAGTGCACTTATGCGATATGACTAACTTACAGGGTAACGTAAAAACAAAACAATTACAGTCATTTTACTGACCAGTTAGCCTAGATATCTCAGATGTATGACCAGATGTTGTCTATGCCAACCAAGAGGTTGCCATGCCAAGCATGCACAGCTCTGTGCCTCTGGTAACACACCAGAATGACTGGCAGAGACATGGTAGGAGCAGGTAGGAAGAAGAATGCATGATAAGAATTCGACCCCAGCAAAAACGAATCAGCCTGTCCTTTCCAGCCAGAATGGGGCACAACAACCAGTGGTAGTTCGCATCAAATCGGATACTCCTAAAAACATGGACAGTACCGGTAAAGAACATACCATACCCCTTGGCATAGACAAAACATAAAAAAACACACCCCAATCCGTCCTCCTGTCACACACTCACTCAGAAGAAATCATCGAAGGAATCATTACACAAGATACACAGAAGCACTGTGCCGTGCGCATTCCATTACCTCCCTTGTTCTTCGTCAAGCGACCCCTCTACCCCCCTTGCCAGCTCATCGACATTCAAATCCCCCACACACACACCGCCCTGCCCATCGCCCTCCCCTCCGCCCTCCCCTTCCCCCTCCCCCTCCCCAGGCGCCACACTGAGAAACTGCTGCCAGAAGGAATCATTAAAGCCCCCCGTACCTTCCAGATCCAACCCATCCCCCTCCCCTATGCCTTCCCCTATTCCCTCCCCGCCCACTCCCTCCCCAACACCTCCTCCCCCAACCACACCTGCTTCTCCCGCCATCTCCCCTGCCCCTGCCCCCACCACGTCTCCTCGCGCTTTCCCACTCGACACTGCACCGCCTGCTGCACTGCTGCCTTCCCCCGCCCCGGACGCCTCTCCTGTCGCTACCCTGCTGCCTTCCACAGCCAACCCGAGCGGCACCTTCATCTCAGCAACAGGAGCAGAAACACCCGCCCCAGACACATCCGCAGCAGTCGCAGCAGTTGCAGCAGCAGCCGGGCCTGTGTGGGCGAGGGAGGCGGCAGAGCCTGTGGCGCTAGCGTTGGCAGCGAGGGGGGCATTGGCAGCGAGATTAGCAGCGGAAGTAGCAGTGGCACTGGCAGAGGCGTGCGCAGGGGCAGAGGCGTGCAAGGGGTGGTATGGATGCAGCATGGGGGCGGTAGCAGCAGCGCCGTAAGGGGTGGGCATGCCTAAAGGGCTGATTTTTGCACCATGCACCAGCAGGCTCTGTGATAGGTCCATGCCAGGGGGAGGCGGGGGCAGCACGGGGGGGTACCCCGGGGGTGTGGGCACCATTGGCGCTGCAGCGGGGTATCCGCTTCCTGCTGCTGTCGCTGTCGCTGCTGCTGCTGCTGCGGCGGCGGCGGCTGCAGCGGCGGCGGCGGTGGGGTGGGAAGGGGGGTAGGTCATGGGGAGGGGAGTGAACGGCATGGGAAAGGGCCGGGGAATGCCAGGGTGAGGGGTGGGAACTGGTATTGCTGGCGGCGCTGCTGCGGGTGCAGTGGCGGCGGCAGTGCTGCCCACTAGGGCAGCAGCAGTGTGCGGGTGCGGTTGCGAGTGAGCGCTGGCAGTGGGTGCTGCTGCAGCAGCTGCAGTTGATGGAGCAGACGCAGCAGAAGCGGCAGCAGCGGCAGCAGCAACAGCGGCGGCAGTTGCACCGGCAGTGGCAGCGGCGGTAGCCGCGGCAGTGGAAGGGGCAGCGGCAGCTGCGGTGGCAGCAGCGGTGGCCGCAGCAGGATAGGAGGAGCTGGGCGGAAAGACCCCCTCAGCAGGGACGTTCATTTCCGTGAGGGTTACAGTGGAAGGGCGCGGGGGGAGCGGTTGCGACGAGCCTGCGGCGGCGGCGGCAGCGGCGAGATCGTGGAGGAAAGGATCAAGCGACGCGTCGACCCCCAAGGCGCCCGCGTGCGGCATTCCCGGGTGCGTCATGCCTGGGTGGGTCATACTGGGGTGGGTCATACCCGGGAAGAACTGCTCTAGAAGGAACATGGAAGGATCGGCTGCGGCAGGGGAGAAGGCGATAATCTGCCCCTCGGGGTGCAGACTGGGGGAGGAGGACCCCGACGGCGGGGAGTTTCCGCCGTCCTGCTTGGAGATCCGCCGCTTCTTGCGCCCCATGCCGGCGTGCGCGTGCGTGCGCTTGGCGTGGTCCGTCTGGTGCTGCATGAGCTGCGCGAGGAACGCGGGGTTCTGAACGGCCTTGGCGAGGAAAGTCATCATGTGCTGCTGCCGCTGCTCGTTCATCGCCACGCGCTGCTCCATCACCTGCATCGTGCTCGCCTGCTGCTGCTGCTGCTGCCGCAGTCGCACGAGTTCAAGCATGAGGACATTCTTGTCGCGCTTTAATCTCTCCACCTCGCCTTCTAGGCCGAACTTGCCGACCTCGACTAGGCTGGGCGACGCGGGGACGGGGAGCGCGCCGTGGAGCGACGCGGGGGAGTGTGGGTGGCCGTGGGGGAGGGAGGAGTTCGTCGCTGCGGCTCCCGTCTGCGACGCGGGCTTGCGACGCTGGATTGTGCGAAGGAGGTGTCGCTGGCCTCGCAGGAAACCCTCGTTCGCGAACTCCCATCGGTCTGGATCCACCTTGCGAAACCCCTGGGTAACATCACGAAGCGCGCAGTGAGAAGAATTAACAAACTTTCAGAAAAAACTGTACGGAAATACAAGCAGGAGCAGTCTACAGGGACAAACTGCAATTGCTTTGGACCACGAATAGTAAGATAACGGGGAAGGAGCTACCCAGTAACAAGGAATCAAATGGAGTATATCGGGGAAAAAAAAAGAAAATCAAGTCGAATGCACGATTAGGCAAGAGAAGGTAAGCCGTACGTAGGTGTTTAATTGGCGGACGAAGCTCGAGAAGTTGTTGTGCTTAAAGTACTTGGGCAGGAGGTCTCTGGCGAACTCCGGAGGGTTCCACACGACGAAACTGTTGTTACCACTACTCCACGAAACGACATGGTCCGTCGTCGGGTCTTCTACCATATCGTATGTCTTTATTAAGAACGGCGGCGGTTGGTTGGCCTGGTTTCCCTCCATTACCCCATTCATCTTCTTCCCGTTACCCGGTCCTACTGAACTCTGCTGGTTGCTTGCAAACGAGCCCGCAAGCGGCGGTCTGCTAGGTTGCTGCACAGTCGTCGCGAGGCCTATCGGACCTTCCACGCTTATCGCAGACGCGACCATCGCTGAACCTTACAGCAGCTAAGCCGCGAATCGTGACAATAAGAAATAAAAATTAGGAAAGCCGTTTTGCCAACCATGGCCTCATAGAAAGCAACACGGTTCCGCAGTTTGAAGGGAGGGAGGCGGTGAGCGTTCAGCGCTGCAGACGTCCCAGGACCGTGTCACAGGACCAGCGTTGCCTTGAGAGTAGGTCACTGTAACCTTCTCCAAGCCAAAATCAACATGAGCCACAGAATGCAGAGCGTACTCAACAGAAAGACACAGAGTGGGTGGTTGCTGTGGAGAGGCCAGCGAGGTACAATCCATGGCGGCAGGCTGCTGCATCAAACCCTAATCTCGTCACCTTGGGGGAAGAATCCATGTCGGACCTACTGGCCTGCTCCGTCACTGTCCCTGCTGACAAACTCAGACAGGCTTGGGAGCCCTTGTGCTTTGTGGAGGTTCGGCAAGCCGCTGCTACGGAGAGCCAGAAAAGCCAGTGGCGGGTGGAGGTTTTGGAGTTTCCGAACGAAGTAACGAATTTGGTCTTCACAGCCTTGGTCGGTTCGCCAGGGGTGACCAAAACTGCCAGGTTGTGAAACGAGCCTACGAGAGCCACAAACTGGAGACGAGCAAAGTGTGGTACGAAGACGGACAGTGATTGGTTGACGTAGAAAAGCTAGGGATATGCTTTTGCCTTTTTCGCGAAAATGCGTGAAGGCTGGATTTCGCTCGCACAAGAACCCCACGCTTGTCCTCGCCAGTGAGGTATAGCAGAGAAGACTGGAAGTAAACTGTAGTTCATATCTCCTTCAAGCCCTTGAGCTTTGATTCAACCAAGCCCTACATTCCCCAAATCTCTTGCATCTACCAGCCAATCCTTTCTAGCTTTCATAATATGTGCTTAGCTGACATTTTAAGTCAAGGAATTCAGGTTAGGTGCAAGATCCAGGATCCCTGAATCAAACCATGGAAGTGAGAAGAAAAGTTAGCACATCAAAGTCACCCAATTGTGTCCATATAATCATATCATAGCATACTATACAATACGGGAGGATACTTAGCTACATGCCACGTTTAGTTATGAGGGGGTGATTTATGAGGCGCTCTAAGCCACCGTACTGCAACATATCAAGCTTACTGGAAGATGCTGCACCATGTTCTACCTCTATTCAGCAAGGAGGGCGGGAGAGGGTACCGACGAGTTCATAATGGTAAGACAGCTTATCCAACAACACAAATGTACAATAATGCCAAGGATCTGAATGCTTCGTTACCGAAGCTCTGAAGCTCTGTACAGAACCAGATCCTATGCGATAGGAAAGCAGGCCCTCGTCAGCATTGCGGGTTCAAGCGGAGAGATTTCCACATGCCACACGCATCCACTCCTCCACCCCCATTCTGTTCCTTCGCGATTCAGCCTTGCTTGCCTTCCATAGTGCTCCACCTCCCATTGCTGACCCGCCTGCAAGTGACACGCACAATGTCATGCCACACCATTTTACGCCACACCATGGCACGCCACACCCAGCACTCAAAGCCATGACTCTCACACCATTGCATGCCGTGCTATAGAATACCACAAAATGACATACGGTACCACAGTTGGAGAAACCATGCCCGCTGAAACATGACACACCATATGACACCACAAATCAACTCACCACAGAACAAGAAACCACACTATAGCATACCACACTATAGCATACCACACTGTCGCATACCACACTATAGCATACCACTCTATTGCATACAGCACTACAGCATACAACACTATAGCAGACCACAATACATCATACCACACTACAGCATACCACACTATAGCATGCGACATTATAGCATACCACAATACAGCACACCACTCTATTGTATACAACACTACAGCACACCACAATATAGCACACCACACTATAGCACACCACACTATAGCAGACCACACTATAGCACACCACACCAAAAAAACACCACAGTGAAGCATACCACACTACAGCACAGCACACCACAATATAGCACACCACACTATAGCACACCACACTATAGCGCACCACACTATAGCACACCACACTTTAGCACACCACACTATAGCACACCACACTATAGCACACCACACTATAGCACACCACACTACACACCACACTATAGCACACCACACTATAGCAAACCACACTATAGCACACCACACCATAGCACACCACACTATAGCACACCACACTAGAAGCTTCAGCACCCTTCCCTTCCACCAACTGTCAGGAAAGACAGGCCAATCACTCGCTCACACTCACCCACTTTGGGGGAATCAGCCCCCATCCCTCTCTCCAATTCACCCTCCTTAGGGGTTTCGGCCCCTTCTCTCCCACTCACCCACCCAAGGGGTTTCAGCCCCTTCTCTCCCACTCACCCACCGAAGGGGTTTCAGCCCCTTCTCTCCCACTCACCCACCGAAGGGGTTTCAGTCCCTTCTCTTCCCACTCACCCACCCAAGGGGTTTCAGCCCCTTCTCTCCCACTCACCCACCCAAGGGGTTTCAGCCCCTTCTCTCCATCACCCACCCAAGGGGTTTCAGCCCCTTCTCTCCATCACCCACCCAAGGGGTTTCAGCCCCTTCTCTCCATCACCCACCCAAGGGGTTTCAGCCCCTTCTCTCCATCACCCACCCAAGGGGTTTCAGCCCCTTCTCTCCCAATCACCCACCCAAGGGGTTTCAGCCCCTTGTGTCGCTCACCACCATCACCATCCCCCTCTCCACTATTACCTGCCAGCCATAGGAGCAGCAGACAGCCCACTGCCTCCAGGAAACAGCACTCACAGAGGCTTCCCCGGACTCACCCCTTGCCCCTAGCCAGCCTTATCCTGAGATCCCGAACCCCCCTTCCCTGCCTTGCTCTCTCCTTGCCCAGAATGTTTCAACCCTTCGCCACCGCCAACTCACCCTTAGTGTTTTCAGGCCCCTTCCCTCTCTCACCCACCCAAGGGGATTCAGGCCCCTTCCATCTCTCACCCACCAAAGGGGATTCAGGCCCCCTCCCTCTCTCTCCCACCCAAGGGGATTCAGGCCCCTTCTCTCTCTCACCCACCCAGGCCCTCCCCACCATTACCTGCTAGCAGTAGGAGCAGCAGACAGCCCACTTCCTTAAGGAAAACAGCACCCCCAGAGGCGGTGCCTTGTGGGGCGAGGTGTGGTAGTGGAAAATTGCTTCCAGCCCAAGACTCAAATCCCACCCCTGACGTAGCCAGAGCTGACGCGAACCAGAGCCGCCGGCCGGTCGGCTCTGACGGTGTCCATTAGGCCTTGCACGTCAGATCGGGAACCTGAGCACCGAGTGCCGTGCCGCACAGATTCCACCCACCACACCCCGACCCACAAGGCACAACCCCAGGTGATGCTGCCCCTAAGGCAGTGAACTCCCCGCTTGCTCCCCACCCACCCACCCCACACTTCACCCCCATGCCTACTCACCTGTACCTACCACAGCCGTGCAGAGCGCCATGATGCTGAGGCTGCTGGGAAGTGGAGAGAGAAGGGGGGATTAGGGGAGGGAGAGACTCCTCAGTGGTCCAGGCAGGGTGCTGCTGGGAGGGAAAGGAGAAGGGAGAGAGGAGGACGTGAGTGAGGGGGTGGACTCCACTCCAGTGCTCCCACCTTCAGCCTGCAGGAGTTAAAGGGAGGGAGAGAGAGAGGGGAGGGAATCAGATCACCACACCTCACCTGGTACCTTACCAAACCTTTTACCACACCTCGCTCAGACCACGCCTAGCCTAGTCTCCTGCCCAGCCCCCCACCCCCCCACTGCTGCTGCGCTGCTGCTTCTGCTGCTGCAACTGCTGCTGCCGGTCTGCTACTCTGCTTCCTCTGCTGCACTCTTCTCTTGATGCAGAATGACCTGGTGGCGGGCAGAAAAGGGGGGGAGGGGGGCAGGAGAGAAAGGGCAGAAGGTTAGTGATGTGACGTGAACAGAAACACTAAAGTCAACACAGAAACGCATAAGCTGACAAAGACAACAAGGGCTAAATGCAGAGAGAACCGAAGCAACAAATGCACTCTAAGGAGGGAGGTAACGCACCTTGAGAGGCCAGCCCACCCCAATACTCTCCCTTGTGGCACCAACTGCAAGCTGCTGCAGTGCTGCCGCCCTCCCATCCCCGTGGGTACCTGCACGGCCACAAGGGAGGGGCGTGGGGGAGTGTTGGCGTCGACCCACACGCCCCTCCCTCCACCAGCAACGCACACACGCAGAGATAGTGAGTGTGCAATCATAACACACGGCTGGCATGGCAGCTGGGAATACAAACGCAGGGAAGTGGAGGGAAGGGGCCACTGATGGAGGGAAGAATCACAAGCCACGGACCATCTAGGGAACCTGAAAAATGAACCTGAAAGTAAGGGGTAACCTGAGGGGGGTGTAAGGCCTAGGGAGGGCTTAACCTGAGGGGCTTAGGAGCTAAGGGGGAGGATCTGTGGCCTGCAAACCGGGCCCCAACCAGTGGCGAGTTCTTAGGGAGAAAATGCGGAAGCACATGCGACGATGATTCAGGGAGCAACGTGAGGAAAGAGCTGCAAGCAAGGGTGGTTCCAGGGGAAGAGAAGGCACTTAGCTGCAGGATGCTGACTCCTTCCCTCCCCTCCCCTGCTGCCGCCGCCGCCGCCGCCGGTATCGCCGCCGCCGCCACCGCTGCTGCTGCTGCTGCTGCTGCTGCTGCTGCCGCCGCCGCAAGTGGTTCCGTTAAGGTGGCACAGAGCTGCCTCTGCTGCATTGTGAGGGACCTGGAAGGGGGCAGAAGGGAAGGAAGGAGAGGAGGCGAGTGAGTGCAGGCCGTGAGGCAAGCAAGGGCGAAGCACAAAGACCGACAGCAACAAAGACCCACGGCAACAAGTGCGGCAGAAAACGAGTGCAGTGGCAGGGAGAGGCACGAGGCTTACCTTGAGAGGCCAAGCCCATCCCGATACTCTCCCTTGCTGCACTGGGATTGCCATGCTGCAGTGCTGCCTCCCTCCCGTCCCCACGAGTCCCTGCACGGCCACAGGGGGAGGGGCGCGGGGAAGCGTCGGTGTTGACCCCAGCGCCCCTCTCCTCCACCTGCAATGCACACACACGGCAGTGGTCAGTATGCATGGCATGGGCACAACACAAGGCAGAGACCGGAACTGCCAAATGTGAAAGAGGGCCACTGGTTGAGGCAAGGCCACACGACACAGACGCCAAGGGAACCTGCACCTGAGGGGGGGACCTGCACCTGAGAGGGTTACCTGCACTACACCTGAGGAGATACCTGAAGAGAGGGGAGGGGGTCTGAGGCATGTAAACCGAGCTCAACCAGTGGCATTGTTTCAAAGGGAAGGCGAATGCACAACCGGCAAACGAACTGGCAGCAAGAAAGCAACAAGGCATGATGTGGCGGGCAAGGGTGAGGGCAAGGAAGTGGGTGACTTAGCTGATAGCGTGAGGGCGAGGTCAAGGCAGCTGCAGCACCACCAGCTGCCTCCCTCCGCAGCAGCCCTCCTCCAGGTGCCTCCTCCCTGCACGGCCATAGGGGAGGGGCGTGAGGGAGCGTCGGTGTTGACCCCACACCTCTCCCCGCCACCTGCAACGCGCACACACAGAGCTAGTCAGAGCGCGGTGGTGGGAGCAAGTTGAAGGGGAGACTGTGACTTGCAATCCAGCGCAAGGGAAGGGAGGAAGAACCACTGGTGGAGGCACGGCCATAAGCTGCAGACCCAAGGGCACCTGAAAAAAATACCTGAGGGGTGTACCTGCACCTGAGGGAATTACCTGAAGCAAGGGGGTCTGTAGCATGTGAGCAGTACTCAACCAGTGGCGTTGTTTCAAGAAGACGGTGCAACAGCAGATGAAACGAAACAAACGGTATGGCAGGCAAGGGCGCGGGCATGGAGGAACGGGTACTTAGCTGATTGTGTGGTGCAGGCGGAGGGGGTGCTTCAATGGAGAGTGGGCAGGGCGAGCGTGGCTTGAAGGGACGGACCTGCGAGGCAGAGAAGGGAGAGAGAGAGAGATAGAGAGATAGTAAGGGGCAGGTGGGAGGGAGTGACTCTTTCAAACGAGAAGACAGGCAGCAGTGTGAGTGCAAAAAAGACAGTGCATGTGACGCCAACCACAACCCCACAAGAGCCGCTACCAACCTGAACCTGCACCTGAACCTGAACCTGAGGGGGAGTGGGCTCGAGTGGAGTGTGGTGGCAGGGGCGATACTGCAACCTCGACCGTTGACGAGGCCGGCGCAGCTGCCCCGCTGCCCGCGCTCCTGCTGCCCGCCCTGGTGCTCCCCTCGCCTGCTGCACTCCCTCTGGCTTGTGAGGGCCTGGCAGGGAACGGATGGGTGGGCAGGGAGGGGAGGGAGGGCAGGGCGGAAAGGAAAGGCAGCCGAAAGTAAGAGGGGTTGCAATGGAGAAAAGTGTCAAACACACGTGCAACAGCAGAAACGACAGTGCATGTGACGCCAACCACAACCCCACAAGAGCCGCTACCAACCTGAACCTGCACCTGAACCTGAACTTGAGGGGGATTGGGCTCGAGTGGAGTGTGGTGGCAGGGGCGATACTGCAATCTCAACCGTTGATGAGGCCGGCGCTGCTGCCCCGCTGCCTGCACTCCTGCTGCCCGCCCTGGTGCTCCCCTCGCCTGCTGCACCACCCCTGGCTTGTGAAGGCCTGGCAGGGAAGGGAGGGCAGGGAGGGGAGGGGAGGGAGAGCAGGGCGGAAAGGAAAGGCAGCCGAAAGTAAGAGGGGTTGCAATGGAGAAAAGTGTCAAACACACGTGCAACAGCAGAAACGACAGTGCATGTGATGCCAACCACAACGCCACAGGAGCCGCTCCCAACCTGAACATGCACCTGAACCTGAACCTGAGGGGGAGTGGGCTCGAGTGGAGTGTGGTGGCAGGGGCGATACTGCAACCTCAACCGTTGATGAGGCCGGCGCAGCTGCCCCGCTGCCTGCGCTCCTGCTGCACGCCCTGGTGCTCCCCTCGCTTGCTGCTCGCCTGCTGCAACCCCCCTGGCTTGTGAGGGCCTGGCAGGGAGGGATGGGAGGGCAGGGAGGGGAGGGAGGGCATGGCGGAAAGGAAAGGCAGCCGAAAGTAAGAGGGTGCAACAGCAGATGAAACGAAAGAAGTGAGCATGCAGAGAAGACAAAGCAGCAGCATGAGAGCACGAAGGAAAAGAGGCTCACCTTGTTCCAGACGACCCGATCCCGATACTCTCCCATCCCATCCCAGCCGAGTGGAGTGCTGCCCCCCTCCTCTCCCACCACTGCCACTCCCGTGTGAGCGACCTGCTGGGACGGGAGGGGGTGGGTTGGGACAGAGAGAGGAAGGGAGGAGGGGGGAAAAGAAAACGGGGAAGTGAAGGGGGGGCTGAGGAGTTGGGAGAGCAGTGAGGAAAGAAGCCAAGACAAGTGAAAGTGAAAAGTGCAGCAAACGCAAGCAAGATGTGTGCATGAATGGACTGCTGCAGTGGCACACCCAAGAGACCTTGTACCAGCTGAACCAAACTAAAACAAATACCTGAGGCTGTACCAAGAAAAAAGATACCTACTACCTTGGGGGAGGGAGGTCTAATGGGTGTGACAAAGAGCAGTGAAAAAGGGAGTGCAATGCATGGTGCAAGCATGACAAGCAAAGCAACACAGTGCGAGGGTTGGGAGAAGAGAGTAAGGGCGGGGTACTTAGCTGTGGGTGGGTTGGGTGGAGAGCAGCTGCTGCCTGTGCACTCCATGCCAGCCGCCACTGCCACTCCCGGTCTGCTACTCTGCTTCCCCTGCTGCTGCCGCTGCCCCTCCCCTCCCCTCCGCTGCTGCCCTGCTGCTGCCCCGTGCTGCCCTGCTACAGCCTTCAATGTACTGGGAGGGAGGGAGCAAGGCAGGGGTAGGCAGGGGATCAAGGGACAGCAGTGAGAATGGGGAGAAGAGTATGGACAAGCTACAAGGAAGCAAGGGAGCAGAAACGTGAAGTCAGCATGGGGAGAAGACCAAGCAGCAGCATGAGTGCACGAGGGAAAAGAGGCTCACCTTGTTCCAGACGACCCCATCCCGATACTCTCCCATCCCATCCCAGCCGAGTGGAGTGCTGCCCCCCTCCCCTCCCACCACTACCACTCCCGAGTGAGCGACCTGCTGGGACGGGAGAGAGCGGGTTGGGACAGAGAGAGGAAGGGAGGAGGGGGGAAAGAAAACGGGGAAGTGAAGGGGGGGCAGAGGAGTGGGGAGAGCAGTGAGGAAAGAAGCCAAGACAAGTGAAAGTGGAGAGTGCAGCAAGCGCAAGCATGATGTGTGCATGAATGGACTACTGCAATGGCACACCCAAGAGACCTCGTACCAGCTGAACCAAACTAAAACAAATACCTGAGGCTGTACGAAGAAAAGATACCTACTACCTTGGGGGAGGGAGGTCTAATGGGTGTGACAAAGAGCAGAGCAGTGTGGGAGTGCAATGCATGGTGCAAGCATGACAAGCAAAGCAACGCAGTGCGAGGGTTGGGGGAAGAGAGGAAGGGCGTGAACTTAGCTGTAGGTGGGTTGGGTGGAGAGCAGCTGCTGCCTGTGCACTCCATGTCCCCCGCCATTGCCACTGCCGTGTGATTGACCTGCTGGGAGGAGGGGGGGCATATTGGGACAGAGAAAGGAAGGGAGGAGGGGGAGGAGAGGACAGGGAATGGGGAAGGGGAAGCAGGAGTGGGGAGGGTGGTGAATGAAGAAACAAAAGAGAGCGAGTAGAATAAGAGCGAAGAGTGTGGTGAGTGTAACAATGATGTGTGCATGAATGGACTGCTGCAGTGGCACACCCAAGAGACCTCGTACCATCTGAACCTGACTCAACCTAATACCTGAACCTGGTACCTTGGGGGAGGGAGGTCTCTTGAGCGTTACAGAGGGCAGTAAAGAAGCGAGTTTGATGCATGGTGTAAATGCAAACAAGACATGAGAGCAAGGAGAGAGAAGAGAGGCAGCGAGGGTACTTAGCTGTGGGGTGTTGGGTGTAGAGCAGCTGCTGCTCCCCATGCAGCACTGCGCCGCGTTGCTTCTCCGCGGATTCGCCTCAACGGTGCAGCGCGTTACGATTAGATTCTGCACATTCAGACGCGAGACATGAATCAGAAAAGTACTTCGCTACGAAGGTTTCTAGAAGCAGTTCACGCGGTTAATCTGAACATTCGGACAATAGCAGAGTACCTCATGCAGGGAAATCTCGGTTCGAGACCGAAACAACCGTCCATGCAGCAATCGGCATCGGGTGGACGAGCGACAGCGACGCGATTCTGATATCGCGCGTCGCGAGCTTCGAAGTTGGATGCGGTAATGAGCCGAGATCGTGGAGGTCGCAGCAGGGGGGTCGATGTCTGGTAAAGGTTGAAGCTTTTGAAAGCGTTGCTGCTGACGGCGGAAACTGCTGACGGACGGCCGAAACTGCTGATAGCGTGCGGACATCCCTTTTAACTTCGAAGATCGTTACTGCTGACGGCGGAAATTGCTGACGGCGGGAAATTGCTGACGGACGGCCGAAACTGTTGAAAACGTCCGGACATCCCTTCTAATCACGAAATCGTTTCTGCTGACGGAGAAATCGTTGCTTTTGACAGCGAAATCTGCGCTGCCGGAGGACAATGGCTTCCGACCGATATTTCCGCTGACGGCTGGCCTGATTGTTGCCGACGTAGAAACACGAAGCTGCTGACGACGACAGTCGTTTCTGCTTGCAAAAACTGCTTTCGACGATGGCATCGAAGCTAACGGAGAGAAGCGTTGCCGCTGGCGGAGATTACGGCTCTGTTAACTAAGGAGATCGTTGCTGACGATGGAGTCCGTTTCCAGCGTCAAAATTCGTCCGTGATGGTTGCTAGCGGCTCCACAGTCTCTGTTGATGACGCATAGAGTTGGCTAGGAAAACGCCGGATAATTCTGCGTGGACGCTATGAATGATTTTCGACATAATGCGGTAACGTGAGAGGAGAACGGAGGTGGAGCGGCGAAAACGGAGAGCAGGAGAAGGCTCTGGTGGGGAAAACGAGACTTGAGGCAACAGATTGCACTTGGCTCTGCTCTCTGCAGCACCCGCTGCTGTGCCTTGGCTGAATGGGTTGAGATTTTGGATATAATTAAGAAACGCACGGGTTCGGATCGGTAAAAAGGCTTTCAGACAGGTTGCTTGTGTCTGGTTTGTTTCTGTCCATCGCAGGAAGGTTTCAGCCCAGCACAGCCCAGAAAGGATTCAGCCAATCCCGAGGTTGGACTCGCAGCGGAAGAGGAGGCCCCACCGACATGATTTATGCATCGTGCATGGCCGCAAAAGCGCGCGAAGTAGAGGCGGAAAGATGGTTTTGCGGGAAGGATGACGAACCATCTTGCGAGTGAATTCGGTTTGCGAAACACCTTTCTATCGCATAGTGGGGATTTGGGCAGATTACTGGGACATTGAAATATTTCGCGTACATCGTGATTGTCGTCAACCCGCTTGAGGGCAACGGTTGGGCTGGAAAATCCGTGGGATGGCGGAAGCGCTCCACCAAATTGGCTGACACATGTTGGAACTTCCGCCACATGGAGATTTTTGCCGAGCATTTCCCCAGCTTCCGGATTCCGGATCCCACCAACCAACGGATAGGCTGCGGAATGCGCACTTTTGGGTTCTTGCGGGAATCTCGCGCGAAAGGCTTTGAGATCACCAGCTGCGGCTGAGCGAAGATGTGATCTAACGGGCGGAGTAGCTTCGCGCCGAAATGGGCAGAATCTTGCTGATTGCGCCAGATCAGCTCACCGACAAAGCCAAGCCTGTGTCCACCACCCGCGCAACTCCAACTCCCACTTCTCCCCTCGCGCAGAACTCTCTTCAGTCGTCTCAGTCGCCCAGCCATACCACACAGAGCTCGCCCGTCGCAACCAGCTCCATGCACTCCTTCGCACTTTCGCTATCGTAGTCGCACAGAAACTCAAGCAGTCTCTTTGGACATTCAAGCGACCATTCCAATCGCCGGCGATTGTTATTGCTGGTCTCTGGTTCTTCTACTCCCTGCGAGTTCCTCGCCACATTCCAGCAATTCCTCAGCGAGACGACGGCCTGATAGTCGATTTTACTCGCTAGTGACGATAGTCGACGCTTCTCATGACGGTTCTTCTCGCTGCTCGAGTGAATCGAAAGACGGCTACGGTTCGTCATTCGTGTGGCGATTCCTTTCTGGCGAATAGAGCATCTTGCGGGCGACGATTTCTAACGCTAGTCAGACTTCTTGTCGCCGGCGATGTTGCGCGGCGATTTTTCTTGCTGGCGATGAGCCTCGTATTACTCCCCAACGACGATAGTCGACGCTTACGGCGATCCTTCTCGCTGGCGACGGTTCTTCTCTTGTGCGACGACGATTCCTTTCCGGCTATTTAGCTTCGGGCGACGGCATTCAACGTTGGTCGCAATTCTTCTCGCCGGCGACGATGCTCAATGCTAGCGACGGTTCGTCTGGCTCGCGACGATTGTTTCTCGTCGCAGACGGCTCTTCTCGCTGGCGACGAGCTTTTGCGAGGCACCGAGCTCTTGCGAGGCTGCGATTCCAGTCCGCGACGTGAGTCGGCCACGAGCAGCGATTCCAGTCGGCGACGAGCAGCGATGCCAGTTGGCGACGTGCAGCGATTCCAGTCGGCGACGAGCAGCGATGGCCAGTCAGCGACGTGCAGCGATGCCAGTCGGCGACGTGCAGCGATTCCAGTCGGCGACGTGCAGCGAAGCCAGTCGGCGACGTGCAGCGATTCCAGTAGGCGACGTGCAGCGATGCCAGTCGGCGACGTGCAGCGATGCCAGTCGGCGACGTGCAGCGATTCCAGTCGGCGACGTGCAGCGATGCCAGTCGGCGACGTGCAGCGATGCCAGTCGGCGACGTGCAGCGATTCCAGTCGGCGACGTGCAGCGATGCCAACGCGGTAAAGCTGACCAGGTTAGTCCGCGCAGTTCCCTTCAGTTGACTTGTCGCCCATCTTTTCGCCCATCGTTTCGCCCATCGTTTCGCGCGGATTAGCGTATCGTGGTTGGTGTCGCGTATTTCCGACTTCTCAATGTCCGACTTGGTCGCTTTTTTTTCCGTGGTATGGCAGGCGCGTTGGGCGATGCGCGTTCGGCGCGAGCGGGCGTGCTGTGCTGCTCGCGAGCGCGCGAGCGTCAAGTCACAGGCAACAGCGGTGGACGTGGCACTTCAATCCGCCACTCCACTCCCCATCGCACTGCCTCTATCCGTGGCGCAGATAAATACCCTCGCCTCGCCTCCCTTTCTCTCTCCATTGCTCATTCATTGCACACGCCACGCCACTCAATGCCAGCCCAAGGCGAACCTGCAGACCTCCCTGTCTCTTCCCCTAGCTCTGGGTTAGCGTCAGCTAGGCGTCTTCTCTTGGTTAGGCGTCATGCCTAGCTGTCCGTCTGCCTGCCTGCGTCCGTCCGTCCGTCCTGCTTAGCTGACCGCGTCCGTCCGTCTTGAGGTCTGCAGCGTGATCCGCCCTGCCTGGCTGTGCACTCATGCTCATGCTCGTGCTCATGCTCACATCATACCCACTCATGCTCACATCATACCCACTCATGCTCACATCATACCCTTTTCACGCACGCATCACCCGCATTACCGATTGCAACTCTCACTCTCCCACCCACCTCCTGTTCCTGGACTTCAGCTCATTCCTCCACGGCCCCCCACGCCTTCTACTCCCTCCCTTGCCTGCCCCTTGCCAGCAGGAGGGCGGGCAGCAGGGCAGCAGCGCCTGCCTCATGGATGGTCGAGGTTGCAAGTATCGCCCCGCCACCACACCCCACTAGAGCCCCAATTCCCCTCAGGTTCAGGTGCAGGTTCAGGTTCAGGTTCAGGTTCAGGTTCAGGTGCAGGTTCAGGTGCAGGTTGGTAGTGGCTCTTGTGGGGCTGTGGGCGGCATCACATCCACCGTCGTTTCTGCACTCGCACTGCTGTCAGTCGCTCTTCTCACTTGCAACGGTTGCTCCCTCCCGCCTGCCTCTTACTTGCTCTCTCCCCCTCCCCCCTCTCTTGCCTCGCAGGTCCTTCCCTTCAACCCTCTTCTCAAGGACACAACTTCTCCGCTCGCCCCTGCCCACTCTTCTTCACTGCACCCCCCCACGCCACCTCCACCACTGCTCCAACTTTCAGCTAAGTGCTTCGCCTTGCCTACTGTTCTGCTTCACGTTTATTTTTCCAGTTTGTTTGCCGCCAAATATCGCCACTGGTTGGGGCTCGACTCGCAAGCCACACACCCCTGCCCCCCAGATTCAGGTAAACCCCTCAATTCAGGTTCAGGTTCAGGTTCAGGTTCTGGTTCAGGTTCTGGTTCAGCCCCCTACAGCCCTTCAGCCTCTCAGGTCCCCTTGGGGGTCTGTGCCTTGTGCTTGTGCCTCAACCAGTGGCCCCTCCCTCTCATTTGCCTTGTATGCTCTGCTCTTGCACTTTCACCCTTTATTCCCTCACTGCTTACTCACCAGCTCTGCGTGTGTGCCTTGCAGGTGGGGGGGAGGGGCGTGGGGTCAGCACCGCCATTCCCTCACGCCTCTCCCCGGTGGCCGTGCAGGGAGGGACGCACACGGGAAGGCGGGGAGGAGGGCTGCCGGGGAAGGAGTCACCTGGTGCTGCTGCAGCTGCCCTCTGCTCGCTCTCATGCCTTACAGCTAAGTTCCCTCAACCCCTTGCCTGCCTCGCCATGTCTTGTGTACTTTGCTGGCATCTCGTTTTTGCATGCGCTTTCGCACCTTCCTCTTGAATCAGTGCCACTGGTTGGGACCGGCTCACATGCTGCAGATCCCCTTACTTCAGGTCACCCTCTCAGGTGCAGGTACCCTCTCAGGTGCAGGTACCCTCTCAGGTGCAGGTACCCTCTCAGGTGCAGGTACCCTCTCAGGTGCAGGTACCCTCTCAGGTGCAGGTACCCTCTCAGGTGCAGGTACCCTCTCAGGTGCAGGTACCCTCTCAGGTGCAGGTACCCTCTCAGGTGCAGGTACCCTCTCAGGTGCAGGTACCCTCTCAGGTGCAGGTACCCTCTCAGGTGCAGGTACCCTCTCAGGTGCAGGTACCCTCTCAGGTGCAGGTACCCTCTCAGGTGCAGGTACCCTCTCAGGTGCAGGTACCCTCTCAGGTGCAGGTACCCTCTCAGGTGCAGGTACCCTCTCAGGTGCAGGTACCCTCTCAGGTGCAGGTAACCTCTCAGGTGCAGGTACCCTCTCAGGTGCAGGTACCCTCTCAGGTGCAGGTACCCTCTCAGGTGCAGGTACCCTCTCAGGTGCAGGTACCCCCTCAGGTGCAGGTACCCCCTCAGGTGCAGGTACCCCCTCAGGTGCAGGTACCCCCTCAGGTGCAGGTACCCCCTCAGGTGCAGGTACCCCCTCAGGTGCAGGTACCCCCTCAGGTGCAGGTACCCCCTCAGGTGCAGGTACCCCCTCAGGTGCAGGTACCCCCTCAGGTGCAGGTACCCCCTCAGGTGCAGGTACCCCCTCAGGTGCAGGTACCCTCTCAGGTGCAGGTACCCCCTCAGGTGCAGCCCTTGGGTCTGCAGTTTGTAACTTGGCCTCCACCAGTGGCCCCTCCCCTCTCCCGCCTTGCAACTGCCTTTCTCGCTCTTGCACTTTCACCATTCATCCCCTCGCTGCCCACTGACCAGCTCTGCGTGTGTGCCTTGCAGGTGGAGGGGAGGGGCGGGGGTCAACACCGACACTTCCCCACGCCCCTCCCCTGTGGCCGTGCAGGTGGCAGTGGTGGGAGGGGAGGGCGGCAGCACTCCACTCGGCTGGGATGGGATGGGAGAGTATCGGGATGGGGTCGTCTGGAACAAGGTGAGCCTCTTTTCCCTCGTGCACTCATGCTGCTGCTTGGTCTTCTCCCCATGCTGACTTCACGTTTCTGCTCCCTTGCTTCCTTGTAGCTTCTGCCTACTCTTCTCCCCATTCTCACTGCTATCCCTTGATCCCCTGCCTACCCCTGCCTTGCTCCCTCCCTCCCAGTACATTGAAGGCTGTAGCAGGGCAGCACGGGGCAGCAGCAGGGCAGCAGCGGAGGGGAGGGGAGGGGCAGCGGCAGCAGCAGGGGAAGCAGAGTAGCAGACCGGGAGTGGCAGTGGCGGCTGGCATGGAGTGCACAGGCAGCAGCTGCTCTCCACCCAACCCACCTACAGCTAAGTACCCCGCCCTTACTCTCTTCTCCCAACCCTCGCACTGTGTTGCTTGCTTTGCTTGTCATGCTTGCACCATGCATTGCACTCCCTTTTTCACTGCTCTTTGTCACACCCATTAGACCTCCCTCCCCCAAGGTAGTAGGTATCTTTTTTCTTGGTACAGCCTCAGGTATTTGTTTTAGTTTGGTTCAGCTGGTACAAGGTCTCTTGGGTGTGCCATTGCAGCAGTCCATTCATGCACACATCATGCTTGCGCCTGCTGCACTCTTCACTTTCACTTGTCTTGGCTTCTTTCCTCACTGCTCTCCCCACTCCTCTGCCCCCCTTCACTTCCCAGTTTTCTTTCCCCCCTCCTCCCTTCCTCTCTCTGTCCCAACCCCCCCCCTCCCGTCCCAGCAGGTCGCTCACTCGGGAGTGGCAGTGGTGGGAGGGGAGGGGGGCAGCACTCCACTCGGCTGGGATGGGATGGGAGAGTATCGGGATGGGGTCGTCTGGAACAAGGTGAGCCTCTTTTCCCTCGTGCACTCATGCTGCTGCTTGGTCTTCTCGTTTCATCTGCTGTTGCACCCTCTTACTTTCGGCTGCCTTTCCTTTCCGCCATGCCCTCCCTCCCCTCCCTGCCCTCCCATCCCTCCCTGCCAGGCCCTCACAAGCCAGGGGGGTTGCAGCAGGCGAGCAGCAGGCGAGGGGAGCACCAGGGCGGGCAGCAGGAGCGCGGGCAGCGGGGCAGCAGCGCCGGCCTCATCAACGGTTGAGGTTGCAGTATCGCCCCTGCCACCACACTCCACTCGAGCCCACTCCCCCTCAGGTTCAGGTTCAGGTGCATGTTCAGGTTGGTAGCGGCTCTTGTGGGGTTGTGGTTGGCGTCACATGCACTGTCGTTTCTGCTGTTGCACGTGTGTTTGACACTTTTCTCCATTGCAACCCCTCTTACTTTCGGCTGCCTTTCCTTTCCGCCCTGCTCTCCCTCCCCTCCCCTCCCTGCCCTCCCTTCCCTGCCAGGCCTTCACAAGCCAGGGGTGGTGCAGCAGGCGAGGGGAGCACCAGCGCGGGCAGCAGGAGTGCGGGCAGCGGGGCAGCAGCGCCGGCCTCATCAACGGTTGAGATTGCAGTATCGCCCCTGCCACCACACTCCACTCGAGCCCAATCCCCCTCAAGTTCAGGTTCAGGTGCAGGTTCAGGTTGGTAGCGGCTCTTGTGGGGTTGTGGTTGGCGTCACATGCACTGTCGTTTCTGCTGTTGCACGTGTGTTTGACACTTTTCTCCATTGCAACCCCTCTTACTTTCGGCTGCCTTTCCTTTCCGCCCTGCCCTCCCTCCCCTCCCTGCCCACCCATCCGTTCCCTGCCAGGCCCTCACAAGCCAGAGGGAGTGCAGCAGGCGAGGGGAGCACCAGGGCGGGCAGCAGGAGCGCGGGCAGCGGGGCAGCTGCGCCGGCCTCGTCAACGGTCGAGGTTGCAGTATCGCCCCTGCCACCACACTCCACTCGAGCCCACTCCCCCTCAGGTTCAGGTTCAGGTGCAGGTTCAGGTTGGTAGCGGCTCTTGTGGGGTTGTGGTTGGCGTCACATGCACTGTCTTTTTTGCACTCACACTGCTGCCTGTCTTCTCGTTTGAAAGAGTCACTCCCTCCCACCTGCCCCTTACTATCTCTCTATCTCTCTCTCTCTCCCTTCTCTGCCTCGCAGGTCCGTCCCTTCAAGCCACGCTCGCCCTGCCCACTCTCCATTGAAGCACCCCCTCCGCCTGCACCACACAATCAGCTAAGTACCCGTTCCTCCATGCCCGCGCCCTTGCCTGCCATACCGTTTGTTTCGTTTCATCTGCTGTTGCACCGTCTTCTTGAAACAACGCCACTGGTTGAGTACTGCTCACATGCTACAGACCCCCTTGCTTCAGGTAATTCCCTCAGGTGCAGGTACACCCCTCAGGTATTTTTTTCAGGTGCCCTTGGGTCTGCAGCTTATGGCCGTGCCTCCACCAGTGGTTCTTCCTCCCTTCCCTTGCGCTGGATTGCAAGTCACAGTCTCCCCTTCAACTTGCTCCCACCACCGCGCTCTGACTAGCTCTGTGTGTGCGCGTTGCAGGTGGCGGGGAGAGGTGTGGGGTCAACACCGACGCTCCCTCACGCCCCTCCCCTATGGCCGTGCAGGGAGGAGGCACCTGGAGGAGGGCTGCTGCGGAGGGAGGCAGCTGGTGGTGCTGCAGCTGCCTTGACCTCGCCCTCACGCTATCAGCTAAGTCACCCACTTCCTTGCCCTCACCCTTGCCCGCCACATCATGCCTTGTTGCTTTCTTGCTGCCAGTTCGTTTGCCGGTTGTGCATTCGCCTTCCCTTTGAAACAATGCCACTGGTTGAGCTCGGTTTACATGCCTCAGACCCCCTCCCCTCTCTTCAGGTATCTCCTCAGGTGTAGTGCAGGTAACCCTCTCAGGTGCAGGTCCCCCCCTCAGGTGCAGGTTCCCTTGGCGTCTGTGTCGTGTGGCCTTGCCTCAACCAGTGGCCCTCTTTCACATTTGGCAGTTCCGGTCTCTGCCTTGTGTTGTGCCCATGCCATGCATACTGACCACTGCCGTGTGTGTGCATTGCAGGTGGAGGAGAGGGGCGCTGGGGTCAACACCGACGCTTCCCCGCGCCCCTCCCCCTGTGGCCGTGCAGGGACTCGTGGGGACGGGAGGGAGGCAGCACTGCAGCATGGCAATCCCAGTGCAGCAAGGGAGAGTATCGGGATGGGCTTGGCCTCTCAAGGTAAGCCTCGTGCCTCTCCCTGCCACTGCACTCGTTTTCTGCCGCACTTGTTGCTGTGGGTCTTTGTTGCTGTCGGTCTTTGTGCTTCGCCCTTGCTTGCCTCACGGCCTGCACTCACTCGCCTCCTCTCCTTCCTTCCCTTCTGCCCCCTTCCAGGTCCCTCACAATGCAGCAGAGGCAGCTCTGTGCCACCTTAACGGAACCACTTGCGGCGGCGGCAGCAGCAGCAGCAGCAGCAGCAGCAGCGGTGGCGGCGATACCGGCGGCGGCGGCGGCGGCAGCAGGGGAAGGGGAGGGACGGAGTCAGCATCCTGCAGGTAAGTGCCTTCTCTTCCCTGGAACCACCCTTGCTTGCACCTCTTTCCTCACGTTGCTCCCTGAATCATTGTCGCATGTGCTTCCGCGTTTTCTCCCTAAGAACTCGCCACTGGTTGGGGCCCGGTTTGCAGGCCACAGATCCTCCCCCTTAGCTCCTAAGCCCCTCAGGTTAAGCCCTCCCTAGGCCTTACACCCCCCTCAGGTTACCCCTTACTTTCAGGTTCATTTTTCAGGTTCCCTAGATGGTCCGTGGCTTGTGATTCTTCCGTCCACCAGTGGCCCCTTCCCTCCACTTCCCTGCGTTTGTATTCCCAGCTGCCATGCCAGCCGTATGATTGCACACTCACTATCTCTGCGTGTGTGCATTGCTGGTGGAGGGAGGGGCGTGTGGGTCGACGCCAACACTCCCCCACGCTCCTCCCTTGTGGCCGTGCAGGTACCCACGGGGATGGGAGGGCGGCAGCACTGCAGCAGCTTGCAGTTGGTGCCACGAGGGAGAGTATTGGGGTGGGCTGGCCTCTCAAGGTGCGTTACCTCCCTCCTTAGAGTGCATTCGTTGCTTCGGTTCTCTCTGCATTTAGCCCTTGTTGTCTTTGTCAGCTTATGCGTTTCTGTGTTGACTTTAGTGTTTCTGTTCACGTCACATCACTAACCTTCTGCCCTTTCTCTCCTGCCCCCCTCCCCCCCTTTTCTGCCCGCCACCAGGTCATTCTGCATCAAGAGAAGAGTGCAGCAGAGGAAGCAGAGTAGCAGACCGGCAGCAGCAGTTACAGCAGCAGAAGCAGCAGCGCAGCAGCAGTGGGGGGGTGGGGGGCTGGGCAGACTAGGCTAGGCATGGTGTGAGCGAGGTGTGGTAAAAGGTTTGGTAAGGTACCAGGTGAGGTGTGGTGATCTGATTCCCTCTCCTCTCTCTCTCCCTCCCTTTAACTCCTGCAGGCTGAAGGTGGGAGCACTGGAGCACTGGAGTGGAGTCCACCCCCTCACTCACCTCCTCCTCTCTCCCTTCTCCTTTCCCTCCCAGCAGCACCCTGCCTGGACCACTGAGGAGTCTCTCCCTCCCCTAATCCCCCCTTCTCTCTCCACTTCCCAGCAGCCTCAGCATCATGGCGCTCTGCACGGCTGTGGTAGGTACAGGTGAGTAGGCATGGGGGTGAAGTGTGGGGTGGGTGGGTGGGGAGCAAGCGGGGAGTTCACTGCCTTCGGGGCAGCATCACCTGGGGTTATGCGTTGTGGTGGGTGGAATCTGTGCGGCGCGGCACTCGATGCTCAAGTAACCGATCTGGCGTTAAGGCCTAATGGACACCGTCAGAGCCGACCGGCCGGCGGCTCTGGTTCGCGTCAGCTCTGGCTACGTCAGGGGTGGGATTTGAGTCTTGGGCTGGAAGCAATTTTCCACTATCACACCTCGCCCCACAAGGCGCAGCCTCTGTGGGTGTTGTTTTCCTAAAGAAGTGGGCTGTCTGCTGCTCCTACGGCTGGCAGGTAATGGTGGGGAGGGGGAGGGTGTGGGGGGGAGGGGGTGGTGGTGTTGGTGGTGGGATGGAAGGCAAAGGAGGAGGGTGAAGCCCCAAGTTTAAGGTGAGTGAGGCGCGGTGGAGACAGGGGACAGTGGAAGAGAAGGGGCTGAAACCCCTTGGGTGGGTGAGTGAGATAGGGATGGGGGTTGAATTGTACCCTCTGCTGGGTGAGTGGGAGAGAAAGATGGGGGATGATACCCCTTGGAAGCGAGAGTGGGGGAGGGATGGGGTTTGAATCCCCTTGAAAGGGTGAGTGAAGGGAAGCGGGCTGAAATTTCTAGAATGGGTGGGTGGAATGCGAGGATTAAGCAGAGAGCTTGAGAGGGCACAGGTCGAATAAGCCCAGTGAGCTAGAGGTCCACATGTGTTTCAGGTTGAGGTATGGGAGTGGGGTTCACACCGCGAGGATCAGTGTACGACGAGGTGAGGTTCACACCGCGAGGATCAGTGTACGACGAGGTGAGGTGAAGGCTGGCACTCTGCCATCTGATTCGCGCTCAGGCATGGGCAGCAGGCATGTAACAGCAGGCATGGGCAGCAGGCATGGGCAGCAGGCATGTAACAGCAGGCATGGGCAGCAGGCATGTAACAGCAGGCATGGGCAGCAGGCATGTAACAGCAGGCATGGGCAGCAGGCATGTAACAGCAGGCATGGGCAGCAGGCATCGGCAGCAGGCATGGGCAGCAGGCATGTAACAGCAGGCATGGGCAGCAGGCATGTAACAGCAGGCATGGGCAGCAGGCATGTAACAGCAGGCATGGGCAGCAGGCATGTAACAGCAGGCATGGGCAGCAGGCATGGGCAGCAGGCATGTAACAGCAGGCATGGGCAGCAGGCATGTAACAGCAGGCATGGGCAGCAGGCATGTAGCAGCAGGCATGTAACAGCAGGCATGGGCAGCAGGCATGTAACAGCAGGCATGGGCAGCAGGCATGTAACAGCAGGCATGGGCAGCAGGCATGTAACAGCAGGCATGTAGCAGCAGGCATGTAACAGCAGGCATGTAGCAGCAGGCATGTAGCAGCAGGCATGTAGCAGCAGGCATGTAGCAGCAGGCATGTAGCAGCAGGCATGTAGCAGCAGGCATGTAGCAGCAGGCATGTAGCAGCAGGCATGTAGCAGCAGGCATGTATCAGCAGGCATGTATCAGCAGGCATGCAGCAGCAGGCATGGGCAGCAGTCATGCAGCAGCAGTCATGCAGCAGCAGGCATGTAGCAGCAGGCATGTAGCAGCAGGCATGTAGCAGCAGGCATGCAGCAGCAGGCATGGGCAGCAGTCATGCAGCAGCAGTCATGCAGCAGCAGGCATGTAGCAGCAGGCATGTAGCAGCAGGCATGTAGCAGCAGGCATGTAGCAGCAGGCATGTAGCAGCAGGCATGTAGCAGCAGGCATGTAGCAGCAAGCGGACGCCAGCAGGCATGCCTGAGTGTGAGGCACGTCTGAACACCTCTTTGTGACCCCAATGCTCCTGTGTGAGCGTAGGGCTGCCGTCGACGTACGATTGATGCATTCGTGCTCAAGCAGCACACGGTAGTGTGTTCACCAGCACACGGTAGTGTGTTCACCAGCACACGGTAGTGTGTTCACCAGCACACGGTAGTGTGTTCACCAGCACACGGTAGTGTGTTCACCAGCAAACTCCCCTTGGGCTTTCCATCCATTTCATCCACATGGCAGTGTAGTGCAGGCTCGGGGGGGTGAAAGATGTGGAGGAATGTCTTATGAAACTGCTGTTCTCCATTACCGCATGACATGGATTGTAGTGTAGTATGGATATCGTATGGAACTGCTGTTCTCCATTACTGCTGATCTCGTATGGATATCAGTTCTTGTCAACGGTGTGATTTGAGGTCTTTTATTTCACACTGAAACGTTACAGTCCAACTGAAGATATTGCTTCTGCTGTGTAACATGTCAATCAACACTTTCGTAAATGGGCAAGTACGGTACAATGAGTGGCATCACTACTGTATCAGAGGTGGAGCACTGAGGGAACTTCCAGCAGCCCCTGCGAGGTATGGCAGAGCTGGAAGCAAAACAGTTGCTGCCACCTATAAAATCTTCCTGCTAGCAACACACTCGGATTAGATAGCATGGATTCATGTCATGGCTGATTATGATTCCTGCTGCTGATGCAGTTGCTGGTGATTCGCGCTTCTCCACTCCACTCATGCATGTGCCATGTGACCACAAGATGCAGGTTCGGGGCAGCAGCATGGGAGGAGAGGTGCGGTGGGGAGCGGGAAGCAGCTGGAGCTGCCCATGTGCCTGTCACAGCGTCTCTCTCTACCTCGCCCATGTGCCTGTCACAGCGTCTCTCTCTACCTCGCCCATGTGCCTCACAGCGTCTCTCTCTACCTCGCCCATGTGCCTGTCACAGCGCCTCCAGCAGCCCGAACTGGTGCTTCCGGGCGGCCGCAGGGGAAGAGGGGCGCGGCAGAGAGCAGCAAGCAGCCTGAGCTGCCCAGCCGCCTGTCACGGCGTCTCTACCCCGCCCATGTGCCTCTCACAGTGCCTCCAGCAGCCCGAACTTGGCCAGGTGCCTCCGGGCGGCGGGGGACGGCAGGTCCGCTGCAGAGGCCGCACGGGGGGGCGGGGGGAAGGGCCAGCTGGGGGAGAGGGGGGCTCTCAAAGAAGCGGGGGCGTTGGGGGAAGGGGAGGATTTAGGGGAGGCGGGGGCATTGGGGGAGGCGGGGGCATCGGGGGAGGCGGGGGCATCACTGCTGGTGGTGATGGTGAGGGGGAGAGCGGAGGATGGGGAAGGGGAGGGGGAGGAGGGGGAGAAGGAGGGTGGCAGGGGGGAGAAGCGGCGCACGAGCACCATGGAGTTGAAGGTCACTCGGCGCGAAGGCGTTGGGGGCATGGGGGCAGGGGGGTGCGCGCCAGAAGGGGAGGAGGAAGCGGAGGAGGAAGGGGAAGAGGCAGTGTCATCGGAAGGACGGTTGGTGGGAGTGGTTTGGCGGCGGCAGAGGGCAGGAGGAGGCGAGGGAAGAGACGTGCTGAAAGTGGTGCCGATGTCACCGCTGCTGCTACTGCTGCTGCCACTGCCACTTCTGCTGCTACTACGTGCATACACACTCAGCTCCCTCACTCTGCTGCTCTCCCCATCTGACTCGGACCAACCCTCCAGTTGACTCTTCCCACGCACCGACCCTTGCAGCTGCCACTCACTGGATCGGGATCCCGAGCGTCGTACCGAGGCTGGAGGTCCGGCAGGCACACGAACCTGCGACAGGGCTGCAGTAGGCACGGAGGAGCAGCGGGGCACGTGCGTGGGGCGGGGGCGGGCGGAGGAGAGGGGAGGGCCGGCGCGGGGCGAGGCGGAGAGGCGCGGCTGCCTGGGGGCCTTCGCGGAGTGCGGGAGCGGGTGAGAGGGGGAAGGGGAGTGGGGGGAGACCAGGCGGGGGGAGGACCAGGCGAGGGGGGATCGGGGGGAAGCGGTTTTGGCACTCAAGGCGGAATCCCCTGCTGCCTCTGCTGCTGCTGCTGCTGTTTCCGCTGCTTGGGGTGCATGCGGGGAGTTGGGCGAGTGTGAGAGGAGCGGGAAGACGGCTTCTGCTAGAGGCACGTCGTCGTCATCACCGTCCCCACCATCGCCGTCGTCAGCGCTGATCCGTGTGAATATAGGCGGGGGCCGCCACATGCCATCCTTCCGCACCTCCCGCGCCTGCTGCTGCGGCGGCGGTTGGTGGGTGGGGGAGGGAGGGGGCAGCATGGCGCGTCGTCGCGGACTGACGCTCGCCACGCCGTGACTGCTGCTGCCGCCGAGTGTTACATGGTAACCGTTGCTGCTACGGTTGCCATCGCCGCCGAAGGCTTGGCTGCTGCTGCGCCTGTGAGCCGCGCTGTGAATGCCACCCGCCGCTCCCTCATTGGGGTCATTTGACTGAAGCGACGCGCATCGGGGTGGAAACGAGTAGGCTGGCTTTGGCGACGCGACGCGTCTCGCGCCCGCGCCGCCCTCCGCGGCGGGGGGCTCCGCTCGTCCCGCGTGCTGCCATTCCGCCAGCGACGCAAGCGACGCGCTCCGCCGAGTTACCGCGCGCCCCGCCGCCGCTCCCCGCGGAAAAGTTGCCGACGCATTACCGCCGGGAAGGTTTTCCGCGCTCGGCGCCGGCGCGGGCAATCCCGCCGCGTGAACCGGCGCGGAAGTGACGGCGACAGGCGAAGTCGGGGGAGCATCTCCCGCTTTCGCCCGGGTTGAGCTTGCGCCAGCCGATTCTGCCCCCGCGGTCTTCCGCGGAAGCGCGCGGGTGGTGGGACTGAGCGCGCGGAAGTTGACGCAAGTGGAGTGGCGGCTCGCGTGTCCGAGGGGGCGCGTTGGTGACGCGCGCGAGGGAGAGAGGGCGGCGCCGGCAAGGAAAGGCTCCTCGAGGGACGAAACGGAAAGCACGCGCTGGAACGCGGCGCCGCCAGCGCGCCGATTGCTGATTGGGCTAGCGCCGGCGGAAGCAGCTGATGCTCCGCCGTCAGCGCGCACGACCCCAGGCCGGTGTCCGCCGCCACCGCCGTCGCAGTTGCTGGTGCCCCTAACTACGTGACTCTGCCCTCTCCGCAAGGTGCGCTCGCCGCCATCCCCCTCGCCGTGTCCGTCCGCACTGAACGCGCAGCTCGCGCTCCGCCGAAACACGCGTGCGTGCGTCCCGATGCTGCCTGCGTGCGCGCCAGTTCCGCTGGATCCGCCATTGTCGCCGCTGCTAACAGCGGCGACAATCCCGCCCGTTCCGCCATTGCCTCGCGCAGCCGACTCGCTGCTCCCCCCCGCCGGCTGCCTCCCCCCCGGAATGGCGGCGATGGCGGCGACGCGCCCCGGTGACGCGGAAGCGCCGCGGACGGGACGCGAGATGGCCTCGTGGTGACCCTGCGACGCGCCATCTGCGTGTGCGACGCCCGCGCCCGTCGCAACGGCTCCCTTTGACGACGACGCCGCGCCACCCGAGACGCTGTGCGATCTAGCGAACATTTGTCGCGCGCCTGCGCTGCGCCCCTCCGCCGCGCCGACAGTTCCGCAATCCGCAGGCCTTCCCCGAGCGCTTCCCTCGGGAGGTACGGCTGCTCCATGGGGGCTCGCACCGCGATCGGAGCGAGCGCCGCCATGATCTGCGGAAAGCGCCGGTCCGGCGGCACTTGCGCTCCTTACGAGGCGCGCCGCGCCTAAGGCCGCATTTCCAGCCGGCGAGGATTGGCGGCGAGGGTCGAGCTGAAGCGACGCGGCGGGCTGCCAGTTGCGCCGCAGCCACAGCTGCGACGGATGATGCGAAGGGATCGAACCCTCGCTTTCTGAGTCCGGACGCGGCTGCGACGAATCAGCGGCTCCGGCGACGTTTTGAACCACCGGTGCGACCATTTGGTGCGACAGCGAGCGCGCGTGTCGCGCTTTCGGGCGGGCGCAATGCGCGGATCTGATTTGCGGGAGGCTGGGAGGGGGAAAGGGGGGAATGCAGGGAGAACCGTCAAGCTGTTAGGCTGGTTCCAGATCGCCGGAAATGGCGCCGGAAACTGCGCTGCGAAGCCGGGACACAGATCGCTCAGATTTTTTCCGCATTGCGCGGAAAAGCAAGACAACATAGTAGCGGTCGTGCGGCGTGGAGAATGTGGTTCATGCTTGAAATGCGGCGCTCACCGTTGCGCGCCGACGTCCCCGCAAGAAGGCTCCGCTAGAGACATGCTTGTGACGTGGCCGCGATCTCGGCAGTCGCGCTGTTTCGCTGTCAGATTAACCGGCACGTGTCTACCCCCGCGACTGATCGACGACAGAGGAGCCGATAACGTCGCGTGAGAGCGCGATGGATGGAGGGTGAAATGAGATATTTTGAGCTAAGTAGCTATGCAGTTTGAGCTTCCCTTAGCGTTTCCACTTCGTCCACCGCAACGCACTATGGCCAAAACTACACGAACAAGCTGTCAAATGCGAGCTGCTTCGCATCCTCCTCACTCCTTTTCACGAGCGAGATGATTCACCCATAGGCAAAAAAGGATGCTCGCTCTCTTGCCTGCCATTCCCACAATCGCATTGCGCGGATTCAGTTGGTTCGTCTTGACTCTCCTGTCCGCACCAGACCCACAAGTCAGGCTAGTTGGCGGCAGCGACGTGCAAGATTCCACCACGACTGGGCGGACCGGACAAGCTCGGTAAACTGGCAGTCGGCAAGTGGAAAGTTACTGGCGAATGGCGGAAAAGCGCGACGGTTCTGCTTGGTGGAAAAAGTGTGGGCTGGGCAGATTTTAGATTCAAGTTTGCTGTTGAATGGACCCAACGTAACCACGCTGCTCCGATAAAGAAATCGCACGCGGGCAAATTTGATCCACGAAATTCGACTGTTCGACTGTTCAACATGGAAAAGTCGAGGAGCGAACACGATTGGCTGATGGTCACGACTTGAGCAGTCAAGGGATACGGACAGACAAAGGAAAAGCAGGGGACAACAGCTGGAAACGGTCAAGTGTGGTCGAAACCTCGTCATAAGCATGTGTTGCGAATAATCTACACGTGCATACAATAATGAACTTCCATTTAATACGACTAGTGCCAATGTGCAAATATCTGGAACATTACACAATGTCTTCAACCTAGGGCCGGTAGGCTCTTGGCAAGGCCATCAACTGCCATCTCAATCTCCTCCTCTGTAATAACAAGGGGCGGCACGAGGCGCACCACATTGCCCTTGCCTGCTGTGATCACCAGCACGCCCTCCGCTCTCGCCGCATCCACCAGCGGCCCAGCCGCCACATCCAACTCCACCCCCATCATCAGCCCCCGCCCCCGAACCTCCTTCACATGCGGGTTCCCCCCAAGCCTCTCCCGAAGCAGCTTCCGAAGCAGCTCTCCCTTGGCTTCCACACTGGCGAGGAAGGTCGGGTCGGCGATCTTATCGAGGACGGCAAGTGCCGCCCGGCAGACGAGTGGGTTGCCTGCAAAGGTGCTGCCGTGGTCGCCAGGTGCCATGGCTGCCGCCACCTGATTGGTCACCAGCACTGCTCCTATGGGCAGCCCACCTGGGAGCAGGCCATGGGAGGGGGGATGGGGGGAGTGGGGAGGAGAAAGGGAGCATGAGAGGATGGAAGGGCGGGGAGTGAAGTTGAGAAACAGGAGACATGACGACTAGGAGTAAGCAGCGCAGAGAGGCGGTGGGGGCAGGCAATGAGGGTGGGCAGAGAGGCGATGAGGGTGGGGCAGAGAGGCAATGGGGTGGGGCAGAGAGGCAAATGGAGGCAGGGAGGTTCAGGGGGCAAGGAGGATGCACAGGGGTTTGTGTGTGTGTGACGCCATACGCCTCGTTTTAAGGCGCCTCAAAACCAGGGGGTTTAGGAGGCAGGGAATGCATGCACGGCAGTAGGTACCTGCGAGGGGCTTGGCGAGTGTCATGATGTCGGGCGTGACGCCGTACGCCTCGTGCGCCCACACGTGCCCCGTGCGCCCCAGCCCACACTGGATCTGCGCGCATGGGGGAAAAGAGGGGGGAGAGTTGGCGGGGCAGGCGAGGCGGGAGAGGGGCGATGTGGACAGGAGAGGGTGATGAGGGGCGAATTAGGGGGGATTGATGAGGGAACAAGGGAGGGTCGGAGTGGATGGAAACAGGGGGTGGGAAACAGAGGGGGGAAGCGTGAGAGGAACAAACGGAGGGACAGGGGAGCAGATGAGGAATGCGCGCAGTTGGCGAGATGGGCACGCAGGTGGCAAGAGAACAGAGCGGGAGTGACAGGAGGGCGCAAAGCTCCGCGACGGGCGCAATGAAGCTGCAGAGATGACCGCACTGCGCATTTGTCAGGTTCCCTCGCCCTCATCCATCCACCCTCCCCATTCATTTGAGTCGCGCTCTCGCACGCCACCTCCGCCCCGCCCCACTCACCTCGTCGAACACCAGCAGCGCGCCGCGCTCGTCGCACAGTTGGCGCAGGCCGCGCAGGAACTCCGCGGTGGCGGCGAACACGCCGCCTTCGCCCTGCACCGGCTCCACGAACACCGCCGCCGTCCGACCCGCGGTGATGGCGGCCGCCGCCGCCTCGAGGTCGCCGTAATCGGCGAACGCGACGCCGGGCATGAGCGGCTCGAACGGCGCGCGAAACTGCGGCTTGTAGGTGAGCGCGAGCGCGCCCATCGTGCGACCGTGGAAGCAGTTACCGAATGCGACGAACTCCGTCGCATGCTCGTCGCCGCTCTTCGCCAGCTGGTACTTCCTCGCGAACTTAATCGCCGCCTCGTTCGCCTCCGTGCCCGAATTCACGAAGAACACGCGATCTGCGAACGACGACTTCACCAACCGCTGCGCCAGCTGCACCATCGGCCACGTGTAGTACAGATTGCTGACGTGTGCCAGCGTGGCGGCCTGATCCGTGACAGCGGTGAGCCAATCAGCATCGCCGTGGCCCAGCGAGTTCACCGCGATGCCCGACGCCATGTCGATGTATTCGCGCCCCGCCGTGTCGTACAGGCGGCTCCCCGCGCCCGCCGCCACCACGAGCGGCGTGCGCCCGTACGTCTGCACCACCACGTCGCGCTCGATCGCCATGATCTCCTCCGCCGACGGCATCCCCGCCGCCACCGCTGCCGCGCGCTCCGCCGCGGTCGCCGCGGAGGCAGCGGCGGCGGCGGCGGCGGCCGCGGGTCTGGCCTCGCAGCGGAGCGGACGCGCGGGGATGGGATCGGGGGAGGCGGACGAGCGCATTGGAAACGGAGCGGGCAGAGGCTTGCCGGCGAAGGCGGGTGAGGATGCGGACGGGAAGGCGGAGGATTGGAGGGAGGCGGCGAGGGGGTGCGCGAGAAGGGAGGCGCTGGTGGCCATGGCGACACGCAGAGCGAGTGACGGGACGCCGGCTGGCAGAAATCGGGTCCGGAGGCAGGCGATCCTAGTTGGTCAGACAGAGCATTCACTGATCCCAATAACGAAATCCTTGGCTTCGTATACTCGCTCGAGCAGAATGACCGACCAGGACAATTCCGATGGCCAAGCAAGCAATCTCGAGGTGGTGGTTTTACGCGTCAAATTCACTCAACCCTCAGGAATTGCGTGCGAGAGGCTAAGTGCTGGTGGGTTGCGGTTTTAGGAGCCGCAGGAACATGCGGCTGAATGTGACGAATCCGTGTAAGACATTTGGCCTACGTCCAATCACATGATGCATCGATCGATCTGCGACAAAGTCAGACCTGCGATTAATGTCAGTCTCGTCACTTTGTGTACATGAATTTCACTACAGTAACTGATCTTACGATTATTCGAAGCAATTCACACAAGTTCCAGGCCCAACAGCCCAAATCTGCTGCGGCAACTTCATGGTGACGACAACTGCAGGGCGACGCCCTCGCTTCCCGCGTTTTCTATGTCTCGAGAGGTCGAAAAGGTCTCACCATCTCTGAAATCGCCACCACCCCCCAGTAGCTCCCAGCGTTCATCGCCGTGCTCTGCATTCGCCGCCACTGCTGCAACCTCGTCATATCAGATTCCGTCCGAAGCTTCTTTGGTCGACTCAAAATCGCTTCTGCAACCTTGTTTCATGAGATTCCGTCCGTAGCTCTCTCGCGTATCACCTGCCGGAGTTTCCCTTTTCCGTTCCGATCAAGGGTTTCTCGAGTGACGATCAGCCGCCATCATGTCGCAGGGAACGCAGCCCGGGTGAGTCGCACGCGCAGGTCTACAGCGCGCCGATGCGCGGATCCGTGCCTGCTTTGAAACGAGGCTATCGACCGTGACGTCACGATTCACGGAATTAGCAGTAACTGAATGTCGCGGCAAGTGAAACAACACGAGCCAACGTTTTGGTCCTTCGAAGCAATTGTCGAACGCACCTGTGGCAATGCTCCAAGAGTGCCAGCCGAAGGATAGTTGTGGAATGGCGAGAGACTTGGAATGAAGGGAGACTCGATTAGTAACCGATTTTTTTTCTACCCTGTCATTTTTTTTTCCTCCGTCCGCCCTGCACCCTCACCCCATTGCGCCCTTCCCTTGTTGCGCACTTTCCCTGTGCGCCCTTTCCTGTTGTGCTCTTCCCCTTTGCACCCTGCCTTGTGCTCGTTCCCTCGGGAGCGCAGCGAGGAGGCGTTCAGCATACTGATGGCGATGGACGATCACCCATGTGCCCACTTACCCGTGCTTCCTTTCCCCCATGCGCGCAGAGAGGACGCGTTCAGCATATTGGTGGCGACGGACAACCACCTGGGGTTCATGGAGAAGGACGATGTGCGCCGCCACGACTCCTTCACTGCCTTTGAGGAGATCTGCAAGCTCGCCCACTCGCTGCAGGTGAGAGGAGATCTGCAAGCTCGCCCACTCGCTGCAGGTGAGTTGGGCGCTGCACGAGTATTCTCCCATTGTGCAGCGAGGGTCGTTTCATTAGTCGTGTTTCTGTGTGAAGGCTTACGTGCACACGTGTCTGCACATGCATGTGAGCGCGCAGGTGGATTTCCTGCTGCTGGGCGGGGATCTGTTTCACGACAACAAGCCCTCGCGCGCCACGCTGGTGCGCACAATCGACATTCTGCGGCGCTACTGCCTCAGCGACAACCCCGTGCGCTTCCAAGTCGTCAGCGACCAAACCCTCAATTTCCCCAACTCGTGAGCGACCAATCTTGCAACTTCCCCTATTCGAGCATCCTCATGCCTTTTGCAGACGCCAGCTCCCTGCCTTCGTTTTTATCCTCAATCGCTGTAACCCCCCTCTCTTCCTTTCACGCCCTTGCAGCTCGTCTCCTATCTGTTGCAGCGGTCTTTCTATGCAACTCACACACGCTGCCACTGCACTGTGCTGTATGGATGCGTGCATGTGCTGCCATGCTGCATGCGTGCTGCGTGCGTGTGTGTGGTGCATGGCAGGTTCGGGCATGTGAACTACGAGGACGAGCACTACAACGTGGGCATGCCCGTCTTCACCGTGCACGGCAACCACGACGACCCCGCTGGCATCGTGAGTGAGATCACATCCCATCCCCTGCACACACGCTGCTGAGAGGGGCGCTGGGAGGGGCGGTGGGAGGGGCGGTGGGAGGGGCGGTGGGAGGGACGGTGGGAGGGGCGGTGGGAAGGGTGGTGGGAAGGGTGGTGGGAAGGGTGGTGGGAAGGGTGGTGGGAAGGGTGGTGGGAAGGGTGGTGGGAAGGGTGGTGGGAAGGGTGGTGGGAAGGGTGGTGGGAAGGGTGGTGGGAAGGGTGGTGGGAAGGGTGGTGGGAGGGGTGGTGGGAGGGGCGGTGGGAGGGGCGGTGGGAGAGGACAGATTGTCGTGTCGGCACTGGACTTACTCTCGTCTTGCCGTTGGTTGTGAGGCCTCTCAAGGCATGCTCCCAACCTAACCACCACCCCCCCCCTCGCATACCGCCAGGACAACCTATCAGCGGTGCACATCCTGTCGTCGTGCAATCAGCGCCCCCCCCTCCCCACCCCCCCCCCCCCTCCCCTCCTTCAAGATTTCACATCCTTCCGCCCCCGCACTCCCACACCACCAGGACAACCTATCAGCGCTGGGCATCAAAGCATCATGCAACCTGGTGAACTACTTTGGCAAGTCCAACATGCCCGCATGCCTGCCCCCATGCCTCTCTCACACCGCCAGGACAACCTATCAGCAGTGGACATCCTGTCGTCGTGCAATCTCGTGAACTACTTTGGCAAGTCCAACATGCCGGAGCATGACGCTGCGCAGATCACCCTGCATCCCGTGCTGCTGCGCAAGGTGGGTGGGGCGTGCTGCTGCGCAAGGTGGGTGGGGCGTGCTGCTGTGCAAGGCGCGTGGGTGGCTTGCAAGCAAGGTAACCTGCTGTTTTATGCTTAAAAAGTAGCGTTCAAGCAAGCTGGGTGTAACTTTTAAAAGTTGCTCCCGCATGTTGCCGCTCACATCACCCTGCACCTCGTGCTGCCGCTCACATCACCCTGCACCTCGTGCTGCTGCGCAAGGTGAGAGCGAGGCACACAAGGTGCGTGGAGGGGCCAAGCAAGCAAGGTGGGTGGGGCGGGCAAGCAAGGAGAGGAGGGCGTGGGTGGGCTGGCTGTGAGGTGCGAAGGCCGTGTGGCACCACCTCCCACATGCCCCCCCTCGCTTACCTCCCAGATATTCTTTCCCTGCCTTTCCTCTCCTCTCCCCCTTCCTCTCCTCCCATTCCCCAGGGCGTTAACCGCATGCCGCTGTACGGGCTGGGAAACCCATCCCCTCCCACTCTTCACTCGCCACGTGCCAACAGGATTTCCCCCTTCCTCCCCCCCCCCCCCAGGGCGCGAACTGCATAGCGCTGTACGGGCTGGGGTACATGCGGGACGAGCGGCTGAGGATGATCATGGATGTGAGTGGGGGGCTGAAGATGATCATGGATGTGAGTGGGGGGCTGAAGATGATCATGGATGTGAGTGGGGGGCTGAAGATGATCATGGATGTGAGTGGGGGGCTGAAGATGATCATGGATGTGAGTGGGGGGCTGAAGATGATCATGGATGTGAGTGGGGGGCTGAAGATGATCATGGATGTGAGTGGGGGGCTGAAGATGATCATGGATGTGAGTGGGGGGCTGAAGATGATCATGGATGTGAGTGGGGGGCTGAAGATGATCATGGATGTGAGTGGGGGGCTGAAGATGATCATGGATGTGAGTGGGGGGCTGAAGATGATCATGGATGTGAGTGGGGGGCTGAAGATGATCATGGATGTGAGTGGGGGGCTGAAGATGATCATGGATGTGAGTGGGGGGCTGGGTGGGAGAAGCAGAGGGAAGGGGGGCACGGCTGGTGGGTACTTGGTGGAGGTGGGGGGGAAGGGTTGTGGGGCGAAGAGGGGGCGGCTGGTGGGGGGAAGAGGGGGCGTGCGGGGGCCGCGTGGGTGTGGGGTTGGTTGCCTCGTGGATGTGTGGACCGCGTGGGTGTGGGGTTGGTTGCCTCGTGGATGTGTGGACCGCGTGGGTGTGGGGTTGGTTGCCTCGTGGATGTGTGGACCGCGTGGGTGTGGGGTTGGTTGCCTCGTGGATGTGTGGACCGCGTGGGTGTGGGGTTGGTTGCCTCGTGGATGTGTGGACCGCGTGGGTGTGGGGTTGGTTGCCTCGTGGATGTGTGGACCGCGTGGGTGTGGGGTTGGTTGCCTCGTGGATGTGTGGACCGCGTGGGTGTGGGGTTGGTTGCCTCGTGGATGTGTGGACCGCGTGGGTGTGGGGTTGGTTGCCTCGTGGATGTGTGGACCGTGGGGGTGTGGGGCGTGGAGGACAGGGGTGGGAGCAAGGGGTGATTAGGCAGTAGGAGAGAGTTCGGGTTTCAGTATGTAGGACTAGGGACTTGTTTTCATCAAACCATCTTCACCACGCTCCCCACCTCACCTCTCCCTCACGTCTTCCCCCTCACTACTCCCTTCCACCTCTCCCACGCACGTCTCCCCCCACACTCCCTCACCTCTTTCCCCTGCCTCTCTCCTCAACCTCGTCTGCCATCACCCCCCTTCCCCTCCTCTCTCCGCACTGCGGGCGAGGCAGAGCACAACTCACAGAGCAGAGCAGAAACGCAGGGGCTGCAGTGGATTCGACCGCAGGAGCCTCTCCCTCCACCTCCCTCCCATTCCCCCCATCACCCCCATCACCCCCCATCACCCCCATCACCCCCATCACCCCCATCACCCCCATCACCCCCATCACTCCCATCACCCCCATCACCCCCATCACCCCCATCACCCCCATCACCCCCATCACCCCCATCACCCTCCCCCTGCCCTCTCGGCAGAACCCACAGGGGCTGCAGTGGATTCGACCGGACGATCCGGGCACGAGTGAGGACGACTGGTTCAACATCCTCGTCGTGCACCAGAACAGGTGATTTCAACAGAGCAGGTGGTTTCAACTGAGCAGGTGATTTCAACAGAGCAGGTGATTTTAACAGAGCAGGTGATTTCAACAGACCACGTGATTTCACCAGAGCAAGTGATTTCAACACCTTGGTGGTGGCCCAGAAGCGATGGTTGCAGCAGAGCATGTAGTCGTAACAGAGCAGGTGATTTCAACAGAGCAGGTAATCGTTACAGAGCAGGTAGTTGTAACAGAGCAGGCGATTTCTCACAGAATATGACTGCAAATGTGATTGCCAATGTGATTGCTCGGCCTCAACTGGTGAGTCTTTTTATCACCACCACCTATGCAAGTCACGTCTCCTAATCTTTCCTTCCTCTCCACCACCCTTTCACTCACCCCTCCTCACCCAAACCCCTCAGGGCGGTGCGCATGACGGGGGTGAAGAAGGTGGTGACGGTGGACGAGAGCAAGTTCCCCTCTCCCCTCCTTCCACTCTCCCCCTTCCCCCACTCTCCCCTCCTCCCCCTCTCCCGTTCCCCCCCTCTACCCTCCGCCCCCCAGGGCGGTGCGCATGACGAATGTGAAGAAGGTGGTGACGGTGGACGAGTCAGGCTTCGCGTCCTTCCTGGACCTGGTCGTGTGGGGGCACGAGCACGAGTGCCGCATCGAGCCGCAGGTGAAGTGGCTCATGGCGGGCGTGGGGGGACATGATGCGGCATGGAGGGGTATGGTGGGGCATGGTGGGGTATGGTGGGGCATGGTGGGGCATTGTGGGGCGTGGTGGGGCGTGGTGGGGCATGGTGGGGCGTGGTGGGGAAAGGTGGGGCGCGATGGGACATGGGGGCTGCCCTTTCGGGGTGTGGGGACACGAGCGCGAGTGCTTCATGGAGCCTGAGAGGACATGGGGGGCGCATGGCATGTGGGTCTGTGGGGGGGCGATGATGCGGTCAGGGGAAAGATGGTTTGGATGGAGGGGAGGGATGCTGTGGAGTGGGCGCGTGGGGTGGAGTGGCCAGCTCGGTGCATGGGCGGCGCCCCACACATAGGCGCAGGATGAGTGTGGCGCAGGATGAGTGTGGCGCAGGATGAGTGTGGCGCAGGATGAGTGTGGCGCAGGATGAGTGTGGCGCAGGATGAGTGTGGCGCAGGATGAGTGTGGCGCATAGGCTAGGCGCTGGTGACAAGGAGCACGCACCTTCAAATCCCTCATCCCATGCCATTCCCTTTGTGCCCCTCTCCCTCTCCATCCATGTACCCCCACTCCCCCTCTCTCCCTCCTGCTTACCTCTTCCTCCTCCTTACCTCCTCTCCCTCCTCCCTATCTCCTCTTCTTCCCCCTTCCCTCCTCTTCTCTCTACGCTCTCTCCCCCCCCTCCCTTCCGCCCCGCGAGCAGCAACCATCTCGGGCGAGGTACTTCATATCGCAGCCTGGTCGTCAGTGCTCACACAGCTGGCAGAGGGCCTAATGAGTCGCTCACAAGTCGCTCTCCTTCAATTCAGCCCCCCCCATTCCCATTCGTCCATGCGAGCAGCAACCAGCGCGAGCAAAGTACTTCATATCGCAGCCGGGGTCGTCGGTGGTCACGCAGCTGGCGGAGGGCGAGGCCAAGCCCAAGCACGTGCTGCACCTGCGCGTCCAGGTGCGCTGCATCTGTGAATCTAGGTGCATTGCGTCTGGGTGCGGTGCATGTGGGTGCGGTGAATCTGGGTGCGGTGAATCTGGGTGCGGTGAATCGGGTGCGGTGATTTGAGGTGCAAGCAGCTGTGTGTGGCGGCAGGCTTGATCCTCCTTGTGCACGACTTCCCTCCTGCTCACATCCCATCCCATTCGCCTGCAAGTTAGAGCTGGAGATGTGCCCCCATGCCTCATCCCACCCCATTCGCCTAAACCCTGCCTTATTCCACTTCTGCCTCACCCTTACCATTCCCACTCTCCTCCCTGCCCTCCTTGTCCTCTCCCAATCTTCCCTTCCCCCCACCCCCCCCCCTTCCCCCCACCCCCTTCCCCACACATGCCATGCCACCATGCAACTATGCATTGACCGTGATGCTGCCATGCCGCCGTGCCACCAGGGAAACCAGTTTGAGACACAAAACATCGCCCTCACCACTCCACGCCCGTTCGAATATGCCGAGGTGAGTCCAACCCATGCCCCTCGCACCATCAGCATGGCCCACTCTCACGCTATCTCATCTCATGCCATGTATGCCTCGTTGCAGGCACTCACACCTCCTCCTCTCCACTCATTTCTACACCTCCCCTCCCCTTTCCCCCCATCCCCCGTGCGCCAGGTGTCGTTGCGGGACGCGCAGGGAGTGAACGGCAGGGACCCGGAGGCTCGCGCTCTTCCTCTCCCTTTCCCCTTCCCCGCTCTTCATTGCCTGCCATCGCCTTCCTTGATCCTCCTCTGCCCTCTTCTTCCCTCCCCTCGTGCGCCAGGTGTCGTTGAGGGACGCGCAGGGCGTGAACGCCAGGGACCCGGAGGAGCTGGCGGCCTTCCTCTCCGCCACTGTGAGACCAGGGGAGTGGGGGAGGGGAAGGTGGGGGAAAAAGGGACGGGGACTGCTGCCACAATGAGAAGGGGAAGTGGGGAGGGGAGTCTGCCTGCTGTTAGGAGGGTTGAATTGATTGAATCGGTGCTTTCACCTGTGTATTGCTCGCACCTTCTCCCCCTCCTGCTGTGCCCCATCCCCCCCCATGCACGTCCTCTCCCTGCCGTGCCGCATCCGTCCTCTCCTCCCACTTTCCCTTCCCCTCCAGGTGCAGCGCATGATAGCCAAGGCAGAGAAGAGCCGTGTACCACCCCCCCCTCCCCCCCCCCTCCTGCTGCTCCCAATCTCTCCCCATGCGCGTCCCCCTCCCTCTCCCCCTCAGGTGCAGCGCATGATAGCCAAGGCAGAGAGCAGCTACAGGGAGAGGCGAGCAGCACAGCTGCCAGAGGGGCTGCTGGATGGGGGCGGCAGAGAGGGGAGCAGGGAGGTTCCGGTGCCGCTGCCGCTCATACGCATTCGTGTGAGTCACTCTTGGTTTATGCGAGTGCAAAAATTGCTCTTTTGTGTGGAAGCAACGTGAAGGCGAGGGCAAGTTGTGCGGCGTGCTTTGAATAACGACCATGGCCCTCATCATTCCCTGACCCCTCCACCTCCTGCTCCCTGACCGCCTCCGTTTCCCCTCCCTCTTTTGCCACTCTCCTCCGCCCTTCTCCCATTTCCCCCTTTCTCCACCCTCCACCCTCCACCCTCCCCCCTCCACCCTCCCCCCTCCACCCTCCCCCCCTCCCCTCTCCCCCCTTCCACCTCTCCCCCCCAGGTGGACTACTCGGGCTTCTCCACCATCAACTCGCAGCGCTTTGGGCAGCAGTTCGTGGGCAAGGTGGGTTGCATGGCGCATGGCGCATGGGGCACGGTGGGGCGCGGTGGGGCGCGGTGCGGCGCGGTGGGGCAAGGCAAGGTGGGGGTATGGTGTGGCACGGCATGGTGGGGGGCAATGTGGTGGGGTGGGGAGTGATAATTGCATGGGATGGGCTGAGGACTGTGTTTGTGTAGAACGGCTGTATTGTCTTGTCTTGTACCCTGTGTTGCGTTGGGATGGTGTGGTGTATGGCGTGTGTGCATACGTGCATATGTGCGCATGTGTGCATGTGTGCATGTGTGCATGTGCCCATGTGTGCGTGACACATTCACGCGTCCATCTATGCGGTGCACATGTGCATGCATGCGTGCAGGTGGCGAACCCCCACGACATGCTCATGTTCTTCAAGGCGCCCACCAGGAAGCCCTCCACCAGTGAGTGCTGCTTGCATGGTGCTGCTTGCATGGTGCTGCTTGCATGGTGCTGCTTGCATGGTGCTGCTTGCATGGTGCTGCTTGCACAGTGGCGGGAGCAAAGGGGAAGTACCTGCTGGCAGAGAAACCTTGTGCACCTGCACTGCCCGTGCTCCCACTCCTAACCTTCCGTGCTCCCGTTGTGCCTGCCTGCTCCTCGTGTGCCTGCCTGCTCCCCGTGTGCCTGCCTGCTCCCCGTGTGCCTGCCTGCTCCCCGTGTGCCTGCCTGCTCCCCGTGTGCCTGCCTGCTCCCCGTGTGCCTGCCTGCTCCCCGTGTGCCTGCCTGCTCCCCGTGTGCCTGCCTGCTCCCCGTGTGCCTGCCTGCTCCCCGTGTGCCTGCCTGCTCCCCGTGTGCCTGCCTGCTCCCCGTGTGCCTGCCTTCTCCCCGTGTGCCTGCCTGCTCCCCGTGTGCCTGCCTGCTCCCCATGTGCCTGCCTGCTCCCCGTGTGCCTGCCTGCTCCCCGTGTGCCTGCCTGCTCCCCATGTGCCTGCCTGCTCCCCGTGTGCCTGCCTGCTCCCCATGTGCCTGCCTGCTCCCCGTGTGCCTGCCTGCTCCCCGTGTGCCTGCCTGCTCCCCGTGTGCCTGCCTGCTCCCCGTGTGCCTGCCTGCTCCCCATGTGCCTGCCTGCTCCCCGTGTGCCTGCCTGCTCCCCGTGTGCCTGCCTGCTCCCCGTGTGCCTGCCTGCTCCCCGTGTGCCTGCCTTCTCCCCGTGTGCCTGCCTGCTCCCCGTGTGCCTGCCTGCTCCCCATGTGCCTGCCTGCTCCCCGTGTGCCTGCCTGCTCCCCGTGTGCCTGCCTGCTCCCCATGTGCCTGCCTGCTCCCCGTGTGCCTGCCTGCTCCCCGTGTGCCTGCCTGCTCCCCGTGTGCCTGCCTGCTCCCCGTGTGCCTGCCTGCTCCCCGTGTGCCTGCCTGCTCCCCGTGTGCCTGCCTGCTCCCCGTGTGCCTGCCTGCTCCCCGTGTGCCTGCCTGCTCCCCGTGTGCCTGCCTGCTCCCCGTGTGCCTGCCTGCTCCCCGTGTGCCTGCCTGCTCCCCGTGTGCCTGCCTGCTCCCCGTGTGCCTGCCTGCTCCCCGTGTGCCTGCCTGCTCCCCGTGTGCCTGCCTGCTCCCCGTGTGCCTGCCTGCTCCCCGTGTGCCTGCCTGCTCCCCGTGTGCCTGCCTGCTCCCCGTGTGCCTGCCTGCTCCCCGTGTGCCTGCCTGCTCCCCGTGTGCCTGCCTGCTCCCCGTGTGCCTGCCTGCTCCCCGTGTGCCTGCCTGCTCCCCGTGTGCCTGCCTGCTCCCCGTGTGCCTGCCTGCTCCCCGTGTGCCTGCCTGCTCCCCGTGTGCCTGCCTGCTCCCCGTGTGCCTGCCTGCTCCCCGTGTGCCTGCCTGCTCCCCATGTGCCTGCCTGCTCCCCGTGTGCCTGCCTGCTCCCCGTGTGCCTGCCTGCTCCCCGTGTGCCTGCCTGCTCCCCGTGTGCCTGCCTGCTCCCCGTGTGCCTGCCTGCTCCCCGTGTGCCTGCCTGCTCCCCGTGTGCCTGCCTGCTCCCCGTGTGCCTGCCTTCTCCCCGTGTGCCTGCCTGCTCCCCGTGTGCCTGCCTGCTCCCCATGTGCCTGCCTGCTCCCCGTGTGCCTGCCTGCTCCCCGTGTGCCTGCCTGCTCCCCATGTGCCTGCCTGCTCCCCGTGTGCCTGCCTGCTCCCCATGTGCCTGCCTGCTCCCCGTGTGCCTGCCTGCTCCCCGTGTGCCTGCCTGCTCCCCGTGTGCCTGCCTGCTCCCCGTGTGCCTGCCTGCTCCCCGTGTGCCTGCCTGCTCCCCGTGTGCCTGCCTGCTCCCCGTGTGCCTGCCTGCTCCCCGTGTGCCTGCCTGCTCCCCATGTGCCTGCCTGCTCCCCGTGTGCCTGCCTGCTCCCCGTGTGCCTGCCTGCTCCCCATGTGCCTGCCTGCTCCCCGTGTGCCTGCCTGCTCCCCGTGTGCCTGCCTGCTCCCCGTGTGCCTGCCTGCTCCCCGTGTGCCTGCCTGCTCCCCATGTGCCTGCCTGCTCCCCGTGTGCCTGCCTGCTCCCCGTGTGCCTGCCTGCTCCCCGTGTGCCTGCCTGCTCCCCGTGTGCCTGCCTGCTCCCCGTGTGCCTGCCTGCTCCCCGTGTGCCTGCCTGCTCCCCGTGTGCCTGCCTGCTCCCCGTGTGCCTGCCTGCTCCCCGTGTGCCTGCCTGCTCCCCGTGTGCCTGCCTGCTCCCCGTGTGCCTGCCTGCTCCCCGTGTGCCTGCCTGCTCCCCATGTGCCTGCCTGCTCCCCGTGTGCCTGCCTGCTCCCCGTGTGCCTGCCTGCTCCCCATGTGCCTGCCTGCTCCCCGTGTGCCTGCCTGCTCCCCGTGTGCCTGCCTGCTCCCCGTGTGCCTGCCTGCTCCCCGTGTGCCTGCCTGCTCCCCATGTGCCTGCCTGCTCCCCGTGTGCCTGCCTGCTCCCCGTGTGCCTGCCTGCTCCCCGTGTGCCTGCCTGCTCCCCGTGTGCCTGCCTTCTCCCCGTGTGCCTGCCTGCTCCCCGTGTGCCTGCCTGCTCCCCATGTGCCTGCCTGCTCCCCGTGTGCCTGCCTGCTCCCCGTGTGCCTGCCTGCTCCCCATGTGCCTGCCTGCTCCCCGTGTGCCTGCCTGCTCCCCGTGTGCCTGCCTGCTCCCCGTGTGCCTGCCTGCTCCCCGTGTGCCTGCCTGCTCCCCGTGTGCCTGCCTGCTCCCCGTGTGCCTGCCTGCTCCCCGTGTGCCTGCCTGCTCCCCGTGTGCCTGCCTGCTCCCCGTGTGCCTGCCTGCTCCCCGTGTGCCTGCCTGCTCCCCGTGTGCCTGCCTGCTCCCCATGTGCCTGCCTGCTCCCCGTGTGCCTGCCTGCTCCCCGTGTGCCTGCCTGCTCCCCATGTGCCTGCCTGCTCCCCGTGTGCCTGCCTGCTCCCCGTGTGCCTGCCTGCTCCCCGTGTGCCTGCCTGCTCCCCGTGTGCCTGCCTGCTCCCCATGTGCCTGCCTGCTCCCCGTGTGCCTGCCTGCTCCCCGTGTGCCTGCCTGCTCCCCGTGTGCCTGCCTGCTCCCCGTGTGCCTGCCTGCTCCCCGTGTGCCTGCCTGCTCCCCGTGTGCCTGCCTGCTCCCCGTGTGCCTGCCTGCTCCCCGTGTGCCTGCCTGCTCCCCGTGTGCCTGCCTGCTCCCCGTGTGCCTGCCTGCTCCCCGTGTGCCTGCCTGCTCCCCGTGTGCCTGCCTGCTCCCCGTGTGCCTGCCTGCTCCCCGTGTGCCTGCCTGCTCCCCGTGTGCCTGCCTGCTCCCCGTGTGCCTGCCTGCTCCCCGTGTGCCTGCCTGCTCCCCGTGTGCCTGCCTGCTCCCCGTGTGCCTGCCTGCTCCCCGTGTGCCTGCCTGCTCCCCGTGTGCCTGCCTGCTCCCCATGTGCCTGCCTGCTCCCCGTGTGCCTGCCTGCTCCCCGTGTGCCTGCCTGCTCCCCGTGTGCCTGCCTGCTCCCCGTGTGCCTGCCTGCTCCCCGTGTGCCTGCCTGCTCCCCATGTGCCCTCAGCCGTTTTGGAGGTGGGCGAGGAGAGGGTGGTGCAACCGGACGAGCTCAATCAGAGCAACATCGAGCAGCTGCTCAGAGACAGCAACGTGGTGGGTGCTCATGCTGGGCTGCGTGCTGAGTGCTGATAGGCCACGTGCTGAGTGCTGATAGGCCACGTGCTGAGTGCTGATAGGCCACGTGCTGAGTGCTGATAGGCCACGTGCTGAGTGCTGATAGGCCACGTACTGAGTGCTGATAGGCCACGTGGTGGGTGGTAGGCCACGTGGTGGGTGGTGATTGGAAGGCACCATGGAATGGTCCTGCTGCCCGCATCCCGCCTCACTCCTCCTTCTGCTCACGTGCCCCTCTCCATCTTCCATGGCTCCACTCCCTTCCGCTCCTCCATCCTCTCCCCCTCCTCACCTCCCACCTCTATCTCTCACCCTCTCCTCTCCTTCTTCTTCCCCACACACCTCCCCCCCTTCCCTCTCCCCCCGTCCCACCAAAGAAACTGGAGGTGCTGTCGCTGGGCGGGCTGGCTGAGGCGCTGCATGGGTTTGTGGGGCGCGACGAGAAGCACGCCTTCTCCTCCTTCCTCTCCTCCTCGCTCTCCGACACGCAGGTCAGCCTTTGTTCACACGCAGACCAACTGTCTCCTGCCTGCCTCCACCCGCACGTGCCTCTGTTCTCTCCCACCCTCCTCTCCTCCCACCCGCCTCTCTACCCGCCGCCTCTCACTGTGTCACTCCGCCTACTGCGTTCCTTTGCATCGCCTTCTCACCCCGCACCCCCCTGTCTGCCACGCCCCTGCCATATCCTCGCGATGCTCTGTCACCCGGTGCGGTGCAGGCATGGCTGGTGAAGGATCAGGAGGGGGCGGGGCTGAGGGACGACGAGGACATTCTGCGACTCGTGGAGCAGCGCGTGCTGCAGGTGGGAACCATGAAGCACGCACCCCTTTGACTTGTCTTCACTTGCTGCCATCCCACCCACTGCTCCTCCAAGCATCCGCCTTTCCGACCCTCAACCCCCGCCCTGCTCTGCATGCGCGGTGTGCTCCGGACAGGACATGGAGAAGCGGGGTGGTGCTGCGGCGGCGCCTGGTGATGGCGCTGGCGATGCAGGAGCAGCGCAGCCGATGCCCAATGTGAGTGCAGTTGAGCGAGTGAGGGGCTCATGCATGGAGCAGGCGAGCGAGCAAGTGGGTGCTGGATGTTGGTTCAACTCGCAGCACGTGGCATGGCATGTGCCTTGGAATTGTCATCTGTGCACCCACCCATGCAATCCATGCGCTGATCCCTGGCCCTTTCAATCTGCAGAATCCATCCCGTGCCACGCCACGCTGTGCTCCGTGCAATCTCTCCACTTCCCCGTCCTCCCCACTCCCCACCTTCTCCGCCCTTCCTATATCCCCCCCGCGCCCCTCCCTCGCCCTTTCCCCCGCCTGTGCACGGCAGCGTGGCAGCATGGACGCGGCCAAGCAGGGGGAAGAGAGGGAGGGGGGGGATGAGGGGGACGAGTGGGAGGCGGACGAATGGGAGCAGGGGAGCAAGGGCAGAGGGGGGAAGGGGCGGGGAGGTAGGGGGAGAGGGAGAAGCAGTGCGAAAGCGGCGGCTGGTGATGGGGTGTCGTTAAGAGGGGGGCGAGGAGGGAGGGGGAGGGGGGCCAGCAGCAAAGGGGGAGCAGGGGGAAGGGGAATGAAGCAGGCGACGTTTGAGAGCATGGGGCTGCGAGGCAGGTGCGATGGGAGGGAGGCACGGCATGGGTGGGATGCGGGGTAGAGCATGAAGTGATATGGGAGGTACGGCAAGGGATGGAAGGTATGGTGTGTTGATGAATATCCGCATTCCTGGTATCACAACGCTTGTGCATCCAATCCAAAGAGGGATCTATGCTATGCCATGTGTCTGAGCCCTCCGCTGCTCACCAGTGTGCATCCCTGTCTGTGCTGCTGTGCATGCAGGCCGGCAGCAGGAGCGGCAACAGCAGCAGGGAGGGCAGCAGCGAGTGTGGGCAGCACCAAAGTGGCGATGGAGGAGGAGGAGGAGATCGAGGACGACGACCTGGGCGCTCATGGCGCTCAGGGCGCGCAGGCCACGCATGGCACGATGGGTGCGCCACGTGGGGCTGATGGCATGATGGGTGCAGCACGTGGGTTGGGCGATGTTGACATGGACAAAGAGGAGGAGGCGGAATTGGAGGCAGTGGGTCTGGGCTCCAGGGTCAGTGCGTCTTGCCTGTTTCTTCACCTCTCTTCCCTCTCCCTCTCCTTCCACTCCCCCTCCATATCTTCCCTGCCTTTCTCTACCACAGCCTGTTTCTTCCAGTCCATAACTCCTTGTGTGCACACTCTCTGCTACTCCACCACACACCAAGCCCCACTCCCGCAACCCTTCCCCCTTGCCTTCCTCTGCCCCAGGCATCAGCAGCGCGAGCAGCCTCCCAGCGCCGCTCCACTGCTGCTGCCTCCCCGATCAGTCAGCGGGAGGGGCGGGGGAGGGGACGGGGCGGCGGGGCAGCAGCAGCAGCAGCAGGGGGTGTAGGGAGGGGGAGGGGGAGAGGGAGAGCAGTGGTTGGTGGGTGGAGCAGTTTGGGTGTGTCAGGCGTTGGCACGGCAGGAATGAGTGTGCAGAGTGACGCGGAGGAGAGCGATGAGGAGGAGCATGTGAGGCATGGCGGCATAGAGGAGGATGATGAGGAGGAAGAGGAGGAAGAGGAGGAGGAGGAGCAGAGGGCGCGGGCAAAGAGGGCGAGAAGGGGTGTGGGTGGCGTCACGGGTGGGTTCAGCTTCACACCCTCGCAAGTGAGTATGGAGGATGCACACTCATCACCACCACGTGCCCACACGTGCTGCGAGTGATGCTCGTTGACACTTCCCACTCACTCACATTCACCCATATTCACTTATCGCAATTTGATGCACTGCATGCAATTTGTGTGTCATTTCCTGCACAACTGGTGTTTCTGTGTGGCAGCAGCGTGGCAGCAGGTATGGAAGAGCAAGGCAGTGAAGCTGACGCGAAGAAGAGGACAAGCAATCAATCTACGGTATTCCATGAGACTGGTCACTTGTCTGTGTTGGGCCGTGGTCACTTTACTCGTGGTTATTCAATGTATGCATTTTCCTTCAAGTCCTAGGTCGCACACCATGCTTTGTTCCCTAAGTTTGGTCAGAGGACCCATCCATCCACGCATAGTTTACTGTGAGTTCTTAGCACCGCTGAAGAATAGAGTTATGCTCCGCAGAACGTCTGGACTTACGGATCACGAGGTGCTCTGTAAGGCGTTCAGCGTCCACGTCACGAGGCACTTCAGTTGGCTGTCGCCCATTCGTCAATAGAAGTTGGGGCGCAACGCGAGGGCGAATCGCCGTTCACTTTCCTGACCACGTGTCCCCCATTTGTCGCACACGACCGCCTTCATTTCGCACGGCGCGATCTCTGCGAGTGCCCCTGCGATATGGGGCAGCGCAATCCAGGCTGGGCGGGGTGTGCGCGCACGGAATACCGAGGGGCTGAGGGGGAAGGGCCAATCCTACGACGAGGCTAAAGCAACTAAAGGCAGGACTAGAATGCTAAGTGCTTCAAAAAGCGCGAGTCCAAGTAGATCGAGTCCGAGCCACGCCCCCACGCGCCTTTTCGTTCCTCCTCGCTCGCCGCTTTTCCCGCAACGCTAGCTTCACCCGCATCGTGCCTCGCTCCGCCGTCGCGCGTCCGCCCACTCTAAAAGATCCTCCTTTGCTTCCATCCGACCATCCATCGATCCGCGTCTCGCCATTCCCTAATCGTCGACGCAATCCGTCAAATTTCGACCGTCCGTTCCGCTGCGATCGACGCGTCGTTTCTGCACCGATTCGCGTCACTTGGATCGATCTCATCCCCCAGCGCTTCGCCTGTAGATCCACGTCAGCCTCTCGCCCACCAATCACCGCCATGGCTTCAGTCGCCCTCAAGCGCATCGCACGACTCGTCAACGGTCCGCCTGGCGTCGCAGCGTCGCTGTCGCGAGCCATGAGCTCGCTCGCGCCCGCGATCGACGCCGCGGCGCCTGTCGGATCGGGCGCGCACAGCCCAGCGAGCCCGGCGCAAGGGGGCGCGGCGGCGGCCGAGTGGACGCGGGGCGCGTGGCGGCGCGGCATGGCGTCGTCGGCGGCGGCGGCGAGCTCGGAGGAGGAGAAGCGCGTCGTGACGCTCTTCCCAGGCGACGGCATCGGCCCAGAAATCGCGGTGGCCGTCAAGCAGGTTCGGCGCCCGCAGACATTCCAATGCGCGCTCTCCTCTGCCAACCCCCTCCGCGAACTCCCCGTCCCTTCCCCTCTCTCACCCTTTCCCTCCCCTTCCCCTCGCCCCCTTCCCTCCCGCCTTCCCCGCCCGCCCGCACGGCCCGGCAGGTGTTCGCGGCGGCGGGAGTGCCGGTGGAGTGGGAGGAGCAGGCGATCGGCACGAGCGTAGACCCGCGCACCAACAGCTTCGTGACGCTCGAGAGCCTCGAGTCGGTGCGGCGCAACGGCGTGGGGCTCAAGGGCCCCATGACCACGCCCATCGGCAAGGGCTTCCGGTCGCTCAACCTGACGCTGCGCAAGGAGTTGGGGCTGTTCGCGAACGTGCGGCCGTGCAAGAGCATTCCTGGTTACCGCACGCGATACGACGACGTGGACCTGGTTACCATTCGCGAAAACACGGAGGGGGAGTACAGCGGGCTGGAGCACACGGTGAGAGGCGGAGGGGCGGTGGGGAAGAGGGTGGGCGAGAGGGGGAGGGGGAGGAAGGGATGGTGCTGGAGGAAAAGAGGGTGGGGAGGTGAAGGCGGGTAGGGTGGGAGAGGCAAGCAGGCAGGGGTTGAGGTTGGCGGAATGCCGAACGACAATGCGGGCGGTGGTGGGGTAGTGGGTGAGGTGCGGAGAGGAGGAGTCGAAGGAAGAGGATTGGGCGCATAGGCACAGCGGGTAGTGGACGGCACGTGGGGAGGGAAGGGACGTGGGTTGGTGCAAGGGTGCTGCTGACAGGTGACTCACTCCCTTGCTGTAGCTGCCTGACTCACCCACCCCAACCAACCCCTCCCCACCCCTTCCCCCCCACCCATTCGCCTCTCTGAGCGGGCAGGTGGTGAGGGACGTGGTGGAGTCGCTACTGCCACACCATTGCACTCCCTACTGACATACCCCTCCCCACCCTACCCGCCCCCACCCTCCCACACCCCTCCCCACCCCTCTCCCCCACTCCCCTGGGCTGTGAGCGCGCGCAGGTGGTGAAGGGCGTGGTGGAGTCGCTCAAGGTGATCACGCGCGCGGGCAGCATGCGCGTGGCGGAGTACGCCTTCAAGTACGCGCGCGAGCACAACAGGCAGCGCGTGACGGCCATCCACAAGGCCAACATCATGAAGAAGTCTGACGGGCTCTTCCTGCAGGTGGGCCCAATAGACCTTTACTTTGCACGTGCGCCGCTCTTCCTCCTCCTGCCCGCTACCAACCTCTCCCTCCCCCCAACCCCCAACCCACATCCCCCCTGCACCTGCCATTCCTCCCCCTGCACCTGCCATTCCCCCCCCTGCACCTGCTATTCCTTCCCCTGCATCTGCCGTTCCCCTCCCCCTTCACCTGCTCCCCACTTGGTCTTCCCTTCCCCAAAGACATGCTGGGTTGGTTCCCTTCCCTGCCCTTCCCTCTCCATCCACCCCTCTGGCCTGCCTCTCTGCCTTTGTGGCTCCAGTCTACTCATTTCCGCCTGCGGCACACACTCTCATACACATTCCTGTATCGCATACACCTCTCTCTATCACAGGCACTCCTCTCTGTCACGCACACTCCCTTGCTCTTCACACACCCTTGCTTCATCACCCGCTCGCTCTTCGTCACTCACTCCCTCTCTCTCTTCATCACACACAACTCTCACATTCTCAAGAAATTCAAATGCACCCCCATCTCCCGCGCGCCTCCCTCCTCTGCGTGTGTGCGCGCGCGGCATGGCACGGCAGTGCTGCAGGGAGGTGGCGGAGCAGTACGGGGACGTGCAGTACGAGGAGCTCATCATCGACAACGCCTGCATGATGGTCAGCCGTGCGCTGGGGGTGGGGTGTGCTGGCTGTGCATGCATGGTGGCATGGTGCTGCTGTCATGATGCTGGGGTGCTGGTAGGGTGCTGGTGCAATGGTGGTGCGATGCTGGTGGGATGGTGGTACCGTGCATGTTGGTGGGGCTGATGTGCTGCCTGCATGCCTCATGCTGCCCGCATGTGCGCTGGTGCAACGGTGGTTTCAGGTTCTCACACCGTGGACGGCACACAGGGCTTCACAGGACCACCATGTATACCACTCCACATCCATCAACACTCTCATCCCCACCTTCCCCCACACCTGCAGCAGCACATCCTCAGTATTCCAACCTCCCCCTTCCTCCCCCCCCCCCTTCCCCAATGCGCGCAGCTGGTGCGGGAGCCGCGCGACTTTGACGTGCTGGTGATGCCCAACCTGTACGGCGACATCGTGAGCGACCTGGCCGCAGGGCTCATCGGCGGGCTGGGCCTCACTCCCTCGGGCAACATCGGCCGCGATGGGCTTGCTCTCATGGAGGCCGTGCACGGCACCGCGCCTGACATCGCTGGCAAGGTGAGTGCACGGCACCACGCCTGACATCGCTGGCAAGGTGAGTGCACGGCACCGCGCCTGACATCGCTGGCAAGGTGAGTGCACGGCACCGCGCCTGACATCGCTGGCAAGGTGAGTGCACGGCACCGCGCCTGACATCGCTGGCAAGGTGAGTGCACGGCACCGCGCCTGACATCGCTGGCAAGGTGAGTGCACGGCACCGCGCCTGACATTGCTGGCAAGGTGAGTGCACGGCACCGCGCCTGACATCGCTGGCAAGGTGAGTGCACGGCACCGCGCCTGACATCTCTGGCAAGGTGAGTGCACGGCACCGCGCCTGACATCGCTGGCAAGGTGAGGCGGGCTCAAGGATGGATGGCCGGGGCAAGGTGAGTGGTAAGTGAGTGGAATGTGGAGGTGGTTGTAGCTATGAATGGGAGGCACACCTTCCCTGTCTTCCATCCCCACGGCCCTTTCTTCCTCCCTCTCTGACCTGGCCCCTTCTTCTCACCCTCCCATCGATCACCTCTCCCACCCCTCCCTTCCCTCCACTCCCCCAACAATCCTCACTCGCCCCTCCCCTCTCGGACGGCACATGGCAGAACCTGGCGAACCCAACGGCACTGCTGCTGAGTGCCGTGATGATGCTGCGCCACATGGGGCTGGGCGGACACGCCGACCGCATAGACGCCGCCGTCATGGCCACCATCGAGGCGGGGCGCTTCCTGACGCGCGACCTGGGTGGCTCCTCGGGCACCTCCGACTTCACCAAGGCAGTCATTGGCAACCTACAGTGATCGCTGGCTCGCTATGGGCTTCGCTTAATGCATGTAGCGCTTAGCTAGCAAGCAATCTCTTAACGCTGAATGCTCCTGACGTTATGCTGATTGAAAAGAAATGAGAAGTAGAATAAAGATGGCTGTTGTCGAATATTTCTTAACCAGGAAGCGGAGTGTATTCGTTTAATTTTACTGTGTCACCCCAGATAGGTAGGCGCACTAAAGTTGTATTCGGTAAACGCATGCGCTTCTAATGGGAAATGTTAGAGTCGACATTTTTTTGGGAGATGTGATGTGAGTACACACCATGGACTGGAGATGTAAGGTGAGTCGACACTTTTTTGGACGATGTGATGTGAGTAGACACCACGGAGTAGAGATGTGAGGCGAGTCGACACTTTTTTGGGTGACGTGATGTGAGTAGGCACCAGATATCTGCTCAGACAAAATAACGTTCACACACACTCAGAGAAATCAAACCACAACAGACATAAATTTTGTGCACACGCGCACACCACGCATGCAACGCAGAAACATATTATGGGAGGCAGACAGACGTGAACGCAAATGATAGCATCACATAACACCATGCAGCTAGGAGCATCGCCATGCAGCTAGGAGCATCGCCATGCAGCTAGGAGCATCGCCATGCAGCTAAGAGCATCGCCATGCAGCTAGGGGCATAGCCATGCACCTGGGAGCATCGCCATGCATCTAGGAGCATCACCATGCAGCTCGGAGCATCGCCTTGCAGCTAGAAGCATCGCCTTGCACCTAGGAGCATCGCCATGCAGCTAGGAGCATCGCCATGCAGCTAGGAGCATCGCCATGCAGCTAGGAGCATCGCCATGCAGCTAGGAGCATCGCCATGCAGTTAGGAGCATCGCCATGCAGCTAGAAGCACCGCCACACAGCTAGAAGCATCGCCATGCAGCTAGGAGCATCGCCATGCAGCTAGGAGCATCGCCTTGCAGCTAGGAGCATCGCCTTGCATCTAGGAGCATCGCCATGCAGCCAGGAGCACTGCCTTGTAGCTAGGAGCATCGCCTTGCATCTAGGAGCATCGCCATGCAGCTAGGAGCATCGCCATGCAGCTAGGAGCATTGCCTTGCAACTACAAGCATCGCCATGCAGCTAGGAGCATTGCCTTGCAACTACAAGCATCGCCTTGCATCTAGGAGCATCGCCATGCGGCCAGGAGCACCGCCTTGTAGCTAGGAGCATCACCTTGCATCTAGGTGCATCGCCATGCAGCTAGGAGCATCGCCATGCAGCTAGGAGCATCGCCATGCAGCTAGGAGCTTCGCCATTCAGCTAGGAGCATCGCCTTGCAGCTAGGAGCATCGCCATGTAGCTGTTATAGTCACAAAAGGCTTGAATGTGCCTAAAACGAAAGATAGAGAGCACATACGGATTTCTGCACAGCGGCTTCAAACGTTGATAGCGTTCTGCTCACAGCTGCAAATGACCTGATTCAAATTGGATCTGGAGCGTCTTCACGTCGTCTACAATTATCAATTTAGATTGCACGATTTGATAAAGAATTGACGACACAGCGTCGGTTTGAACAAACGGTACTATGGCAGCCACTATAGTCTTAGAACACAAGATAGGAAGAGTTACGAGTTGGGAATGACTCCCAGCTCCTACAAACCCCAAGAGCCGAGGTACAGTGATGTGGAACAGTGCCACACTGTCCCCAACCACGAAGGGTCTCGAAACTACCCTTCAATAGGGCCTACACCAAGTGAAATGTTACACTACACAAAGTAATGTAACTATCTTCAATATCTTGAGATGTACCCTTTTGGCGAGCTTCGAAATCACTTGAGGCTTGACACCAAGGCTCGGGCTCTTCATCACAAACTCATCCTTGAGTTCTTGATGGGTCTGCTGCACACACCTGCGACACGCCGAACGTTCGACACAGGACAAAATAGAAACCGCGCACGACAAAATAGAAACCGCGCGCGAGACACAAACGACCGCGTAACACGCGTCTAGCGATAACTCGCTATTGACTCGACACACACACTCGACATCATGACTCAACATTCACACACAATTATAAGCATGAAATATATATTATCCCATGCCCTCATACCATTCCATACACACACACATTCACGCACACGGACAACAAGCCGAGTGCAAACCGTAGGGTTGCACCAACAAACTCCCCCTCGGATTGTTGGCCTTAGGATATGTTGCTCTCTCAGTTCAGAGCCATCCCAGCCAGCTTGCAACACTTCCAATGCTGCTGCTCCACCAGCCTCTTGGTCATCATGTCAGCTGGCTGCCCCGTGGTCTTCACGTAGCGCAACTCAACTTCACCCGCGGTTACCATGCTCCTCGTCCAATGCCACTTCACCCTCATGTGCTTCGTGAGTCCATGCAACACAGGGTTCTTAGCAAGAGCAATGGCACCCTGGCTGTAACAGTACAGTGGGGTAGGTCCTTGCTGCTCCTCCCCCAATTCAGCCAACAAACGCCGCTGCCACACAATCTCCCGTACGGCACGGAAGAGTGCCATGTACTCGGACTCCACCGAGCTCAAAGCTTGGTCAACCTGCTTCTTGCTCTCCCAAGCAGTTGGGCCTCCACCAACACAGCATGTGAAGCCTCCCACACTTGTCATGTCCTCTGGTTCTGATGCATATGAAGCATCCGAGTAGGCGGTGAGGAACAAACGCCCGGGTTCAACACCATCCGCGCCCTTTTGGCGCCTTTGTGCCGCCGCCGAGTATTGCAGCCCAACGGTCGGTGTTTGGCCAAGATACTTGGCCACCCTCATTCCAGCTGCTACCTACTCCTCATTAGGGCATTGCACAACCCTAGCCAGCTGCCCGGTAGCAAACGCGACGTCCGGTCGGGTGTTTACCGCCGCATACATGAGGCTGCCCACCAACGAGTGAAATCGGCGCCTCTCCTCTTCACCAACGCTCTCCTCCTCTGGTCCCTTCACACACTTGAATCCAGAGGGAAAGGGTGTAGCCACATGGCCTTCACTCTGCCCAAAGTTGGCAGCCAATGCCTCCAGGTACTTTCGTTGATGCACCCGCATGCACCGCTTCTCCACATCTCGTTCGATGTGGAGCCCAAGGTAGAAGCTCACGTCACCAAGGGCCTTGCACTTGAACTTGTCTTGAAGCTTCAGCATCACCTCCTTCACAAGGTCAGAAGAGGGTGAGAAAATGAGGATGTCATCCACATAAACCACCATGAAACTCCTCTGCTCCCCCTTGCCAAGCATGAATAAGGAGTCATCGGCCGTTGAGGGAGTGAAGCCGATCCCCTCCAACACTTCGCGCAGCTTCATGTACCATTGCCTAGGGGCCTGATTCAGCCCATAGAGGGCCTTCTTCAGCTTCCACACTCTGCCACTACCATCATCAAACCCCTCTGGCTGCGCCATAAAAATCTCCTCCTCAAGGATGCCGTTAAGGAATGCCGTTACGATGTCCATTTGCTTTACTACCCATCCTTTGATGGCGGCTCCCGCGAATAGGGTTCGCAGCGTCGTCGGCTTCACCACAGGGGCAAACAGCTCCTTGAAGTCCACCTTCTCCTTCTGCTGGTACCCCTTGGCTACAAGCCTAGACTTGTAGCGCTCGATCTTGCCGTCGGCATCCGACTTGATTTTGAAGAGCCACTTGGACGTTATCGCCGTACGCCCCTCTGGTAGCTCCACCAATTCAAACGTGTCATTCTCCTCAATGCTCTTCAGCTCACTCTCCATGGCCTTCTTCCACTCCTCAGCATCACTACTCTCCAAAGCCTCCTTGAGAGTTGCTGGTTCTCCCGGCATCTCCACCGGAGAGAAGAACGCGAAGGCACACTCCTCGTTGTCACTCTCCTCGTCGTCTCCGACCATCATTGCCGCTCCGGCCAGGGCTGTCTTGCCCTGCTTTCCCGGCGCATCATAGGTCAGCCTATTAGGGGGTTGAACTCTCCTCTTCCCCCTTCCTTCCTCCTCAGGTGCAGGGACTTGAAGGCCTTGGCGTTGCTGTGGTGTGGCTCGAATCCGTGGAGCACTCGTAGTACGGGAAGGGAGTGACGGTGCACGCTCGCTCACTTGCTGCACCTCCTCCTCTTCTTCCTCTGCATCATTGGCCTCCTCTCCCCCATTCACAAGGGAGGATTGCCTTGTGGTTGTGCTGCCGCTGCTCAGTTCCAAAGGCAGCTCCACATGCTCCAAACCGGAACTCTTCACCTCCCCAAACCGCACGCCTATCTTCGCCTCATTCTCCGCCTTCCAATCCTTGTACATGAAGTTCTCCATGAACTTGCAGTCCCTGCTCACCAAGAACTTCTTGGTGAATGGGTCCTAAAGAAGCCATCCCTTGCTGTTTTGAGCCATGCCCAAGTGCACGGCCCACACCGCCTTGGCACCAAGCTTGTTGTGCCGAAGATGCTTAGGCACGAGCGCCATGCACATGCACCCGAACACCCGAAGCATATCCACCTTTGGCTTCCTTCCTAGCCACTCCACATAGGGCACCCATTTGTCTGCTCCCACATGAGTCAAGGCTCTGTTCTTGGCCACACACGCGCTCCGCACCGCATCAGGCCAGAAATAGTCGGGTAGCCCGGCTCCAATGAGCAACCCGCGTGCCGCCTCCGTGATTGTGCGGTTCGCTCGCTCGGCGATGCCGTTCATTGCAGGGGAGTATGGCATGGTGAGGGAGTGCCGAATACCATTCTTCTTCAGCCACAACCCAAACTCCTTGCTCAGGAACTCTCCCCCTCGATCGGTGCGGATTGACTTGACTAGACGGTCTTGTTGCCGCTCCACCATCGGGAACCAATCCGTCTTCAACGTTTCAGCCACGTCGCTCTTCTTGGCCAGCACGTACACCCAAGTCATGCGGGTGTAGACGTCGACAATGGTGAGAAAATACTCAGCTCCAGCAGCTCCAAGCTTCAGGGGGCCCACCACGTCCATCACCACCTCATCAAGCGGTGCCTTTGCCGTTGCCTCCGAACTAGGGAACGGAAACCGGGTGAACTTGGCTTGAATGCACGTCGGGCAGCCAAGCACCTCATCGGGCTCCCCCTTCACACGTATGCCAGCAACCATCTCATTCTTCACTAGCTGCTGCAAGATGGGCAGGGCCACATGCCCCATGCGCCGATGCAAGGTGAGCCAATCACACTCCCCCGTAGCCGAAGTTGGATTGGAGAATGCCGCGCTCGCAATAGCGCCCCACATACTCTCTCCGTAGTCCTCCTCCGCTGCTGCCTCTGGGTTCTCCTCACCCTTTTGCTGCTCCTTGGTTGCTGCACCACTCTCCTTAGGTTCACTGAACTTGCTGGTCCCTCCAGGTTTGCTCTTCTTGAGCTCATTCTCCTTAGCGCGACCGTTCGCGCCATCGTCGCTACCGACCGCTCCATCCTTGGTGCTGATGCTTGCTGCCACTTGCCTCTCCTTAGGCATAGGGACCACTGGGATCTGCCACATCTCGTTGTAGACATCCCTGTCCTCATGAAGGTCCCAAAGAATTCGATCGCCAAGCCTTGCGGTGTAGGTCTTGGCTCCCTTCGAGTTCGTGTCCATGCCGGCCTTTGCCAACCGCCGCACGGAAATCAGGTTTGCAGCAAGGCTGGGCACCCAAAGCACGTTCTTGAGGCCCACCATCTTCCCATCAGCACCCTTGAACATGGCCTTGCCCATGCCTTTCACCTCTGCTCGCTGCCCCAAAGCCGATGTAACATGCTTCACCGGTGACGGCTCGAGTTCGGTGAGCAAGTCCGGGCGAGGTGTCATGCTATAGGTAGCGCCACTATCAATCACCCAATAGTCCAGGGGGTGTAGGGTCACCTTCCCCACAGCTGCTGGCTCCTCAAAGCCTTCATCCTTCTCTGGACCAGCCGGTACTTGCGTCGACACGAAGTAGAATAGACCCGGGTATCGATCGTCGCTCGGGTCCTTGTCGTTGTCTCCGCTCTTCATGTTTGCAGCTCCGCCACCGCGACCGCCACGGCCTCCACGGCCTCGTCCTCTCCCTCCTCCTGCTCCTCTACCCTCTTGGCCTTGAGCAGGGGTCCAACCATCAGGGAGTTTGTAGCAGTCGCGCCACATGTGTCCGCTCTTGTGGCAATAGTGACACTCGCCGTCGAATCGGCCGCGACCGCGTCCGTAGCTCTTGTCGTCGCTGCCGTAACCGCCACTCCTGCGGCCTCCGCCGAAGTTGCTGCCACCAAACCTTCCTTCCCCTCGTCCTCTGCCTCTTCCTCGACCATATCCACGGCCGATGCTCGCTGCCCCAGCGCCATCCGCACTCGCCAACTCACGGCGGCGGAAATCCTCTTGAAGGATAGCTCGCTTCACGTCTTCAAGCGAGAGGCGGGGCAAGTCGCGATTAAGGTTGATGATGAGCGAGGACCATGACTCTGGGAGTAAGGCCAGCAACTTGGTCTTCTTTTGGAGCTCACTGTAGTTCAAATCAGCTCCCTCAAGCCGCGTCAACAAGTCAAAGAATTTCTGCACCCCTTCTTCAACCGCTTCGTCTTCTTCAATTCGTAGTGCCGCCATTTGCCGTTCCAACACCACCGCTACCGCCGCTGTTGCAGGAGCATGTACACCCTTGAGAGCAGCCCATGCCTTTGGTCCTTTCTCTGGTTCACGCTGGAATGTCTTGATGTGACGGATCTGACTGCTCCCCAACGCTTGCCCAAGTAAGAGATAGCCTTGTGCGCTCTTCCGCACCCACGGGCTCTTCTCCGGGTCGTTCTCGGGGCGCTTCTCCGTTCCTTCCATCACCTCCAGCAGGTCATAGTGGTCAAAGATGTTCTCCATCTTGAAGGACCATTCAGCAAAGTTGTCACCGTTGAACTTGTCAAGCCCAAACACCCTAGGCTCATCCCTAGGTGGGCCAAGACTTGGTTGCATGGGCGCCATGGCTGAATCACGGGGTTGGCCTTGAGCTTGAGCTTCTCCACTGCCACCAGCACCTCTGCCACCCCTTTCCTCAGGTCCAGACATTGTCGAAACTGCTCCAAGGGCTCTGATACCACTTGTTATAGTCACAAAAGGCTTGAATGTGCCTAAAACGAAAGATAGAGAGCACATACGGATTTCTGCACAGCGGCTTCAAACGTTCATAGCGTTCTGTTCACAGCTGCAAATGACCTGATTCAAATTGGATCTGGAGCGTCTTCACGTCGTCTACAATTATCAATTTAGATTGCACGATTTGATAAATAATTGACGACACAGCGTCGGTTTGAACGAACGGTACTATGGCAGCCACTATAGTCTTAGAACACAAGATAGGAAGAGTTACGAGTTGGGAATGACTCCCAGCTCCTACAAACCCCAAGAGCCGAGGTACAGTGATGTGGAAAAGTGCCACACTGTCCCCAACCACGAAGGGTCTCGAAACTACCCTTCAATAGGGCCTACACCAAGTGAAATGTTACACTACACAAAGTAATGTAACTATCTTCAATATCTTGAGATGTACCCTTTTGGCGAGCTTCGAAATCACTTGAGGCTTGACACCAAGGCTCGGGCTCTTCATCACAAACTCATCCTTGAGTTCTTGATGGGTCTGCTGCACACACCTGCGACACGCCGAACGTTCGACACAGGACAAAATAGAAACCGCGCACGACAAAATAGAAACCGCGCGCGAGACACAAACGACCGCGTAACACGCGTCTAGCGATAACTCGCTATTGACTCGACACACACACTCGACATCATGACTCAACATTCACACACAATTATAAGCATGAAATATATATTATCCCATGCCCTCATACCATTCCATACACACACACATTCACGCACACGGACAACAAGCCGAGTGCAAACCGTAGGGTTGCACCAACAGTAGCTAGGAGCATCGCCATGCAGCTAGGAGCATCGCCATGCAGCTATGAGCATTGCTATGCAGCTAGGAGCATCGCCATGCAGCTAGGAGCATTGCCTTGCAACTACAAGCATCGCCATGCAGCTAGGAGCATCGCCATGCAGCTAGGAGCATCCCCATGCAGCTAGGAGCATCGCCTTGCAGCTAGGAGCATCGCCTTGCATCTAGGAGCATCGCCATGCAGCCAGGAGCACCGCCTTGTAGCTAGGAGCATCGCCTTGCATCTAGGAGCATCGCCATGCAGCTAGGAGCATCGCCATGCAGCTAGGAGCATTGCCTTGCAACTACAAGCATCGCCTTGCATCTAGGAGCATCGCCATGCAGCCAGGAGCACCGCCTTGTAGCTAGGAGCATCGCCTTGCATCTAGGTGCATCGCCATGCAGCTAGGAGCATCGCCATGCAGCTAGGAGCATCGCCATGCAGCTAGGAGCATCGCCATGCAGCTAGGAGCATCGCCATGCAGCTAGGAGCATCGCCATGCAGCTAGGAGCATCGCCATGCAGCTAGGAGCATCGCCATGCAGCTAGGAGCATCGCCTTGCATCTAGGAGCATCGCCATGCAGCCAGGAGCACCGCCTTGTAGCTAGGAGCATCGCCTTGCATCTAGGAGCATCGCCATGCAGCTAGGAGCATCGCCATGTAGCTAGGAGCATTGCCTTGCAACTGCAAGCATCGCCTTGCATCTAGGAGCATCGCCATGCAGCCAGGAGCACCGCCTTGTAGCTAGGAGCATCGCCTTGCATCTAGGTGCATCGCCATGCAGCTAGGAGCATCGCCATGCAGCTAGGAGCATCGCCATGCAGCTAGGAGCTTCGCCATTCAGGTAGGAGCATCGCCTTGCAGCTAGGAGCATCGCCATGTAGCTAGGAGCATCGCCATGCAGCTAGGAGCATCGCCATGCAGCTATGAGCATTGCTATGCAGCTAGGAGCATCGCCATGCAGCTAGGAGCATTGCCTTGCAACTACAAGCATCGCCATGCAGCTAGGAGCATCGCCATGCAGCTAGGAGCATCCCCATGCAGCTAGGAGCATCGCCTTGCAGCTAGGAGCATCGCCTTGCATCTAGGAGCATCGCCATGCAGCCAGGAGCACCGCCTTGTAGCTAGGAGCATCGCCTTGCATCTAAGAGCATCGCCATGCAGCTAGGAGCATCGCCATGTAGCTAGGAGCATTGCCTTGCAACTACAAGCATCGCCTTGCATCTAGGAGCATCGCCATGCAGCCAGGAGCACCGCCTTGTAGCTAGGAGCATCGCCTTGCATCTAGGTGCATCGCCATGCAGCTAGGAGCATCGCCATGCAGCTAGGAGCATCGCCATGCAGCTAGGAGCTTCGCCATTCAGGTAGGAGCATCGCCTTGCAGCTAGGAGCATCGCCATGTAGCTAGGAGCATCGCCATGCAGCTAGGAGCATCGCCATGCAGCTATGAGCATTGCTATGCAGCTAGGAGCATCGCCATGCAGCTAGGAGCATTGCCTTGCAACTACAAGCATCGCCATGCAGCTAGGAGCATCGCCATGCAGCTAGGAGCATCCCCATGCAGCTAGGAGCATCGCCTTGCAGCTAGGAGCATCGCCTTGCATCTAGGAGCATCGCCATGCAGCCAGGAGCACCGCCTTGTAGCTAGGAGCATCGCCTTGCATCTAGGAGCATCGCCATGCAGCTAGGAGCATCGCCATGCAGCTAGGAGCATTGCCTTGCAACTACAAGCATCGCCTTGCATCTAGGAGCATCGCCATGCAGCCAGGAGCACCGCCTTGTAGCTAGGAGCATCGCCTTGCATCTAGGTGCATCGCCATGCAGCTAGGAGCATCGCCATGCAGCTAGGAGCATCGCCATGCAGCTAGGAGCATCGCCATGCAGCTAGGAGCATCGCCATGCAGCTAGGAGCATCGCCATGCAGCTAGGAGCATCGCCATGCAGCTAGGAGCTTCGCCATTCAGCTAGGAGCATCGCCTTGCAGCTAGGAGCATCGCCATGTAGCTAGGAGCATCGCCATGCAGCTAGGAGCATCGCCATGCAGCTAGGAGCATTGCCTTGCAACTACAAGCATCGCCATGCAGCTAGGAGCATCGCCATGCAGCTAGGAGCTTCGCCATTCAGCTAGGAGCATCGCCTTGCAGCTAGGAGCATCGCCATGTAGCTAGGAGCATCGCCATGCAGCTAGGAGCATCGCCATGCAGCTATGAGCATTGCTATGCAGCTAGGAGCATCGCCATGCAGCTAGGAGCATCACCATGCAGCTAAGGGCATCGCCATGCAGATAGAAGCATCGCCATGCATCTGGGAGCATCGCCATGCAGCTCGGAGCATGGCCATGCAGCTCGGAGCATCGCCATGCAGCTCGGAGCATTGCCTTGCAGCTAGGAGCGTCGCCTTGCAGCTAGGAGCATCGACATGCAGCTAGGGGCATCGCCATGCAGCTAGGAGCATCGCAATGCAGCTAGGAGCATCGCAATGCAGCTAGGAGCATCACCATGCAGCTAGGAGCATCGCCATGCAGCTAGGAGCATCTCCATGCAGCTAGGAGCATCGCCTTGCAGCTAGGAGCATCGCCTTGCATCTAGGAGCATCGCCATGTTCCGAGCGTTTTTCTCCCGCCGGGTCACGTGGCTGCGCTTTTCTGTGCCTATTTTCAAGCCAACAAGGGCGTGGGAGGGTTGCTAGTATCATCGGTCATCGGCGCTCGCGAATGAAGAGCGCCCGCTGCACTTCCTGCACATGTGCGGATCCTTCCGCGTTTTGGGGCTGGAAGCACTCGTTCAGAGCGTTTTTCTTCTGCCGGGTCACGTGGCTGCACTTGTCTGGTCCTATTGCCAAGCCAGCAAGGGCGTGGGAGGGTTGCGAGAATCATCGGTCATCGGCGCTCGCCAATGAAGAGCGCCCCCTGGACTTCCTGCACATGTGCGGATCTTTCCGCGTTTCGGAAGCGCTAGTTCCGAGCGTTTTTCTTCCGCTCGGTCATGTGGATGCACTTGTCTGGGCCTATTGTGAAGCCAGCAAGAGCGTGGGAGGGTTGCTAGTATCATCGGTCATCGGCGCTCGCGAATGAAGAGCGCCCGCTGCACTTCCTGCACATGTGCGGATCCTTCCGCGTTTTGGGGCTGGAAGTGCTCTTTCTGAGCGTTTTTCTTTTGCCGGGTCACGTGGCTGCGCTTGTCAGGGCCTATTTCCAAGCCAGCAAGAGCATGGGAGTGTTGCTAGTATCATCGGTCATCGGCGCTCGCGAATGAAGAGCGCCAGCTGCACTTCCTGCACACGTGCGGATCCTTCCGCGTTTTGGGGCTGGAAGCGCTCGTTCCGAGCGTTTTTATTCTGCCGAGTCACGTGGCTGAGCTTGTCTGGGCCTATTGCCAAGCTAGCAAGGGCGTGGGAGGGTTGCGAGCATCATCGGTCATCGGCGCTCGCGAATGAAGAGCACACGCTGCACTTCCTGCACACGTGCGGATCCTTCCGCATTTTTGGGCTGGAAGCGCTCGTTCCGAGCGTTTTTCTTCTGCCGGGTCACGTGGCTGCGCTTGTCTGGGCCTATTGCCAAGCCAACAAGGGCGTGGGAGGGTTGCGAGCATCATCGGTCATCGGCGCTCGCGAATGAAGAGCGCCCGCTGCACTTCCTGCACATGTGCGGATCCTTCCGCGTTTTGGGGCTGGAAGCGCTCCTTCCGAGCGATTTTCTTCCGCCGGGTCACGTGGCTGCGCTTTTCTGGGCCTATTGTCAAGCCAGCAAGGGCGTGGGAGGGTTGCTAGTATCATCGGTCATCGGCGCTTGCGAATGAAGGAGCATCGCCTTGCAGCTAGGAGCATCGCCATGTAGCTAGGAGCATCGCCATGCAGCTAGGAGCATCGCCATGCAGCTATGAGCATTGCTATGCAGCTAGGAGCATCGCCATGCAGCTAGGAGCATTGCCTTGCAACTACAAGCATCGCCATGCAGCTAGGAGCATCGCCATGCAGCTAGGAGCATCCCCATGCAGCTAGGAGCATCGCCTTGCAGCTAGGAGCATCGCCTTGCATCTAGGAGCATCGCCATGCAGCCAGGAGCACCGCCTTGTAGCTAGGAGCATCGCCTTGCATCTAGGAGCATCGCCATGCAGCTAGGAGCATCGCCATGTAGCTAGGAGCATTGCCTTGCAACTACAAGCATTGCCTTGCATCTAGGAGCATCGCCATGCAGCCAGGAGCACCGCCTTGTAGCTAGGAGCATCGCCTTGCATCTAGGTGCATCGCCATGCAGCTAGGAGCATCGCCATGCAGCTAGGAGCATCGCCATGCAGCTAGGAGCTTCGCCATTCAGGTAGGAGCATCGCCTTGCAGCTAGGAGCATCGCCATGTAGCTAGGAGCATCGCCATGCAGCTAGGAGCATCGCCATGCAGCTATGAGCATTGCTATGCAGCTAGGAGCATCGCCATGCAGCTAGGAGCATTGCCTTGCAACTACAAGCATCGCCATGCAGCTAGGAGCATCGCCATGCAGCTAGGAGCATCCCCATGCAGCTAGGAGCATCGCCTTGCAGCTAGGAGCATCGCCTTGCATCTAGGAGCATCGCCATGCAGCCAGGAGCACCGCCTTGTAGCTAGGAGCATCGCCTTGCATCTAGGAGCATCGCCATGCAGCTAGGAGCATCGCCATGCAGCTAGGAGCATTGCCTTGCAACTACAAGCATCGCCTTGCATCTAGGAGCATCGCCATGCAGCCAGGAGCACCGCCTTGTAGCTAGGAGCATCGCCTTGCATCTAGGTGCATCGCCATGCAGCTAGGAGCATCGCCATGCAGCTAGGAGCATCGCCATGCAGCTAGGAGCATCGCCATGCAGCTAGGAGCATCGCCATGCAGCTAGGAGCATCGCCATGCAGCTAGGAGCATCGCCATGCAGCTAGGAGCTTCGCCATTCAGCTAGGAGCATCGCCTTGCAGCTAGGAGCATCGCCATGTAGCTAGGAGCATCGCCATGCAGCTAGGAGCATCGCCATGCAGCTAGGAGCATTGCCTTGCAACTACAAGCATCGCCATGCAGCTAGGAGCATCGCCATGCAGCTAGGAGCTTCGCCATTCAGCTAGGAGCATCGCCTTGCAGCTAGGAGCATCGCCATGTAGCTAGGAGCATCGCCATGCAGCTAGGAGCATCGCCATGCAGCTATGAGCATTGCTATGCAGCTAGGAGCATCGCCATGCAGCTAGGAGCATCACCATGCAGCTAAGGGCATCGCCATGCAGATAGAAGCATCGCCATGCATCTGGGAGCATCGCCATGCAGCTCGGAGCATGGCCATGCAGCTCGGAGCATCGCCATGCAGCTCGGAGCATTGCCTTGCAGCTAGGAGCGTCGCCTTGCAGCTAGGAGCATCGACATGCAGCTAGGGGCATCGCCATGCAGCTAGGAGCATCGCAATGCAGCTAGGAGCATCGCAATGCAGCTAGGAGCATCACCATGCAGCTAGGAGCATCGCCATGCAGCTAGGAGCATCTCCATGCAGCTAGGAGCATCGCCTTGCAGCTAGGAGCATCGCCTTGCATCTAGGAGCATCGCCATGTTCCGAGCGTTTTTCTCCCGCCGGGTCACGTGGCTGCGCTTTTCTGTGCCTATTGTCAAGCCAACAAGGGCGTGGGAGGGTTGCTAGTATCATCGGTCATCGGCGCTCGCGAATGAAGAGCGCCCGCTGCACTTCCTGCACATGTGCGGATCCTTCCGCGTTTTGGGGCTGGAAGCACTCGTTCAGAGCGTTTTTCTTCTGCCGGGTCACGTGGCTGCACTTGTCTGGTCCTATTGCCAAGCCAGCAAGGGCGTGGGAGGGTTGCGAGCATCATCGGTCATCGGCGCTCGCCAATGAAGAGCGCCCCCTGGACTTCCTGCACATGTGCGGATCTTTCCGCGTTTCGGAAGCGCTAGTTCCGAGCGTTTTTCTTCCGCTCGGTCATGTGGATGCACTTGTCTGGGCCTATTGTGAAGCCAGCAAGAGCGTGGGAGGGTTGCTAGTATCATCGGTCATCGGCGCTCGCGAATGAAGAGCGCCCGCTGCACTTCCTGCACATGTGCGGATCCTTCCGCGTTTTGGGGCTGGAAGTGCTCTTTCTGAGCGTTTTTCTTTTGCCGGGTCACGTGGCTGCGCTTGTCAGGGCCTATTTCCAAGCCAGCAAGAGCATGGGAGTGTTGCTAGTATCATCGGTCATCGGCGCTCGCGAATGAAGAGCGCCAGCTGCACTTCCTGCACACGTGCGGATCCTTCCGCGTTTTGGGGCTGGAAGCGCTCGTTCCGAGCGTTTTTATTCTGCCGAGTCACGTGGCTGAGCTTGTCTGGGCCTATTGCCAAGCTAGCAAGGGCGTGGGAGGGTTGCGAGCATCATCGGTCATCGGCGCTCGCGAATGAAGAGCACACGCTGCACTTCCTGCACACGTGCGGATCCTTCCGCATTTTTGGGCTGGAAGCGCTCGTTCCGAGCGTTTTTCTTCTGCCGGGTCACGTGGCTGCGCTTGTCTGGGCCTATTGCCAAGCCAACAAGGGCGTGGGAGGGTTGCGAGCATCATCGGTCATCGGCGCTCGCGAATGAAGAGCGCCCGCTGCACTTCCTGCACATGTGCGGATCCTTCCGCGTTTTGGGGCTGGAAGCGCTCCTTCCGAGCGATTTTCTTCCGCCGGGTCACGTGGCTGCGCTTTTCTGGGCCTATTGTCAAGCCAGCAAGGGCGTGGGAGGGTTGCTAGTATCATCGGTCATCGGCGCTTGCGAATGAAGAGCGCCAGCTGCACTTCCTGCACACGTGCGGATCCTTCTGCGTTTTAAGGTTGGAAGCGCTCTTTCCGAGCATTTTCTTCTGCCAGGTCACGTGGCTGCGCTTGTCTGGGCCTATTGCCAAGCCAGCAAGGGCGTGGGAGGGTTGCTAGTATCATCGGTCATCGACGCTTGCGAATGAAGAGCGCCCGCTGCACTTCCTGCACACGTGCGGATCCTTCTGCGTTTTAAGGTTGGAAGCGCTCTTTCCGAGCATTTTCTTCTGCCGGGTCACGTGGCTGCGCTTGTCTGGGCCTATTGCCAAGCCAGAAAGGGCGTGGGAGGGTTGCTAGTATCATTGGTCATCGACGCTCGCGAATGAAGTGCGCCCGCTGCACTTCCTGCACATGTGCGGATCCTTCCGCGTTTTGGGGCTGGAAGCGCTCTTTCGAGCATTTTTCTTCTGCCGGGTCACGTGGCTGCGCTTGTCTGGATCTATTGCCAAGCCAGCAAGGGCGTGGGAGGGTTGCGAGCATCATTGGTCATCGTCGCTCACGAATGAAGAGCGCCCGCTGCACTTCTTGCACATGTGCGGATCCTTCCGCGTTTTGGGGCTGGAAGCGCTCTTTCGAGCATTTTTCTTCTGCCGGGTCACGTGGCTGCGCTTGTCTGGGCCTATTGCCAAGCCAGCAAGGGCGTGGGAGGGTTGCGAGCATCATCGGTCATCGTCGCTCGCCAATGAAGAGCGCCCCCTGGACTTCTTGCACATGTGCGGATCCTTCCGCGTTTTGGGGCTGGAAGTTCTCGTTCCGAGCGTTTTTCTTCCGCTGGGTCACGTGGCTGTGCTTGTCTGGGCCTATTGCTAAGCCAGCAAGGGCGTGGGAGGGTTGCGAGCATCATCGGTCATCGGCGCTCTCGAGTGAAGAGCGCCCGCTGCACTTCCTGCACATGTGCAGATCCTTCCGCGTTTTGGGGCTGGAAGTGCTCTTTCTGAGCGTTTTTCTTTTGCCGGGTCACGTGGCTGCGCTTGTCAGGGCCTATTTCCAAGCCAGCAAGAGCATGGGAGTGTTGCTAGTATCATCGGTCATCGGCGCTCGCGAATGAAGAGCGCCAGCTGCACTTCCTGCACACGTGCGGATCCTTCCGCGTTTTGGGGCTGGAAGCGCTCGTTCCGAGCGTTTTTATTCTGCCGAGTCACGTGGCTGAGCTTGTCTGGGCCTATTGCCAAGCTAGCAAGGGCGTGGGAGGGTTGCGAGCATCATCGGTCATCGGCGCTCGCGAATGAAGAGCACACGCTGCACTTCCTGCACACGTGCGGATCCTTCCGCATTTTTGGGCTGGAAGCGCTCGTTCCGAGCGTTTTTCTTCTGCCGGGTCACGTGGCTGCGCTTGTCTGGGCCTATTGCCAAGCCAACAAGGGCGTGGGAGGGTTGCGAGCATCATCGGTCATCGGCGCTCGCGAATGAAGAGCGCCCGCTGCACTTCCTGCACATGTGCGGATCCTTCCGCGTTTTGGGGCTGGAAGCGCTCCTTCCGAGCGATTTTCTTCCGCCGGGTCACGTGGCTGCGCTTTTCTGGGCCTATTGTCAAGCCAGCAAGGGCGTGGGAGGGTTGCTAGTATCATCGGTCATCGGCGCTTGCGAATGAAGGAGCATCGCCTTGCAGCTAGGAGCATCGCCATGTAGCTAGGAGCATCGCCATGCAGCTAGGAGCATCGCCATGCAGCTATGAGCATTGCTATGCAGCTAGGAGCATCGCCATGCAGCTAGGAGCATTGCCTTGCAACTACAAGCATCGCCATGCAGCTAGGAGCATCGCCATGCAGCTAGGAGCATCCCCATGCAGCTAGGAGCATCGCCTTGCAGCTAGGAGCATCGCCTTGCATCTAGGAGCATCGCCATGCAGCCAGGAGCACCGCCTTGTAGCTAGGAGCATCGCCTTGCATCTAGGAGCATCGCCATGCAGCTAGGAGCATCGCCATGTAGCTAGGAGCATTGCCTTGCAACTACAAGCATCGCCTTGCATCTAGGAGCATCGCCATGCAGCCAGGAGCACCGCCTTGTAGCTAGGAGCATCGCCTTGCATCTAGGTGCATCGCCATGCAGCTAGGAGCATCGCCATGCAGCTAGGAGCATCGCCATGCAGCTAGGAGCTTCGCCATTCAGGTAGGAGCATCGCCTTGCAGCTAGGAGCATCGCCATGTAGCTAGGAGCATCGCCATGCAGCTAGGAGCATCGCCATGCAGCTATGAGCATTGCTATGCAGCTAGGAGCATCGCCATGCAGCTAGGAGCATTGCCTTGCAACTACAAGCATCGCCATGCAGCTAGGAGCATCGCCATGCAGCTAGGAGCATCCCCATGCAGCTAGGAGCATCGCCTTGCAGCTAGGAGCATCGCCTTGCATCTAGGAGCATCGCCATGCAGCCAGGAGCACCGCCTTGTAGCTAGGAGCATCGCCTTGCATCTAGGAGCATCGCCATGCAGCTAGGAGCATCGCCATGCAGCTAGGAGCATTGCCTTGCAACTACAAGCATCGCCTTGCATCTAGGAGCATCGCCATGCAGCCAGGAGCACCGCCTTGTAGCTAGGAGCATCGCCTTGCATCTAGGTGCATCGCCATGCAGCTAGGAGCATCGCCATGCAGCTAGGAGCATCGCCATGCAGCTAGGAGCATCGCCATGCAGCTAGGAGCATCGCCATGCAGCTAGGAGCATCGCCATGCAGCTAGGAGCATCGCCATGCAGCTAGGAGCTTCGCCATTCAGCTAGGAGCATCGCCTTGCAGCTAGGAGCATCGCCATGTAGCTAGGAGCATCGCCATGCAGCTAGGAGCATCGCCATGCAGCTAGGAGCATTGCCTTGCAACTACAAGCATCGCCATGCAGCTAGGAGCATCGCCATGCAGCTAGGAGCTTCGCCATTCAGCTAGGAGCATCGCCTTGCAGCTAGGAGCATCGCCATGTAGCTAGGAGCATCGCCATGCAGCTAGGAGCATCGCCATGCAGCTATGAGCATTGCTATGCAGCTAGGAGCATCGCCATGCAGCTAGGAGCATCACCATGCAGCTAAGGGCATCGCCATGCAGATAGAAGCATCGCCATGCATCTGGGAGCATCGCCATGCAGCTCGGAGCATGGCCATGCAGCTCGGAGCATCGCCATGCAGCTCGGAGCATTGCCTTGCAGCTAGGAGCGTCGCCTTGCAGCTAGGAGCATCGACATGCAGCTAGGGGCATCGCCATGCAGCTAGGAGCATCGCAATGCAGCTAGGAGCATCGCAATGCAGCTAGGAGCATCACCATGCAGCTAGGAGCATCGCCATGCAGCTAGGAGCATCTCCATGCAGCTAGGAGCATCGCCTTGCAGCTAGGAGCATCGCCTTGCATCTAGGAGCATCGCCATGTTCCGAGCGTTTTTCTCCCGCCGGGTCACGTGGCTGCGCTTTTCTGTGCCTATTGTCAAGCCAACAAGGGCGTGGGAGGGTTGCTAGTATCATCGGTCATCGGCGCTCGCGAATGAAGAGCGCCCGCTGCACTTCCTGCACATGTGCGGATCCTTCCGCGTTTTGGGGCTGGAAGCACTCGTTCAGAGCTTTTTTCTTCTGCCGGGTCACGTGGCTGCACTTGTCTGGTCCTATTGCCAAGCCAGCAAGGGCGTGGGAGGGTTGCGAGCATCATCGGTCATCGGCGCTCGCCAATGAAGAGCGCCCCCTGGACTTCCTGCACATGTGCGGATCTTTCCGCGTTTCGGAAGCGCTAGTTCCGAGCGTTTTTCTTCCGCTCGGTCATGTGGATGCACTTGTCTGGGCCTATTGTGAAGCCAGCAAGAGCGTGGGAGGGTTGCTAGTATCATCGGTCATCGGCGCTCGCGAATGAAGAGCGCCCGCTGCACTTCCTGCACATGTGCGGATCCTTCCGCGTTTTGGGGCTGGAAGTGCTCTTTCTGAGCGTTTTTCTTTTGCCGGGTCACGTGGCTGCGCTTGTCAGGGCCTATTTCCAAGCCAGCAAGAGCATGGGAGTGTTGCTAGTATCATCGGTCATCGGCGCTCGCGAATGAAGAGCGCCAGCTGCACTTCCTGCACACGTGCGGATCCTTCCGCGTTTTGGGGCTGGAAGCGCTCGTTCCGAGCGTTTTTATTCTGCCGAGTCACGTGGCTGAGCTTGTCTGGGCCTATTGCCAAGCTAGCAAGGGCGTGGGAGGGTTGCGAGCATCATCGGTCATCGGCGCTCGCGAATGAAGAGCACACGCTGCACTTCCTGCACACGTGCGGATCCTTCCGCATTTTTGGGCTGGAAGCGCTCGTTCCGAGCGTTTTTCTTCTGCCGGGTCACGTGGCTGCGCTTGTCTGGGCCTATTGCCAAGCCAACAAGGGCGTGGGAGGGTTGCGAGCATCATCGGTCATCGGCGCTCGCGAATGAAGAGCGCCCGCTGCACTTCCTGCACATGTGCGGATCCTTCCGCGTTTTGGGGCTGGAAGCGCTCCTTCCGAGCGATTTTCTTCCGCCGGGTCACGTGGCTGCGCTTTTCTGGGCCTATTGTCAAGCCAGCAAGGGCGTGGGAGGGTTGCTAGTATCATCGGTCATCGGCGCTTGCGAATGAAGAGCGCCAGCTGCACTTCCTGCACACGTGCGGATCCTTCTGCGTTTTAAGGTTGGAAGCGCTCTTTCCGAGCATTTTCTTCTGCCAGGTCACGTGGCTGCGCTTGTCTGGGCCTATTGCCAAGCCAGCAAGGGCGTGGGAGGGTTGCTAGTATCATCGGTCATCGACGCTTGCGAATGAAGAGCGCCCGCTGCACTTCCTGCACACGTGCGGATCCTTCTGCGTTTTAAGGTTGGAAGCGCTCTTTCCGAGCATTTTCTTCTGCCGGGTCACGTGGCTGCGCTTGTCTGGGCCTATTGCCAAGCCAGAAAGGGCGTGGGAGGGTTGCTAGTATCATTGGTCATCGACGCTCGCGAATGAAGTGCGCCCGCTGCACTTCCTGCACATGTGCGGATCCTTCCGCGTTTTGGGGCTGGAAGCGCTCTTTCGAGCATTTTTCTTCTGCCGGGTCACGTGGCTGCGCTTGTCTGGATCTATTGCCAAGCCAGCAAGGGCGTGGGAGGGTTGCGAGCATCATTGGTCATCGTCGCTCACGAATGAAGAGCGCCCGCTGCACTTCTTGCACATGTGCGGATCCTTCCGCGTTTTGGGGCTGGAAGCGCTCTTTCGAGCATTTTTCTTCTGCCGGGTCACGTGGCTGCGCTTGTCTGGGCCTATTGCCAAGCCAGCAAGGGCGTGGGAGGGTTGCGAGCATCATCGGTCATCGTCGCTCACGAATGAAGAGCGCCCGCTGCACTTCTTGCACATGTGCGGATCCTTCCGCGTTTTGGGGCTGGAAGTTCTCGTTCCGAGCGTTTTTCTTCCGCTGGGTCACGTGGCTGTGCTTGTCTGGGCCTATTGCTAAGCCAGCAAGGGCGTGGGAGGGTTGTGAGCATCATCGGTCATCGGCGCTCTCGAGTGAAGAGCGCCCGCTGCACTTCCTGCACATGTGCAGATCCTTCCGCGTTTTGGGGCTGGAAGTGCTCTTTCTGAGCGTTTTTCTTTTGCCGGGTCACGTGGCTGCGCTTGTCAGGGCCTATTTCCAAGCCAGCAAGAGCATGGGAGTGTTGCTAGTATCATCGGTCATCGGCGCTCGCGAATGAAGAGCGCCAGCTGCACTTCCTGCACACGTGCGGATCCTTCCGCGTTTTGGGGCTGGAAGCGCTCGTTCCGAGCGTTTTTATTCTGCCGAGTCACGTGGCTGAGCTTGTCTGGGCCTATTGCCAAGCTAGCAAGGGCGTGGGAGGGTTGCGAGCATCATCGGTCATCGGCGCTCGCGAATGAAGAGCACACGCTGCACTTCCTGCACACGTGCGGATCCTTCCGCATTTTTGGGCTGGAAGCGCTCGTTCCGAGCGTTTTTCTTCTGCCGGGTCACGTGGCTGCGCTTGTCTGGGCCTATTGCCAAGCCAACAAGGGCGTGGGAGGGTTGCGAGCATCATCGGTCATCGGCGCTCGCGAATGAAGAGCGCCCGCTGCACTTCCTGCACATGTGCGGATCCTTCCGCGTTTTGGGGCTGGAAGCGCTCCTTCCGAGCGATTTTCTTCCGCCGGGTCACGTGGCTGCGCTTTTCTGGGCCTATTGTCCAGCTCGCAAGGGCGTGGGAGGGTTGCTAGTATCATCGGTCATCGGCGCTCGCGAATGAAAAGCGCCCACTGCACTTCCTGCACATGTGCGGATCATTCCGCGTTTTGGGGCTTGAAATGCTCGTTCCGAGCGTTTTTCTTCTGCCGGGTCACGTGGCTGTGCTTGTCTGGGCCTATTGCCAAGCCAGCAAGGGCGTGGGAGGGTTGCTAGTATCATTGGTCATCGACGCTCGCGAATGAAGTGCGCCCGCTGCACTTCCTGCACATGTGCGGATCCTTCTGCGTTTTTGGGTTGGAAGCGCTCGTTCCGAGCGTTTTTCTTCTGCCGGGTCACGTGGCTGCGCTTGTCTGGGCCTATTGCCAAGCCAACAAGGGCGTGGGAGGGTTGCGAGCATCATCGGTCATCGGGGCTCGCGAATGAAGAGCGCCTTCTGCACTTCCTGCACATGTGCAGATCCTTCCGCATTTTGGGGCTGGTAGCGCTTGTTCCGAGCGTTATTCTTCCGCCGGGTCACGTGGCTACATTTGTCTGGGCCTATTGCCAAGCCAGCAAGGGCGTGGGAGGGTTGTGAGCATCATCGATCATCGGCGCTCGCGAATGAAGAGCGCCCGCTGCACTTCTTGCACATGTGCGGATCCTTCCGAGTTTTGGGGCTGGAAGCGCTCGTTCCGAGCGTTTTTCTTCTGCCGGTTCATGTGGCTGCGCTTGTCTGGGCCTATTGCCAAGCCAGCACGGGCGTGGGAGGGTTGCGAGCATCATTGGTCATCGGCGCTCGCGAATGAAGAGCGCTCCCTGCACTTCCTGCACATGTGGAAAGCGGGGTGATGGAAAGTGGGAGAACAGGGCGGGGTGATGGAAAGCGGGAGAATGGGGCGGGGTGATGGAAAGCGGGAGAATGGAGCGGGGTGATGGAAAGCGGGAGAATGGGGCGGGTGATGAAAAGAGGGAGAATGGGGCGGGGTGATGGAAAGCGGGAGAATGGGGCGGGGTGATGGAAAGCGAGAGAATGGGGCGGGGTGATGGAAAGAGGGAGAATGGGGCGGGGTGATGGAAAACGGGAGAATGGGGCGGGGTGATGGAAAGCAGGAGAATGGGCCGGGGTGATGGAAAGCGGGAGAATAGGGCGGGGTGATGGAAAGCGGGAGAATGGGGCGGGGTGATGGAAAGGGGGAGAATAGGGCGGGGTGATGGAAAGCGGGAGAATGGGGCGGGGTGATGGAAAGCAGGAGAATGGGGCGGGTGATGGAAAGCGGGAGAATGGTGTTGGTGCAACCCTACGGTTTGCACTCGGCTTGTTGTCCGTGTGCGTGAATGTGTGTGTGTATGGAATGGTATGAGGGCATGGGATAATATATATTTCATGCTTATAATTGTGTGTGAATGTTGAGTCATGATGTCGAGTGTGTGTGTCGAGTCAATAGCGAGTTATCGCTAGACGCGTGTTACGCGGTCGTTTGTGTCTCGCGCGCGGTTTCTATTTTGTCGTGCGCGGTTTCTATTTTGTCCTGTGTCGAACGTTCAGCGTGTCGCAGGTGTGTGCAGCAGACCCATCAAGAACTCAAGGATGAGTTTGTGATGAAGAGCCCGAGCCTTGGTGTCAAGCCTCAAGTGATTTCGAAGCTCGCCAAAAGGGTACACCTCAAGATATTGAAGATAGTTACATTACTTTGTGTAGTGTAACATTTCACTTGGTGTAGGCCCTAGTGAAGGGTAGTTTCGAGACCCTTCGTGGTTGGGGACAGTGTGGCACTGTTCCACATCACTGTACCTCGGCTCTTGGGGTTTGTAGGAGCTGGGAGTCATTCCCAACTCGTAACTCTTCCTATCTTGTGTTCTAAGACTATAGTGGCTGCCATAGTACCGTTCGTTCAAACCGACGCTGTGTCGTCAATTCTTTATCAAATCGTGCAATCTATAATTGTAGACGACGTAAAGACGCTCCAGATCCAATTTGAATCAAGTCATTTACAGCTGTGAGCAGAACGCTATCAACGTTTGAAGCCGCTGTGCAGAAATCCGTCTGTGCTCTCTATCTTTCGTTTTAGGCACATTCAAGCCTATTGTGACTATAACAAGTGGTATCAGAGCCCCTTGGAGCAGTTTCGACAATGTCTGGACCTGAGGAAAGGGGTGGCAGAGGTGCTGGTGGCAGTGGAGAAGCTCAAGCTCAAGGCCAACCCCGTGATTCAGCCATGGCGCCCATGCAACCAAGTCTTGGCCCACCTAGGGATGAGCCTAGGGTGTTTGGGCTTGACAAGTTCAACGGTGACAACTTTGCTGAATGGTCCTTCAAGATGGAGAACATCTTTGACCACTATGACCTGCTGGAGGTGATGGAAGGAACGGAGAAGCGCCCCGAGAACGACCCGGAGAAGAGCCCGTGGGTGCGGAAGAGCGCACAAGGCTATCTCTTACTTGGGCAAGCGTTGGGGAGCAGTCAGATCCGTCACATCAAGACATTCCAGCGTGAACCAGAGAAAGGACCAAAGGCATGGGCTGCTCTCAAGGGTGTACATGCTCCTGCAACAGCGGCGGTAGCGGTGGTGTTGGAACGGCAAATGGCGGCACTACGAATTGAAGAAGACGAAGCGGTTGAAGAAGGGGTGCAGAAATTCTTCGACTTGTTGACGCGGCTTGAGGGAGCTGATTTGAACTACAGTGAGCTCCAAAAGAAGACCAAGTTGCTGGCCTTACTCCCAGAGTCATGGTCCTCGCTCATCATCAACCTTAATCGCGACTTGCCCCGCCTCTCGCTTGAAGACGTGAAGCGAGCTATCCTTCAAGAGGATTTCCGCCGCCGTGAGTTGGCGAGTGCGGATGGCGCTGGGGCAGCGAGCATCGGCCGTGGATATGGTCGAGGAAGAGGCAGAGGACGAGGGGGAGGAGGGTTTGGTGGCAGCAACTTCGGCGGAGGCCGCAGGAGTGGCGGTTACGGTAGCGACGACAAGAGCTACGGACGCGGTCGCGGCCGATTCGACGGCGAGTGTCACTATTGCCACAAGAGCGGACACATGTGGCGCGACTGCTACAAACTCCCTGATGGTTGGACCCCTGCTCAAGGCCAAGAGGGTAGAGGAGCAGGAGGAGGGAGAGGACGAGGCCGTGGAGGCCGTGGCGGTCGCGGTGGCAGAGCTGCAAACATGAAGAGCGGAGACAACGACAAGGACCCGAGCGACGATCGATACCCGGGTCTATTCTACTTCGTGTCGACGCAAGTACCGGCTGGTCCAGAGAAGGATGAAGGCTTTGAGGAGCCAGCAGCTGTGGGGAAGGTGACCCTACACCCCCTGGACTATTGGGTGATTGATAGTGGCGCTACCTATAGCATGACACCTCGCCCGGACTTGCTCACCGAACTCGAGCCGTCACCGGTGAAGCATGTCACATCGGCTTTGGGGCAGCGAGCAGAGGTGAAAGGCATGGGCAAGGCCATGTTCAAGGGTGCTGATGGGAAGATGGTGGGCCTTAAGAACGTGCTTTGGGTGCCCAGCCTTGCTGCAAACCTGATTTCCGTGCGGCGGTTGGCAAAGGCCGGCATGGACACAAACTCGAAGGGAGCCAGGACCTACACCGCAAGGCTTGGCGATCGAATTCTTTGGGACCTTCATGAGGACAGGGATGTCTACAACGAGATGTGGCAGATCCCAGTGGTCCCTATGCCTAAGGAGAGGCAAGTGGCAGCAAGCATCAGCACCAAGGATGGAGCGGTCGGTAGCGACGATGGCGCGAACGGTCGCGCTAAGGAGAATGAGCTCAAGAAGAGCAAACCTGGACGGACCAGCAAGTTCAGTGAACCTAAGGAGAGTGGTGCAGCAACCAAGGAGCAGCAAAAGGGTGAGGAGAACCCAGAGGCAGCAGCGGAGGAGGACTACGGAGAGAGTATGTGGGGCGCTATTGCGAGCGCGGCATTCTCCAATCCAACTTCGGCTACGGGGGAGTGTGATTGGCTCACCTTGCATCGGCGCATGGGGCATGTGGCCCTGCCCATCTTGCAGCAGCTAGTGAAGAATGAGATGGTTGCTGGCATACGTGTGAAGGGGGAGCCCGATGAGGTGCTTGGCTGCCCGACGTGCATTCAAGCCAAGTTCACCCGGTTTCCGTTCCCTAGTTCGGAGGCAACGGCAAAGGCACCGCTTGATGAGGTGGTGATGGACGTGGTGGGCCCCCTGAAGCTTGGAGCTGCTGGAGCTGAGTATTTTCTCACCATTGTCGACGTCTACACCCGCATGACTTGGGTGTACGTGCTGGCCAAGAAGAGCGACGTGGCTGAAACGTTGAAGACGGATTGGTTCCCGATGGTGGAGCGGCAACAAGACCGTCTAGTCAAGTCAATCCGCACCGATCGAGGGGGAGAGTTCCTGAGCAAGGAGTTTGGGTTGTGGCTGAAGAAGAATGGTATTCGGCACTCCCTCACCATGCCATACTCCCCTGCAATGAACGGCATCGCCGAGCGAGCGAACCGCACAATCACGGAGGCGGCACGCGGGTTGCTCATTGAAGCCGGGCTACCCGACTATTTCTGGCCTGATGCGGTGCGGAGCGCGTGTGTGGCCAAGAACAGAGCCTTGACTCATGTGGGAGCAGACAAATGGGTGCCCTATGTGGAGTGGCTAGGAAGGAAGCCAAAGGTGGATATGCTTCGGGTGTTCGGGTGCATGTGCATGGCGCTCGTGCCTAAGCATCTTCGGCACAACAAGCTTGGTGCCAAGGCGGTGTGGGCCGTGCACTTGGGCATGGCTCAAAACAGCAAGGGATGGCTTCTTTGGGACCCATTCACCAAGAAGTTCTTGGTGAGCAGGGACTGCAAGTTCATGGAGAACTTCATGTACAAGGATTGGAAGGCGGAGAATGAGGCGAAGATAGGCGTGCGGTTTGGGGAGGTGAAGAGTTCCGGTTTGGAGCATGGGGAGCTGCCTTTGGAACTGAGCAGCGGCAGCACAACCACAAGGCAATCCTCCCTTGTGAATGGGGGAGAGGAGGCCAATGATGCAGAGGAAGAAGAGGAGGAGGTGCAGCAAGTGAGCGAGCGTGCACCGTCACTCCCTTCCCGTACTACGAGTGCTCCACGGATTCGAGCCACACCGCAGCAACGCCAAGGCCTTCAAGTCCCTGCAGCTGAGGAGGAAGGAAGGGGGAAGAGGAGAGTTCAACCCCCTAATAGGCTGACCTATGATGCGCCGGGAAAGCAGGGCAAGACAGCCCTGGCCGGAGCGGCAATGATGGTCGGAGACGACGAGGAGAGTGACTACGAGGAGTGTGCCTTCGCGTTCTTCTCTCCGGTGGAGATGCCGGGAGAACCAGCAACTCTCAAGGAGGCTTTGGAGAGTAGTGATGCTGAGGAGTGGAAGAAGGCCATGGAGAGTGAGCTGAAGAGCATTGAGGAGAATGACACGTTTGAATTGGTGGAGCTACCAGAGGGGCGTACGGCGATAACGTCCAAGTGGCTCTTCAAAATCAAGTCGGATGCCGACGGCAAGATCGAGCGCTACAAGTCTAGGCTTGTAGCCAAGGGGTACCAGCAGAAGGAGAAGGTGGACTTCAAGGAGCTGTTTGCCCCTGTGGTGAAGCCGACGACGCTGCGAACCCTATTCGCGGGAGCCGCCATCAAAGGATGGGTAGTAAAGCAAATGGACATCGTAACGGCATTCCTTAACGGCATCCTTGAGGAGGAGATTTTTATGGTGCAGCCAGAGGGGTTTGATGATGGTAGTGGCAGAGTGTGGAAGCTGAAGAAGGCCCTCTATGGGCTGAAGCAGGCCCCTAGGCAATGGTACATGAAGCTGCGCGAAGTGTTGGAGGGGATCGGCTTCACTCCCTCAACGGCCGATCACTCCTTGTTCATGCTTGGCGAGGGGGAGCAGAGGAGTTTCATGGTGGTTTATGTGGATGACATCCTCATTTTCTCACCCTCTTCTGACCTTGTGAAGGAGGTGATGCTGAAGCTTCAAGAAAAGTTCAAGTGCAAGGCCCTTGGTGACGTGAGCTTCTACCTTGGGCTCTACATCGAACGAGATGTGGAGAAGCGGTGCATGCGGGTGCATCAACGAAAGTACCTGGAGGCATTGGCTGCCAACTTTGGGCAGAGTGAAGGCCATGTGGCTACACCCTTTCCCTCTGGGTTCAAGTGTGTGAAGGGACCAGAGGAGGAGAGCGTTGGTGAAGAGGAGAGGCGCCGATTTCACTCGTTGGTGGGCAGCCTCATGTATGCGGCGGTAAACACCCGACCGGACGTCGCGTTTGCTACCGGGCAGCTGGCTAGGGTTGTGCAATGCCCTAATGAGGAGCAGGTAGCAGCTGGAATGAGGGTGGCCAAGTATCTTGGCCAAACACCGACCGTTGGGCTGCAATACTCGGCGGCGGCACAAAGGCGCCAAAAGGGCGCGGATGGTGTTGAACCCGGGCGTTTGTTCCTCACCGCCTACTCGGATGCTTCATATGCATCAGAACCAGAGGACATGACAAGTGTGGGAGGCTTCATATGCTGTGTTGGTGGAGGCCCAACAGCTTGGGAGAGCAAGAAGCAGGTTGACCAAGCTTTGAGCTCGGTGGAGTCCGAGTACATGGCACTCTTCCGTGCCGTACGGGAGATTGTGTGGCAGCGGCGTTTGTTGGCTGAATTGGGGGAGGAGCAGCAAGGACATACCCCACTGTACTGTGACAGCCAGGGTGCCATTGCTCTTGCTAAGAACCCTGTGTTGCATGGACTCACGAAGCACATGAGGGTGAAGTGGCATTGGACGAGGAGCATGGTAACCGCGGGTGAAGTTGAGTTGCGCTACGTGAAGACCACGGGGCAGCCGGCTGACATGATGACCAAGAGGCTGGTGGAGCAGCAGCATTGGAAGTGTTGCAAGCTGGCTGGGATGGCTCTGAACTGAGAGAGCAACATATCCTAAGGCCAACAATCCGAGGGGGAGTTTGTTGGTGCAACCCTACGGTTTGCACTCGGCTTGTTGTCCGTGTGCGTGAATGTGTGTGTGTATGGAATGGTATGAGGGCATGGGATAATATATATTTCATGCTTATAATTGTGTGTGAATGTTGAGTCATGATGTCGAGTGTGTGTGTCGAGTCAATAGCGAGTTATCGCTAGACGCGTGTTACGCGGTCGTTTGTGTCTCGCGCGCGGTTTCTATTTTGTCGTGCGCGGTTTCTATTTTGTCCTGTGTCGAACGTTCAGCGTGTCGCAGGTGTGTGCAGCAGACCCATCAAGAACTCAAGGATGAGTTTGTGATGAAGAGCCCGAGCCTTGGTGTCAAGCCTCAAGTGATTTCGAAGCTCGCCAAAAGGGTACACCTCAAGATATTGAAGATAGTTACATTACTTTGTGTAGTGTAACATTTCACTTGGTGTAGGCCCTAGTGAAGGGTAGTTTCGAGACCCTTCGTGGTTGGGGACAGTGTGGCACTGTTCCACATCACTGTACCTCGGCTCTTGGGGTTTGTAGGAGCTGGGAGTCATTCCCAACTCGTAACTCTTCCTATCTTGTGTTCTAAGACTATAGTGGCTGCCATAGTACCGTTCGTTCAAACCGACGCTGTGTCGTCAATTATTTATCAAATCGTGCAATCTAAATTGATAATTGTAGATGACGTAAAAACGCTCCAGATCCAATTTGAATCAAGTCATTTACAGCTGTGAGCAGAACGCTATCAACGTTTGAAGCCGCTGTGCAGAAATCCGTCTGTGCTCTCTATCTTTCGTTTTAGGCACATTCAAGCCTATTGTGACTATAACAAGTGGTATCAGAGCCCCTTGGAGCAGTTTCGACAATGTCTGGACCTGAGGAAAGGGGTGGCAGAGGTGCTGGTGGCAGTGGAGAAGCTCAAGCTCAAGGCCAACCCCGTGATTCAGCCATGGCGCCCATGCAACCAAGTCTTGGCCCACCTAGGGATGAGCCTAGGGTGTTTGGGCTTGACAAGTTCAACGGTGACAACTTTGCTGAATGGTCCTTCAAGATGGAGAACATCTTTGACCACTATGACCTGCTGGAGGTGATGGAAGGAACGGAGAAGCGCCCCGAGAACGACCCGGAGAAGAGCCCGTGGGTGCGGAAGAGCGCACAAGGCTATCTCTTACTTGGGCAAGCGTTGGGGAGCAGTCAGATCCGTCACATCAAGACATTCCAGCGTGAACCAGAGAAAGGACCAAAGGACCAGACAACCCTAAACCCATTCTCCCGCTTTCCATCACCCCGCCCCATTCTCCCGCTTTCCATCACCCCGCCCCATTCTCATCATTCTCCCGCTTTCCATCACCCCGCCTCATTCTCCCGCTTTCCATCACCCCGCCCCATTCTCCCGCTTTCCATCACCCCGCCACATTCTCCTGCTTTCCATCACCCCGCACCATTCTCCCGCTTTCCATCACCCCGCCCCATTCTCCCGCTTTCCATCGCCCCGCCCCATTCTCCCGCTTTCCACCACCCCGCCCCATTCTCCCGCTTTCCATAACCCCGCCCCATTCTCCGGCTTTCCATCACCCCGCCCCATTCTCCCGTTTCCATCACCCCACCCCATTCTCCCGCTTTCCAGCACCCCGCCCCATTCTCCCGCTTTCCATCACCCCGCCCCATTCTCCCGCTTTCCAGCAACCCGCCCCATTCTCCCACTTTCCATCACCCCGCCCCATTCTCCCGCTTTCCATCACCCCGCCCCGTTCTCCCGCTTTCCATCACCCCGCCCCATTCTCCCGCTTTCCAGCACCCCGCCCCATTCTCCCGCTTTCCATCACCCCGCCCCGTTCTCCCGCTTTCCATCACCCCGCCCCATTCTCCCGCTTTCCATCACCCCGCCCCATTCTCCCGCTTTCCATCACCCCGCCCCATTCGCCCGCTTTCCATCACCCCGCCCCATTCTCCCGCTTTCCATCACCCCACCCCATTCTCCCGCTTTCCATCACCCCGCCCCATTCTCCCGCTTTCCATCACCCCGCCACATTCTCCCGCTTTCCATCACCCCGCCCCATTCTCCCGCTTTCCATCACCCCGCACCATTCTCCCGCTTTCCATCACCCCGCCCCATTCTCCCGCTTTCCATCACTCCGCCCCATTCTCCCTCCTTCCATCACCCCGCCCCATTCTCCCTCCTTCCAACACCACGCCCCATTCTCCCGCTTTCCATCACCCCGCCCCATTATCCCGCTTTCCATCACCCCGCCCCATTCTCCCTCCTTCCATCACCCCGCCCTATTCTCCCGCTTTCCATCACTCCGCCCCATTCTCCCGCTTTCCATCACCCCGCCCCATTCTCCCGCTTTCCATCACCCCGCCCCATTCTCCCGCTTTCCATCACCCCGCCCCATTCTCCCGCTTTCCATCGCCCCGCCCCATTCTCCCGCTTTCCACCACCCCGCCCCATTCTCCCGCTTTCCATAACCCCGCCCCATTCTCCGGCTTTCCATCACCCCGCCCCATTCTCCCGTTTCCATCACCCCACCCCATTCTCCCGCTTTCCAGCACCCCGCCCCATTCTCCCGCTTTCCATCACCCCGCCCCATTCTCCCGCTTTCCAGCACCTTGCCCATTCTCCCGCTTTCCATCACCCCACCCCATTCTCCCGCTTTCCATCACCCGCCCCATTATCCCTCCTTCCATCACCCCGCCCCATTCTCCCTCCTTCCATCACCCCGCCCCATTCTCCCGCTTTCCATCACCCCGCCCCATTCTCCCGCTTTCCATCACCCCGCCCCATTCTCCCGCTTTCCATCACCCCGCCCCGTTCTCCCGCTTTCCATCACCCCGCCCCATTCTCCCGCTTTCCATCACCCCGCCACATTCTCCCGCTTTCCATCACCCCGCCCCATTCTCCCGCTTTCCATCACCCGGCCCCATTCTCCCGCTTTCCATCACCCCGCCCCATTCTCCCGCTTTCCATCAGCCCGCCCCATTCTCCCTCCTTCCATCACCCCGCCCCATTCTCCCTCCTTCCATCACCCCGCCCCATTCTCCCGCTTTCCATCACCCCGCCCCATTCTCCCGATTTCCATCACCCCGCCCCATTCTCCCGCTTCCCATCACCCCGCCCCATTCTCCCGCTTTCCATCACCCCGCCCCATTCTCCCTCCTTCCATCACCCCGCCCCATTCTCCCTCCTTCCATCACCCCGCCCCATTCTCCCGCTTTCCATCACCCCGCCCCATTCTCCCGCTTTCCATCACCCCGCCCCATTCTCCCGCTTTCCATCACCCCGCCCCGTTCTCCCGCTTTCCATCACCCCGCCCCATTCTCCCGCTTTCCATCACCCCGCCACATTCTCCCGCTTTCCATCACCCCGCCCCATTCTCCCGCTTTCCATCACCCGGCCCCATTCTCCCGCTTTCCATCACCCCGCCCCATTCTCCCGCTTTCCATCACCCCGCCCCATTCTCCCGCTTTCCATCACCCCGCCCCATTCTCCCTCCTTCCATCACCCCGCCCCATTCTCCCGCTTTCCATCACCCCGCCCCATTCTCCCGATTTCCATCACCCCGCCCCATTCTCCCGCTTTCCATCACCCCGCCCCATTCTCCCGCTTTCCATCACCCCGCCCCATTCTCCCTCCTTCCATCACCCCGCCCCATTCTCCCTCCTTCCAACACCCCGCCCCATTCTCCCTCCTTCCAACACCCCGCCCCATTCTCCCGCTTTCCATCACCCCGCCCCATTCTCCCTCCTTCCATCACCCCGCCCTATTCTCCCGCTTTCCATCACTCCGCCCCATTCTCCCGCTTTCCATCACCCCGCCCCATTCTCCCGCTTTCCATCACCCCGCCCCATTCTCCCGCTTTCCATCACCCCGCCCCATTCTCCCGCTTTCCATCGCCCCGCCCCATTCTCCCGCTTTCCACCACCCCGCCCCATTCTCCCGCTTTCCATAACCCCGCCCCATTCTCCGGCTTTCCATCACCCCGCCCCATTCTCCCGTTTCCATCACCCCACCCCATTCTCCCGCTTTCCAGCACCCCGCCCCATTCTCCCGCTTTCCATCACCCCGCCCCATTCTCCCGCTTTCCAGCACCCCGCCCCATTCTCCCGCTTTCCATCACCCCACCCCATTCTCCCGCTTTCCATCACCCGCCCCATTATCCCTCCTTCCATCACCCCGCCCCATTCTCCCTCCTTCCATCACCCCGCCCCATTCTCCCGCTTTCCATCACCCCGCCCCATTCTCCCGCTTTCCATCACCCCGCCCCATTCTCCCGCTTTCCATCACCCCGCCCCGTTCTCCCGCTTTCCATCACCCCGCCCCATTCTCCCGCTTTCCATCACCCCGCCACATTCTCCCGCTTTCCATCACCCCGCCCCATTCTCCCGCTTTCCATCACCCGGCCCCATTCTCCCGCTTTCCATCACCCCGCCCCATTCTCCCGCTTTCCATCACCCCGCCCCATTCTCCCTCCTTCCATCACCCCGCCCCATTCTCCCTCCTTCCATCACCCCGCCCCATTCTCCCGCTTTCCATCACCCCGCCCCATTCTCCCGCTTTCCATCGCCCCGCCCCATTCTCCCGCTTTCCACCGCCCCGCCCCATTCTCCCGCTTTCCACCACCCCGCCCCATTCTCCCGCTTTCCATAACCCCGCCCCATTCTCCGGCTTTCCATCACCCCGCCCCATTCTCCCGTTTCCATCACCCCACCCCACTCTCCCGCTTTCCAGCACCCCGCCCCACTCTCCCGCTTTCCATCACCCCGCCCCATTCTCCCGCTTTCCAGCACCCCGCCCCATTCTCCCGCTTTCCAGCACCCCGCCCCACTCTCCCGCTTTCCATCACCCCGCCCCATTCTCCCGCTTTCCAGCACCCCGCCCCATTCTCCCGCTTTCCATCAGCCCGCCCCATCCTCCTGCTTTCCGTCACCCCGCCCCATTCTCCCGCTTCCATTACCCCGCCCCATTCTCCCTCTTTCCATCACCCCGCCCCATTCTCCCGCTTTCCATCACCTGCCCCATTCTCCCGCTTTCCATCACCCCGCCCCATTCTCCCGCTTTCCATCACCCCGCCCCATTCTCCCTCTTTCCATCACCCCGCCCCATTCTCCCTCTTTCCATTACCCCGCCCCATTCTCCCTCTTTCCATTACCCCGCCCCATTCTCCCGCTATCCATCACCCCACCCCATTCTCCCGCTTTCCATCACCCCGCCCCATTCTCCCTCTTTCCATCACCCCGCCCAATTCTCCCTCTTTCCATCACCCCGCCCCATTCTCCCTCTTTCCATTACCCCGCCCCATTCTCCCTCTTTCCACCACCCCACCCCATTCTCCCGCTATCCATCACCCCGCCCCATTCTCCCTCTTTCCATCACCCCGCCCCATTCTCCCTCTTTCCCTCACCCCGCCCCAGTCTCCCTCTTTCCATAACCCGCCCCATTCTCCCGCTTTCCATCACCCCGCACCATTCTCCCGCTTTCCATCACCCCGCCCCATTCTCCCGCTTTCCATCACCCCGCCCAATTCTCCCGCTTTCCATCACTCCGCCCCATTCTCCCGCTTTCCATAACCCCGCCCCATTCTCCCGCTTTCCGTCACCTCGCCCCATTCTCCCTTTTTCCATCACCCCGCCCCATTCTCCCGCTTTCCATCACCCGCCCCATTCTCCCGCTTTCCATCACCCCGCCCCATTCTTCCGCTTTCCATCACCCCGCCCCATTCTCCCGCTTTCCATCACCCCGCCCCATTCTCCCGCTTTCCATCACCCCTCCCCATTCTCCCGCTTTCCATCACCCCGCCCCATTCTCCCGCTTTCCATCACCCCGCCCCATTCTCCCTCCTTCCATCACCCCGCCCCATTCTCCCTCCTTCCATCACCCCGCCCCATTCTCCCGCTTTCCGTCACCCCGCCCCATTCTCCCGCTTTCCATCACCCCGCCCCATTCTCCCGTTTTCCATCACCCCGCCCCATTCTCCCTCCTTCCATTACCCCGCCCCATTCTCCCTCCTTCCATCACCCCGCCCCATTCTCCCACTTTCCAACACCCCGCCCCATTCTCCCGCTTTCCATCACCCTGCCCCATTATCCCTCCTTCCATTACCCCGCCCCATTCTCCCTCCTTCCATCACCCCGCCCTATTCTCCCGCTTTCCATCACCCCGCCCCATTCGCCCGCTTTCCATCACCCCGCCCCATTCTCCCGCTTTCCATCACCCCACCCCATTCTCCCGCTTTCCATCACCCCGCCCCATTCTCCCGCTTTCCATCACCCCGCCACATTCTCCCGCTTTCCATCACCCCGCCCCATTCTCCCGCTGTCCATCACCCCGCCCCATTCTCCCGCTTTCCATCACCCCGCCCCATTCTCCCGCTTTCTATCACTCCGCCCCATTCTCCCTCCTTCCATCACCCCGCCCCATTCTCCCTCCTTCCAACACCACGCCCCATTCTCCCGCTTTCCATCACCCCGCCCCATTATCCCGCTTTCGATCACCCCGCCCCATTCTCCCTCCTTCCATCACCCCGCCCTATTCTCCCGCTTTCCATCACTCCGCCCCATTCTCCCGCTTTCCATCACCCCGCCCCATTCTCCTGCTTTCCATCACCCCGCCCCATTCTCCCGCTTTCCATCACCCCGCCCCATTCTCCCGCTTTCCATCGCCCCGCCCCATTCTCCCGCTTTCCACCACCCCGCCCCATTCTCCCGCTTTCCATAACCCCGCCCCATTCTCCGGCTTTCCATCACCCCGCCCCATTCTCCCGTTTCCATCACCCCGCCCCATTCTCCCGCTTTCCAGCACCCCGCCCCATTCTCCCGCTTTCCATCACCCCACCCCATTCTCCCGCTTTCCAGCACCCCGCCCCATTCTCCCGCTTTCCATCACCCCGCCCCATTCTCCCGCTTTCCATCACCCGCCCCATTATCCCTCCTTCCATCACCCCGCCCCATTCTCCCTCCTTCCATCACCCCGCCCCATTCTCCCGCTTTCCATCACCCCGCCCCCTTCTCCCGCTTTCCATCACCCCGCCCCATTCTCCCGCTTTCCATCACCCCGCCCCGTTCTCCCGCTTTCCATCACCCCGCCCCATTCTCCCGCTTTCCATCACCCCGCCACATTCTCCCGCTTTCCATCACCCCGCCCCATTCTCCCGCTTTCCATCACCCGGCCCCATTCTCCCGCTTTCCATCACCCCGCCCCATTCTCCCGCTTTCCATCAGCCCGCCCCATTCTCCCTCCTTCCATCACCCCGCCCCATTCTCCCTCCTTCCATCACCCCGCCCCATTCTCCCGCTTTCCATCACCCCGCCCCATTCTCCCGATTTCCATCACCCCGCCCCATTCTCCCGCTTCCCATCACCCCGCCCCATTCTCCCGCTTTCCATCACCCCGCCCCATTCTCCCTCCTTCCATCACCCCGCCCCATTCTCCCTCCTTCCATCACCCCGCCCCATTCTCCCGTTTCCATCACCCCACCCCATTCTCCCGCTTTCCAGCACCCCGCCCCATTCTCCCGCTTTCCATCACCCCGCCCCATTCTCCCGCTTTCCAGCACCCCGCCCCATTCTCCCGCTTTCCATCACCCCACCCCATTCTCCCGCTTTCCATCACCCGCCCCATTATCCCTCCTTCCATCACCCCGCCCCATTCTCCCTCCTTCCATCACCCCGCCCCATTCTCCCGCTTTCCATCACCCCGCCCCATTCTCCCGCTTTCCATCACCCCGCCCCGTTCTCCCGCTTTCCATCACCCCGCCCCATTCTCCCGCTTTCCATCACCCCGCCACATTCTCCCGCTTTCCATCACCCCGCCCCATTCTCCCGCTTTCCATCACCCGGCCCCATTCTCCCGCTTTCCATCACCCGGCCCCATTCTCCCGCTTTCCATCACCCCGCCCCATTCTCCCGCCTTCCATCACCCCGCCCCATTCTCCCTCCTTCCATCACCCCGCCCCATTCTCCCGCTTTCCATCACCCCGCCCCATTCTCCCGCTTTCCATCACCCCGCCCCATTCTCCCGCTTTCCACCGCCCCGCCCCATTCTCCCGCTTTCCACCCCATTCTCCCGCTTTCCACCGCCCCGCCCCATTCTCCCGCTTTCCACCACCCCGCCCCATTCTCCCGCTTTCCACAACCCCGCCCCATTCTCCGGCTTTCCATCACCCCGCCCCATTCTCCCGTTTCCATCACCCCACCCCACTCTGTCGCTGTCCAGCACCCCGCCCCACTCTCCCGTTTTCCATCACCCCGCCCCATTCTCCCGCTTTCCAGCACCCCGCCCCATTCTCCCGCTTTCCATCAGCCCGCCCCATCCTCCCGCTTTCCGTCAGCCCGCCCCATTCTCCCGCTTCCATTACCCCGCCCCATTCTCCCTCTTTCCATCACCCCGCCCCATTCTCCCGCTTTCCATCACCTGCCCCATTCTCCCGCTTTCCATCACCCCGCCCCATTCTCCCGCTTTCCATCACCCCGCCCCATTCTCCCTCTTTCCATCACCCCGCCCCATTCTCCCTCTTTCCATTACCCCGCCCCATTCTCCCTCTTTCCATTACCCCGCCCCATTCTCCCGCTATCCATCACCCCACCCCATTCTCCCGCTTTCCATCACCCCGCCCCATTCTCCCTCTTTCCATCACCCCGCCCCAGTCTCCCTCTTTCCCTCAACCCGCCCCATTCTCCCTCTTTCCATAACCCGCACCACTCTCCCGCTTTCCATCACCCCGCACCATTCTCCCGCTTTCCATCACCCCGCCCAATTCTCCCGCTTTCCATCACTCCGCCCCATTCTCCCGCTTTCCATCACTCCGCTCCCGCTTTCCATAACCCCGCCCCATTCTCCCGCTTTCCGTCACCCCGCCCCATTCTCCCGCTTTCCGTCACCCCGCCCCATTCTCCCGCTTTCCATCACCCGCCCCATTCTTCCGCTTTCCATCACCCCGCCCCATTCTCCCGCTTTCCATCACCCCGCCCCATTCTCCCGCTTTCCATCACCCCGCCCCATTCTCCCGCTTTCCATCACCCCTCCCCATTCTCCCGCTTTCCATCACCCCGCCCCATTCTCCCTCCTTCCATCACCCCGCCCCATTCTCCCTCCTTCCATCACCCCGCCCCATTCTCCCTCCTTCCATCACCCCGCCCCATTCTCCCGCTTTCCGTCACCCCGCCCCATTCTCCCGCTTTCCATCACCCCGCCCCATTCTCCCTCCTTCCATCACCCCGCCCCATTCTCCCTCCTTCCATTACCCCGCCCCATTCTCCCTCCTTCCATCACCCCGCCCCATTCTCCCGCTTTCCAACACCCTGCCCCATTATCCCGCTTTCCATCACCCTGCCCCATTATCCCTCCTTCCATTACCCCGCCCTATTCTCCCTCCTTCCATCACCCCGCCCCATTCGCCCGCTTTCCATCACCCCGCCCCATTCGCCCGCTTTCCATCACCCCGCCCCATTCTCCCGCTTTCCATCACCCCGCCCCATTCTCCTGCTTTCCATCACCCCGCCCTATTCTCCCGCTTTCCATCACCCCACCCCATTCTCCCGCTTTCCATAACCCCGCCCCATTCTCCCGCTTTCCATAACCCCGCCCCATTCTCCCGTTTCCATCACCCCACCCCATTCTCCCGTTTCCAGCACCCCGCCCCATTCTCCCACTGTCCAGCACCCCGCCCCATTCTCCCGCTGTCCAGCACCCCGCCCCATTCTCCCGCTTTCCAGCACCCCGCCCAATTCTCGCGCTTTCCAGCACCCCGCCCCATTCTCCCGCTTTCCAGCACCCCGCCCCATTCTCCCGCTTTCCAGCACCCCGCCCCATTCTCCCGCTTTCCAGCACCCGGCCCCATTCTCCCGCTTTCCATCACCCGCCCCATTCTCCCGCTTTCCATCACCCGCCCCATTCTCCCGCTTTCCATCACCCCGCCCCATTCTCCCTCTTTCCATCACCCCGCACCATTCTCCCTCTTTCCATCACCCCGCACCATTCTCCCTCTTTCCATCACCCCGCCCCATTTTCCCTCTTTCCATCACCCAGCCCCATACTCCCTCTTTCCATCACCCCGCCCCATTCTCCCTCTTTCCATATCCCCGCCCCATACTCCCGCTTTCCATCACCCCGCCCCATTCTCCCGCTTTCCATCACCCCGCCCCATTCTCCCACTTTCCATCACCCCGCCCCATTCTCCCGTTTCCAGCACCCCGCCCCATTCTCCCGCTTTCCAGCACCCCGCCCCATTCTCCCGCTTTCCATCACCCCGCCCCATTCTCCCGCTTTCCATTACCCAGCCCCATTCTCCCTCCTTCCATCACCCCGCCCCATTCTCCCGCTTTCCATCACCCCGCCCTTATATCCCGCTTTCCATCACCCCGCACGATTCTCCCGCTCTCCATCACCCCGCACGATTCTCCCGCTCTCCATCACCCTGCCCCATTCTCCCACTTTCCATCACCCCGCCCCATTCTCCCGCTTTCCAGCACCCCGCCCCATTCTCCCGTTTTCCATCACCCCGCCCGATGCTCTCGCTTTCCATCACCCCGCCCCATTCTCCCGCTTTCCATCACCCCGCCCCATTCTCCCGCTTTCCATCACCCCGCCCCATTCTCCCTCTTTCCATCACCCTGCCCCATTCTCCCTCTTTCCATAACCCCGCCCCATTCTCCCGCTTTCCATAACCCCGCCCCATTCTCCCGTTTTCCATCACCCAGCCACATTCTCCCGCTTTCCATCACCCCGCCCCATTCTCCCGCTTTCCATCACCCGCCCCTTTCTTCCGCTTTCCATCTCCCCGCCCCATTTTCCCTCTTTCCATCACCCCGCCCCATTTTCCCTCTTTCCATCACCCCGCCCCATTTTCCCTCTTTCCATCATCCCGCCCCATTCTCGCTTTCCATCACCCCGCCCCATTCTCCCGCTTTCCATCACCCTGCCCCATTCTCCCGCTTTCCATCACCCTGCTCCATTCTCCTGCTTTCCATCACCCCGCCCTATTCTTCCGCTTTCCATCACCCGCCTTCATTCTCCCGCTTTCCATCACCCGCCTTCATTCTCCCGCTTTCCATCACCCCGCCCCATTATCCTGCTTTCCATCACCTCGCCCCATTCTCCCGCTTTCCATCGCCCTGCCCCATTCTCCCTCTTTCCATCACCTCGACCCATTCTCCCTCTTTCCATCACCCCGCCCCATTCTCCCGCTTTCCATCACCCCGCCCCATTCTCCCGCTTTCCATCACCCCGCCCCATTCTCCCTCTTTCCATCACCCCGCCCCATTCTCCCGCTATCCAGCACCCCGCCCTTATCTCCCGCTTTCCAGCACCCCGCCCTTATCTCCCGCTTTCCATCACCCCGCCCCATTCTCCCGCTTTCCATCACCCCGCCCCATTCTCCCTCTTTCCATCACCACGCCCCATTCTCCCGCTTTCCATCACCTGCCCCATTCTCCCGCTTTCCATCACCCCGCCCCATTCTCGCGCTTTCCAGCACCCCGCCCCATTCTCCTGCTTTCCAGCACCCTGGCCCATTCTCCCGCTTTCCAGCACCCTGGCCCATTCTCCCGCTTTCCATCTCCCCACCTGATTCTCCCGCTTTCCATCACCCCGCCCCATTCTCCCGCTTTCCATCACCCGCCCCATTCTCCCGCTTTCCATCACCCCACCCCATTCTCCCGCTTTCCATCACCCCGCCCCATTCTCCCTCTTTCCATCACCCCGCACCATTCTCCCTCTTTCCATCACCCCGCCCCATTCTCCCTCTTTCCATCACCCCGCCCCATTCTCCCGCATTCCATCACCCCGCCCCATTCTCCCTCTTTCCATCACCCCGCCCCATACTCCCTCTTTCCATCATCCCGCCCCATTCTCCCTCTTTCCATAACCCCGCCCCATTCTCCCGCTTTCCAGCACCCCGCCCCATTCTCCCGCTTTCCATCACCCCGCCCCATTCTCCCGCTTTCCATTACCCCGCCCCATTCTCCCTCCTTCCATCACCCCGCCCCATTCTCCCGCTTTCCATCACCCCGCCCCATTCTCCCGCTTTCCAGCACCCCGCCCTTATATCCCGCTTTCCATCACCCCGCACGATTCTCCCGCTCTCCATCACCTCGCCCCATTCTCCCACTATCCATCACCCCGCCCCATTCTCCCGCTTTCTAGCACCCCGCCCCATTCTCCCGTTTTCCATCACCCCGCCCGATGCTCTCGCTTTCCATCACCCCGCCCCATTCTCCCGCTTTCCATCACCCCACCCCATTCTCCCGCTTTCCATCACCCCGCCCCAGTCTCCCTCTTTCCATCACCCCGCCCCATTCTCCCTCTTTCCATCACCCTGCCCCATTCTCCCTCTTTCCATAACCCCGCCCCATTCTCCCGCTTTCCATCACCCAGCCACATTCTCCCGCTTTCCATCACCCCGCCCCATTCTCCCGCTTTCCATCACCCACCCCTTTCTCCCGCTTTCCATCTCCCCGCCCCATTCTCCCTCTTTCCATCACCCCGCCCCATTTTCCCTCTTTCCATCACCCCGCCCCATTTTCCCTCTTTCCATCATCCCGCCCCATTCTCGCTTTCCAGCACCCCGCCCCATTCTCCCGCTTTCCATCACCCCACCCGATTCTCCCGCTTTCCATCACCCCGCCCCATTCTCCCGCTTTCCATCACCCCGCCCTATTCTTCCGCTTTCCATCACCCCGCCCCGTTCTCCCGCTTTCCATCACCCGCCTTCATTCTCCTGCTTTCCATCACCCCGCCCCATTCTCCTGCTTTCCATCACCTCGCCCCATTCTCCCGCTTTCCATCGCCCTGCCCCATTCTCTCGCTTTCCATCACCTCGACCCATTCTCCCTCTTTCCATCACCCCGCCCCATTCTCCCGCTTTCCATCACCCCGCCCCATTCTCCCGCTTTCCATCACCCCGCCCCATTCTCCCTCTTTCCATCACCCCGCCCCATTCTCCCGCTATCCATCATCCAGCCCCATTCTCCCGCTTTCCTGCACCCCGCCCTTATCTCCCGCTTTCCATCACCCCGCCCCATTCTCCCGCTTTCCATCACCCCGCCCCATTCTCCCTCTTTCCATCACCACGCCCCATTCTCCCGCTTTCCATCACCTGCCCCATTCTCCCGCTTTCCATCACCCCGCCCCATTCTCGCGCTTTCCAGCACCCCGCCCCATTCTCCCGCTTTCTATCACCCCGCCCCATTCTCCCGCTTTCCAGCACCCTGGCCCATTCTCCCGCTTTCCATCTCCCCACCTGATTCTCCCGCTTTCCATCACCCCGCCCCATTCTCCCGCTTTCCATCACCCGCCCCATTCTCCCGCTTTCCATCACCCCGCCCCATTCTCCCTCTTTCCATCACCCCGCACCATTCTCCCTCTTTCCATCATCCCGCCCCATTCTCCCTCTTTCCATCACCCCGCCCCATTCTCCTGCTTTCCATCACCCCGCCCCATTCTCCCTCTTTCCATCACCCCGCCCCATACTCCCTCTTTCCATCATCCCGCCCCATTCTCCCTCTTTCCATAACCCCGCCCCATTCTCCCGCTTTCCATCACCCCGCCCCATTCTCCCGCTTTCCATCACCCTGGCCCATTCTCCCGCCTTCCATCACCCTGCCCCATTCTCCCACTTTCCAGTACCCCGCCCCATTCTCCCGCATTCCATCACCCCGCCCCATTCTCCCATTTTCCAGCACCCCGCCCATATCTCCCGCTTTCCATCACCCCGCCCTATTCTTCCGCTTTCCATCACCCCGCCCCGTTCTCCCTCTTTCCATCACCCCGCCTGATTCTCCCGCTTTCCATCACCCGCCCCCATTCTCCCTCTTTCCATCACCCCGCCCCATTCTCCCACTTTCCAGCACCCTGCCCCCTTCTCCCGCTTTCCATCACCCCGCCCCATTCTCCCGCTTTCCATCACCCCGCCCCTCCATCACCCCGCCCATTCTCTCTCTCTCCATCACCTCGCCCCATTCTCCCTCTTTCCATCACCACGCCCCATTCTCCCTCTTTCCATCACCCCGCCCCATTCTCCCGCTTTCCATCACCCCGCCCCATTCTCCCTCTTTCCATCACCCCGCCCCATTCTCCCTCTTTCCATCACCCCGCCCCATTCTCCCTCTTTCCATCACCCCGCCCCATTCTCCCGCTTTCCATCACCCCGCCCCATTCTCCCGCTTTCCAGCACTCCGTCCCATTCTCCCGCTTTCCATCACCCCGCCCCATTCTCCCGCTTTCCAGCACCCCGCCCCATTCTCCCGCTTTCCATCACCCCGCCCCATTCTCCCGATTTCCAGCACCCCGCCCCATTCTCCCGCTTTCCATCACCCCGCCCGATTCTCCCGCTTTCCAGCACCCCGCCCGATTCTCCCGCTTTCCATCACCCCGCCCCATTCTCCCTCTTTCCATCACTCCGCTCCATTCTCCCTCTTTCCATCACCCCGCCCCATTCTCCCTCTTTCCATCACCCTGCCCCATTCTCTCGCTTTCCATCACCCCGCCCCATTCTCCCTCTTTCCATCACCCCGCCCCATTCTCCTGCTTTCCATCACCTCGCCCCATTCTCCCGCTTTCCATCGCCCTGCCCCATTCTCCCGCTTTCCATCACCTCGACCCATTCTCCCTCTTTCCATCACCCCGCCCCATTCTCCCGCTTTCCATCACCCCGCCCCATTCTCCCGCTTTCCATCACCCCGCCCCATTCTCCCTCTTTCCATCACCCCGCCCCATTCTCCCGCTATCCATCATCCAGCCCCATTCTCCCGCTTTCCAGCACCCCGCCCTTATCTCCCGCTTTCCATCACCCCGCCCCATTCTCCCGCTTTCCATCACCCCGCCCCATTCTCCCTCTTTCCATCACCACGCCCCATTCTCCCGCTTTCCATCACCTGCCCCATTCTCCCGCTTTCCATCACCCCGCCCCATTCTCGCGCATTCCAGCACCCCGCCCCATTCTCCCGCTTTCTATCACCCCGCCCCATTCTCCCGCTTTCCAGCACCCTGGCCGATTCTCCCGCTTTCCATCTCCCCACCTGATTCTCCCGCTTTCCATACCCCCGCCCCATTCTTCCGCTTTCCATCACCCGCCCCATTCTCCCGCTTTCCATCACCCCACCCCATTCTCCCGCTTTCCATCACCCCGCCCCATTCTCCCTCTTTCCATCACCCCGCACCATTCTCCCGCTTTCCATCACCCCGCCCCATTCTCCCTCTTTCCATCACCCCGACGCTTTCCATCACCCCGCCCCATTCTCCCTCTTTCCATAAACCCCGCCCCAATCTCCCTCTCTCCATCACCCCGCCCCATTCTCCCGCTTTCCATCACCCCGCCCCATTCTCCGGCTTTCCATCACCCGCCCCATTCTCCCTCTTTCCATCTCCCCGCCCCATTCTCCCTCTTTCCATCACCCCGCCCCATTCTCCCTCTTTCCATCACCCCGCACCATTCTCCCTCTTTCCATCACCCCGCCCTATTCTCCCGCTTTCCATCACCCCGCCCCATTCTCGCGCTTTCCAGCACCCCGCCCCATTCTCCCGCTTTCTATCACCCCGCCCCATTCTTCCGCTTTCCAGCACCCTGGCCCATTCTCCCGCTTTCCATCTCCCCACCTGATTCTCCCGCTCTCCATCACCCCGCCCCATTCTCCCGCTTTCCATCACCCGCCCCATTCTCCCACTTTCCATCACCCCACCCCATTCTCCCGCTTTCCATCACCCCGCCCCATTCTCCCTCTTTCCATCACCCCGCACCATTCTCCCTCTTTCCATCACCCCGCCCCATTCTCCCTCTTTCCATCACCCCGCCCCATTCTCCCGCTTTCCATCACCCCGCCCCATTCTCCCGCTTTCCAGCACCCCGCCCCATTCTCCCGCTTTCCATCACCACGCCCCATTCTCCCTCTTTCCATCACCCCGCCCCATTCTCCCGCTTTCCATCACCCCGCTCCATTCTCCCGCTTTCCAGCTCCCCGCCCTTATCTCCCGCTTTCCATCACCCCGCCCCATTCTCCCTCTTTCCATCACCCCGCCCCATTCTCCCGCTTTCCATCACCCAGCCCCATTCTCCCGCTTTCCATCACCCCGCCCCATTCTCCCTCTTTCCATAACCCCGCCCCATTCTCCCGCTTTCCATCACCCCGCCCCATTCTCCCGCTTTCCATCACCCCGGCCCGTTCTCCCGCTTTCCATCACCCCGCCCCATTCTCCCGCTTTCCATCTCTCCGCCCCATTCTCCCGCTTTCCATCAGCCCGCCCCATTCTCCTGCTTTCCATCACCCCGCCCTTATCTCCCGCTTTCCATCACCCCGCCCGATTCTCACGATTTCCATCACCTCGCCCCATTCTCCCACTTTCCATCACCCCGCCCCATTCTCCCGCTTTCCATCACCCCGCCCCATTCTCCCTCTTTCCATCACCCCGCCCCATTCTCCCTCTTCCACCGACCCGCCCCATTCTCCCGCTTTCCATCACCCCACCCGATTCTCCCGCTTTCCATCACCCCGCCCCATTCTCCCTCTTTCCATCACCACGCCCAATTCTCCCTCGTTCCATCACTCCGCCCCATTCTCCCTCTTTCCACCGCCCCATTCTCCCTCTTTCCATCACCCCGCCCCATTCTCCCTCTGTCCATCACCCCGCCCCATTCTCCCTCTGTCCATCACCCCGCCCGCTTCTCCCGCTTTCCTTCACCCCGCCCCATTCTCCCTCTTTCCATCACCCCGCCCGATTCTCCCGCTTTCCATCACCCCGGCCCATTCTCCCTCTTCCATCACCCCGCCCGATTCTCCCTCTTTCCATAACCCCGCCCCATTCTCCCGCTTTCCATAACCCCGCCCCATTCTCCCTCTTTCCGTAACCCCGCCCCATTCTCCCGCTTTCCATCACCCCGGCCCATTCTCCCGTTTTCCATCACCCCGCCCCATTCTCCTGCTTTCCATCACCCCGCCCCATTCTCCCGCTTTCCATCATCCCGCCCCATTCTCCCTCTTTCCATCACCCCGCCCCATTCTCCCGCTTTCCAACACCCAGCCCCATTCTCCCGCTTTCCATCACCCTGCCTTATTCTCCCGCTTTCCATCACCCCGCGCCATTCTCCTGCTTTCCATCACCCCGCCCCATTCTCCCGCTTTCCATCACCCCACCCCCTTCTCTCTCTTTCCATCACCCCGCCCCATTCTCCCGCTTTCCATCACCCCACCCCATTCTCCCTCTTTCCATCACCCCACCCCATTCTCCCGCCTTCCATCACCCGCCCCATATCCTGTTTCCATCACCCCGCCCCATTCTCCCGCTTTCCATCATCCCGTCCCATTCTCCCTCTTTCCATCATACCGCCCCATTCTCCCGCTTTCCATCACCCCGCCCCATTCTCCGTCTTTCCATAACCCCGCCCCATTCTCCCGTTTTCCATCACCCCGCCCCATTCTCCCGCTTTCCAGCACCCTGCCCCATTCTCCCGCTTTCCATCACCCCGCCCCATTCTCCCGCATTCCAGCACCCCGCCCCCTTCTCCCGCTTTCCATCACCCTGCCTGATTCTCCCGCTTTTCGTCACACCGCCCCATTCTCCCGCTTTCCATCACCCCACCCCATTCTCTCGCTTTCCATCACCCCACCCTATTCTCCCTCTTTCCATCACCCCGCCCCATTCTCTCGCTTTCCATCACCCCGCCCCATTCTCCCGCTTTCCATCACCCCGCCCCATTCTCCCGCTTTCCATCATCCCGTCCCATTCTCCCTCTTTCCATCACCCCGCCCCATTCTCCCGATTTCCATCACCCCACCCCATTCTCCCTCTTTCCATAACCCCGCCCCATTCTCCCGTTTTCCATCACCCCGCCCCATTCTCCCGCTTTCCATCACCCTGCCCCATTCTCCCGCTTTCCATCACCCCGCCCCATTCTCCCGCTTTCCAGCACCCCGCCCCATTCTCCCGCTTTCCATCACCCCGCCCAATTCTCCCGCTTTCCAGCACCCCGCCCCATTCTCCCGCTTTCCATCACCTCGCCGCATTCTCCCGCTTTCCATCACCTTGCCCCATTCTCCCGCTTTCCATCACCCCGCCCCATTCTCCCGCTTTCCATCACCCCGCCCGATTCTCCCGCTTTCCATCACCTCGCCCCATTCTCCCGCTTTCCATCACTCCGCCCCATTCTCCCGCTTTCCATCACCCCGCCCCATTCTCCCTCTTTCCAGCACCCCGCCTTTATCTCCCGCTTTCCATCACCCCGCCCGATTCTCCCGCTTTCCATCACCTCGCCCCATTCTCCCGCTTTCCATCACCCCGCCCGATTCACCCGCTTTCCATCACCCCGCCCCATTCTCCCTCTTTCCATCACCCCGCCCGATTCTCACTCTTTCCATAACCTCGCCCCATTCTCCCGCTTTCCAAAACCCCGCCCCACTCTCCCTCTTTCCGTAACATCGCCTCATTCTCCCGCTTTCCATCACCCCGGCCCATTCTCTGGCTTTTCATCACCCCGCCCCATTCTCCCGCTTTCCATCACCCCACCCCATTCTCCCGCTTTCCATCATGCCGCCCCATTCTCCCTCTTTCCATCACCCCGCCCCATTCTCCCGCTTTCCAGCACCCAGCCCCATTCTCCCGCTTTCCATCACCCTGCCCCATTCTCCCGCTTTCCATCATCCCGCCCCGTTCTCCTGCTTTCCATCACCCCGCCCCATTCTCCTGCTTTCCATCACCCCACCCCATTCTCTCTCTTTCCATCACCCCGCCCCATTCTCCCGCTTTCCATCACCCCACCCCATTCTCCCTCTTTCCATCACCCCACCCCATTCTCCCGCCTCCCATCACCCGCCCCATATCCTCTTTCCATCACCCCGCCCCATTCTCCCGCTTTCCATCATCCCGTCCCATTCTCCCTCTTTCCATAACCCCGCCCCATTCTCCCGCTTTCCATCACCCCGCCCCATTCTCCCGCTTTCCATCACCCCGCCCCATTCTCCCGCTTTCCATCACCCCGCCCCATTCTCCCGCTTTCCATCAACCTGCCCGATTCTCCCTCTTTTCATCACCCCGCCCCATTCTCCCGCTTTCCATCACCCCGCCCCATTCTCCCTCTTTCCATCACCCCGCCCCATTCTCCTGCTTTCCATCACCGCCCCATTCTCCCACTTTCCATCACCTCGCCGCATTCTCCCGCTTTCCATCACCCCGCCCCATTCTCCCTCTTTCCATCACCACGCCCCATTCTCCCTCTTTCCATCACTCCGCCCCATTCTCCCTCTTTCCATCACCCCGCCCCATTTTCCCTCTTTCCATCACCCCGCCCCATTCTCCGGCTTTCTATCAACCCGCCCCATTCTCCCTCTTTCCATCACCCCACCCCATTCTCCCGCCTTCCATCACCCGCCCCATACTCCCTCTTTCCATCACCCCGCCCCATTCTCTCGCTTTCCATCATCCCGCCCCATTCTCCCTCTTTCCATCACCCCACCCCATTCTCCCTCTTTCCATCACACTGCCCCAATCTCCCGCTTTCCATCACCCCACCCCATTCTCCCGCTTTCCATCATCCCGCCCCATTCTCCTGCTTTCCAGCACCCCGCCCCATTCTCCCGCTTTCCATAAACCCGCCCCATTCTCCCGCTTTCCAGCACCCCGCCCCATTCTCCCGCTTTCCATCACCCCGCCCCATTCTCCCGCTTTCCAGCACCTAGCCCCATTCTCCCGCTTTCCATCACCCTTCCCGATTCTCCCGCTTTCCATCACCCCGCCCCATTCTCCCGCTTTCCATAACCTGCCCCATTCTCCCGCTTTCCATCAACCCGCCCCATTCTCTCTTTCCATCACCCCGCCCCATTCTCCCGCCTTCCATCATCCGCCCCATACTCCCTCTTTCCATCACCCCGCCCCATTCTCCCGCTTTCCATCATCCCGCCCCATTCTCCCTCTTTCCATCACCCCGCCCCATTCTCCCTCTTTCCATCACACCGCCCCATTCTCCCTCTTTCCATCACCCCGCCCCATTCTCCCGCTTTCCATCACCCCGCCCCATTCTCCTGCTTTCCAGCACCCCGCCCCATTCTCCCGCTTTCCATAACCCCGCCCCATTCTCCCGCTTTCCAGCACCCCGCCCCATTCTCCCGCTTTCCATCACCCCGCCCCATTCTCCCGCTTTCCATCACCCCGCCCCATTCTCCCGCTTTCCATCACCCCGCCCCATTCTCCCGCTTTCCATCACCTCGCCCCATTCTCCCTCTTTCCATCACCCCGCCCCATTCTCCCGCTTTCCATCACCGCCCCATTCTCCCTCTTTCCATCACCCCGCCCCATTCTCCCTCTTTCCATCACCCCGCCCCATTCTCCCTCTTTCCATAACCCCGCACCATTCTCCCGCTTTCCATCACCCCGCCCCATTCTCCCGCTTTCCATCACCCCGCCCCATTCTCCCGCTTTCCATCACCCCGCCCCATTCTCCCGCTTTCCAGCACCCCGCCCCATTCTCCCGCTTTCTATCACCCCGCCCCATTCTCCCGCTTTCCTGCACCCCGCCCCATTCTCCCGCTTTCCATCACCCCGCCCGATTCTCCCGCTTTCCAACACCCCGCCCCATTCTCCCGCTTTCCATCACCCCGCCCCATTCTCCCGCTTTCCATCACCCGCCCCATTCTCCCTCTTTCTATCACCCCGCCCCATTCTCCCGCTTTCCATCACCCCGCCCCATTCTCCCTCTTTCCATCACCCCGCCCCATTCTCCCGCTTTCCATCACCCCGCCCCATTCTCCCTCTTTCCATCACCCCGCCCCATTCTCCCTCTTTCCATCACCCCGCCCCATTCTCCCGCTTTCCATCACACCGCCCCATTCTCCCTCTTTCCATCACCCCACCCCATTCTCCCTCTTTCAACACCCCGCCCCATTCTCCCGCTTTCCATAACCCCGCCCCATTCTCCCGCTTTCCATCACCCCGCCCCATTCTCCCACTTTCCATCACCCCGCCCCACTCTCCGGCTTTCCATCACCCCGCCCCATTCTCCCGCTTTCCATCACCCCGCCCCATTCTCCCTCCTTCCATCACCCCGCACCATTCTCCCTCCTTCCATCACCCCGCCCCAATCTCCCGCTTTCCATCACTCCGCCCCATTCTCCCTCCTTCCATCACCCCGCCCCATTCTCCCTCCTTCCATCACCCCACCCCATTCTCCCGCTTTCCATCACCCCGCCCCATTCTTCCGCTCTCCATCACCCTGCCCCATTCTCCCTCTTTCCATCACCCCGCCCCATTCTCCCGCTTTCCATCACCGCCCCATTCTCTCTCTTTCCATCACCCCGCCCCATTCTCCCTCTTTCCATCACCCCGCCCCATTCTCCCTCTTTCCATAACCCCGCACCATTCTCCCGCTTTCCATCACCCCGCCCCATTCTCCCGCTTTCCATCACCCCGCCCCATTCTCCCGCTTTCCATCACCCCGCCCCATTCTCCCGCTTTCCAGCACCCCGCCCCATTCTCCCGCTTTCTATCACCCCGCCCCATTCTCCCGCTTTCCTGCACCCCGCCCCATTCTCCCGCTTTCCATCACCCCGCCCGATTCTCCCGCTTTCCAACACCCCGCCCCATTCTCCCGCTTTCCATCACCCCGCCCCATTCTCCCGCTTTCCATCACCCGCCCCATTCTCCCTCTTTCTATCACCCCGCCCCATTCTCCCGCTTTCCATCACCCCGCCCCATTCTCCCTCTTTCCATCACCCCGCCCCATTCTCCCGCTTTCCATCACCCCGCCCCATTCTCCCTCTTTCCATCACCCCGCCCCATTCTCCCTCTTTCCACCACCCCGCCCCATTCTCCCGCTTTCCATCACACCGCCCCATTCTCCCTCTTTCCATCACCCCACCCCATTCTCCCTCTTTCAACACCCCGCCCCATTCTCCCGCTTTCCATAACCCCGCCCCATTCTCCCGCTTTCCATCACCCCGCCCCATTCTCCCACTTTCCATCACCCCGCCCCACTCTCCGGCTTTCCATCACCCCGCCCCATTCTCCCGCTTTCCATCACCCCGCCCCATTCTCCCTCCTTCCATCACCCCGCACCATTCTCCCTCCTTCCATCACCCCGCCCCAATCTCCCGCTTTCCATCACTCCGCCCCATTCTCCCTCCTTCCATCACCCCGCCCCATTCTCTCTCCTTCCATCACCCCACCCCATTCTCCCGCTTTCCATCACCCCGCCCCATTCTTCCGCTCTCCATCACCCTGCCCCTTTCTCCCTCCTTCCATCACCCCGCCCCATTCTCCCGCTTTCCATCACCCCGCCCCATTCTCCCGCTTTCCATCACCCCGCCCCATTCTCCGTCCTTCCATCACCCCGCCCAATTCTCCCGCTTTCCATCACCCCGCCCCATTCTCCCGCTTTCCATCACCCCGCCCCCTTCTCCCGCTTTCCATCACCCCGCCCCGTTCTCCCGCTTTCCATCACCCCGCCCCGTTCTCCTGCTTTCCATCACCCCGCCCCGTTCTCCCGCTTTCCATCACCCCGCCCCATTCTCCCGCTTTCCATCAACCCGCCCCATTCTCCCTCCTTCCATCACCCCGCCCCATTCTCCCTCCTTCCATCACCCCACCCCATTCTCCCTCTTTCCATCACCCCGCCCCATTCTCCCTCCTTCCATCACCCCGCCCCATTCTCCCTCCTTTCATCACCCCGCCCCATTTTCCCTCCTTCCATCACCCCGCCCCATTCTCCCGCTTTCCATCGCCCCGCTCCATTCTCCCGCTTTCCATCACCCCGCCCCATTCTCCCGCTTTCCATCACCCCGCCCTATTCTCCCCCTTTCCATCACCCCGCCCCATTCTCCCGCTTTCCATCACCCCACCCCATTCTCCCTCCTTCCATCACCCCGCCCCATTCTCCCGCTTTCCATCACCCCGCCCCATTCTCCCGCTTTCCATCACCCCGCCCCATTCTCCCTCCTTCCATCACCCCGCCCCATTCTCCCGCTTTCCATCACCCCGCCCCATTCTCCCTCTTTCCATCACCCCGCCCCATTCTCCCTCCTTCCATCACCCCGCCCCATTCTCCCTCCTTTCATCACCCCGCCCCATTTTCCCTCCTTCCATCACCCCGCCCCATTCTCCCGCTTTCCATCGCCCCGCTCCATTCTCCCGCTTTCCATCACCCCGCCCCATTCTCCCGCTTTCCATCACCCCGCCCTATTCTCCCCCTTTCCATCACCCCGCCCCATTCTCCCGCTTTCCATCACCCCACCCCATTCTCCCTCCTTCCATCACCCCGCCCCATTCTCCCTCCTTCCATCACCCCGCCCCATTCTCCCGCTTTCCATCACCCGCCCCATTCTCCTGCTTTCCATCACCCCGCCCCATAATCCCGCTTTCCATCACCCCGCCCCATTCTCCTGCTTTCCATCACCCCGCCCCATTCTCCCTCCTTCAATCACCCCGCCCCATTCTCCCGCTTTCCATCACCCCGCCCCATTCCCCCGCTTTCCATCACCCCGCCCCATTCTCCCGCTTTCCATCATCCCGCCCCATTCTCCCGCTTTCCATTATCCCGCCCTATTCTCCCGCTTTCCATCACCCCGCCCCATTCTCCCGCTTTCCATCACCCCGCCCCATTCTCCCCCTTTCCATCACCCCGCCCCATTCTCCCGCTTTCCATCACCCCGCCCCATTCTCCCGCTTTCCATCACCCCGCCCCATTCTCCTGCTTTCCATCACCCCACCCCATTCTCCCGCTTTCAATCACCCCGCCCCATTCTCCCGCTTTCCATCACCCCGCCCCATTCTCCCGCTCTCCATCACCCCGCCCCATTCTCCCGCTTTCCATCACCCCGCCCCATTCTCCCGCATTCCATCACCCCGCCCCATTCTCCCGCTTTCCATCGCCCTGCTCCATTCTCCCGCTTTCCATCACCCCGCCCCATTCTCCCGCTTTCCATCACCCCGCCCTATTCTCCCCCTTTCCATCACCCCGCCCCATTCTCCCGCTTTCCATCACCCCGCCCCATTCTCCCTCCTTCCATCAACCCGCCCCATTCTCCCTCCTTCCATCACCCCGCCCCATTCTCCCGCTTTCCATCACCCCGCCCCATTCTCCCTCCTTCCATCACCGCGCACCATTCTCCCTCCTTCCATCACCCCGCCCCAATCTCCAGCTTTCCATCACCCCGCCCCATTCTCCCTCCTTCCATCACCCCGCCCCATTCTCCCTCCTTCCATCACCCCACCCCATTCTCCCGCTTTCCATCACCCCGCCCCATTCTCCCGCTTTCCATCACCCCGCCCCATTCTCCCTCCTTCCATCACCCCGCCCCATTCTCCCGCTTTCCATCTCCCCGCCCCATTCTCCGGCTTTCCATCACCCCGCCCCATTCTCCCTCCTTCCATCACCCTGCCCCATTCTCCCTCCTTCCATCACCCCGCCCCATTTGTTATAGTCACAATAGGCTTGAATGTGCCTAAAACGAAAGATAGAGAGCACAGACGGATTTCTGCACAGCGGCTTCAAACGTTGATAGCGTTCTGCTCACAGCTGTAAATGACTTGATTCAAATTGGATCTGGAGCGTCTTTACGTCGTCTACAATTATCAATTTAGATTGCACGATTTGATAAAGAATTGACGACACAGCGTCGGTTTGAACGAACGGTACTATGGCAGCCACTATAGTCTTAGAACACAAGATAGGAAGAGTTACGAGTTGGGAATGACTCCCAGCTCCTACAAACCCCAAGAGCCGAGGTACAGTGATGTGGAACAGTGCCACACTGTCCCCAACCACGAAGGGTCTCGAAACTACCCTTCACTAGGGCCTACACCAAGTGAAATGTTACACTACACAAAGTAATGTAACTATCTTCAATATCTTGAGGTGTACCCTTTTGGCGAGCTTCGAAATCACTTGAGGCTTGACACCAAGGCTCGGGCTCTTCATCACAAACTCATCCTTGAGTTCTTGATGGGTCTGCTGCACACACCTGCGACACGCTGAACGTTCGACACAGGACAAAATAGAAACCGCGCACGACAAAATAGAAACCGCGCGCGAGACACAAACGACCGCGTAACACGCGTCTAGCGATAACTCGCTATTGACTCGACACACACACTCGACATCATGACTCAACATTCACACACAATTATAAGCATGAAATATATATTATCCCATGCCCTCATACCATTCCATACACACACACATTCACGCACACGGACAACAAGCCGAGTGCAAACCGTAGGGTTGCACCAACAAACTCCCCCTCGGATTGTTGGCCTTAGGATATGTTGCTCTCTCAGTTCAGAGCCATCCCAGCCAGCTTGCAACACTTCCAATGCTGCTGCTCCACCAGCCTCTTGGTCATCATGTCAGCCGGCTGCCCCGTGGTCTTCACGTAGCGCAACTCAACTTCACCCGCGGTTACCATGCTCCTCGTCCAATGCCACTTCACCCTCATGTGCTTCGTGAGTCCATGCAACACAGGGTTCTTAGCAAGAGCAATGGCACCCTGGCTGTCACAGTACAGTGGGGTATGTCCTTGCTGCTCCTCCCCCAATTCAGCCAACAAACGCCGCTGCCACACAATCTCCCGTACGGCACAGAAGAGTGCCATGTACTCGGACTCCACCGAGCTCAAAGCTTGGTCAACCTGCTTCTTGCTCTCCCAAGCAGTTGGGCCTCCACCAACACAGCATATGAAGCCTCCCACACTTGTCATGTCCTCTGGTTCTGATGCATATGAAGCATCCGAGTAGGCGGTGAGGAACAAACGCCCGGGTTCAACACCATCCGCGCCCTTTTGGCGCCTTTGTGCCGCCGCCGAGTATTGCAGCCCAACGGTCGGTGTTTGGCCAAGATACTTGGCCACCCTCATTCCAGCTGCTACCTGCTCCTCATTAGGGCATTGCACAACCCTAGCCAGCTGCCCGCTAGCAAACGCGACGTCCGGTCGGGTGTTTACCGCCGCATACATGAGGCTGCCCACCAACGAGTGAAATCGGCGCCTCTCCTCTTCACCAACGCTCTCCTCCTCTGGTCCCTTCACACACTTGAACCCAGAGGGAAAGGGTGTAGCCACATGGCCTTCACTCTGCCCAAAGTTGGCAGCCAATGCCTCCAGGTACTTTCGTTGATGCACCCGCATGCACCGCTTCTCCACATCTCGTTCGATGTGGAGCCCAAGGTAGAAGCTCACGTCACCAAGGGCCTTGCACTTGAACTTTTCTTGAAGCTTCAGCATCACCTCCTTCACAAGGTCAGAAGAGGGTGAGAAAATGAGGATGTCATCCACATAAACCACCATGAAACTCCTCTGCTCCCCCTCGCCAAGCATGAACAAGGAGTGATCGGCCGTTGAGGGAGTGAAGCCGATCCCCTCCAACACTTCGCGCAGCTTCATGTACCATTGCCTAGGGGCCTGCTTCAGCCCATAGAGGGCCTTCTTCAGCTTCCACACTCTGCCACTACCATCATCAAACCCCTCTGGCTGCACCATAAAAATCTCCTCCTCAAGGATGCCGTTAAGGAATGCCGTTACGATGTCCATTTGCTTTACTACCCATCCTTTGATGGCGGCTCCCGCGAATAGGGTTCGCAGCGTCGTCGGCTTCACCACAGGGGCAAACAGCTCCTTGAAGTCCACCTTCTCCTTCTGCTGGTACCCCTTGGCTACAAGCCTAGACTTGTAGCGCTCGATCTTGCCGTCGGCATCCGACTTGATTTTGAAGAGCCACTTGGACGTTATCGCCGTACGCCCCTCTGGTAGCTCCACCAATTCAAACGTGTCATTCTCCTCAATGCTCTTCAGCTCACTCTCCATGGCCTTCTTCCACTCCTCAGCATCACTACTCTCCAAAGCCTCCTTGAGAGTTGCTGGTTCTCCCGGCATCTCCACCGGAGAGAAGAACGCGAAGGCACACTCCTCGTAGTCACTCTCCTCGTCGTCTCCGACCATCATTGCCGCTCCGGCCAGGGCTGTCTTGCCCTGCTTTCCCGGCGCATCATAGGTCAGCCTATTAGGGGGTTGAACTCTCCTCTTCCCCCTTCCTTCCTCCTCAGCTGCAGGGACTTGAAGGCCTTGGCGTTGCTGCGGTGTGGCTCGAATCCGTGGAGCACTCGTAGTACGGGAAGGGAGTGACGGTGCACGCTCGCTCACTTGCTGCACCTCCTCCTCTTCTTCCTCTGCATCATTGGCCTCCTCTCCCCCATTCACAAGGGAGGATTGCCTTGTGGTTGTGCTGCCGCTGCTCAGTTCCAAAGGCAGCTCCACATGCTCCAAACCGGAACTCTTCACCTCCCCAAACCGCACGCCTATCTTCGCCTCATTCTCCGCCTTCCAATCCTTGTACATGAAGTTCTCCATGAACTTGCAGTCCCTGCTCACCAAGAACTTCTTGGTGAATGGGTCCCAAAGAAGCCATCCCTTGCTGTTTTGAGCCATGCCCAAGTGCACGGCCCACACCGCCTTGGCACCAAGCTTGTTGTGCCGAAGATGCTTAGGCACGAGCGCCATGCACATGCACCCGAACACCCGAAGCATATCCACCTTTGGCTTCCTTCCTAGCCACTCCACATAGGGCACCCATTTGTCTGCTCCCACATGAGTCAAGGCTCTGTTCTTGGCCACACACGCGCTCCGCACCGCATCAGGCCAGAAATAGTCGGGTAGCCCGGCTCCAATGAGCAACCCGCGTGCCGCCTCCGTGATTGTGCGGTTCGCTCGCTCGGCGATGCCGTTCATTGCAGGGGAGTATGGCATGGTGAGGGAGTGCCGAATACCATTCTTCTTCAGCCACAACCCAAACTCCTTGCTTAGGAACTCTCCTCCTCGATCGGTGCGGATTGACTTGACTAGACGGTCTTGTTGCCGCTCCACCATCGGGAACCAATCCGTCTTCAACGTTTCAGCCACGTCGCTCTTCTTGGCCAGCACGTACACCCAAGTCATGCGGGTGTAGACGCCGACAATGGTGAGAAAATACTCAGCTCCAGCAGCTCCAAGCTTCAGGGGGCCCACCACGTCCATCACCACCTCATCAAGCGGTGCCTTTGCCGTTGCCTCCGAACTAGGGAACGGAAACCGGGTGAACTTGGCTTGAATGCACGTCGGGCAGCCAAGCACCTCATCGGGCTCCCCCTTCACACGTATGCCAGCAACCATCTCATTCTTCACTAGCTGCTGCAAGATGGGCAGGGCCACATGCCCCATGCGCCGATGCAAGGTGAGCCAATCACACTCCCCCGTAGCCGAAGTTGGATTGGAGAATGCCGCGCTCGCAATAGCGCCCCACATACTCTCTCCGTAGTCCTCCTCCGCTGCTGCCTCTGGGTTCTCCTCACCCTTTTGCTGCTCCTTGGTTGCTGCACCACTCTCCTTAGATTCACTGAACTTGCTGGTCCCTCCAGGTTTGCTCTTCTTGAGCTCATTCTCCTTAGCGCGACCGTTCGCGCCATCGTCGCTACCGACCGCTCCATCCTTGGTGCTGATGCTTGCTGCCACTTGCCTCTCCTTAGGCATAGGGACCACTGGGATCTGCCACATCTCGTTGTAGACATCCCTGTCCTCATGAAGGTCCCAAAGAATTCGATCGCCAAGCCTTGCGGTGTAGGTCTTGGCTCCCTTCGAGTTTGTGTCCATGCCGGCCTTTGCCAACCGCCGCACGGAAATCAGGTTTGCAGCAAGGCTGGGCACCCAAAGCACGTTCTTAAGGCCCACCATCTTCCCATCAGCACCCTTGAACATGGCCTTGCCCATGCCTTTCACCTCTGCTCGCTGCCCCAAAGCCGATGTGACATGCTTCATCGGTGACGGCTCGAGTTCGGTGAGCAAGTCCGGGCGAGGTGTCATGCTATAGGTAGCGCCACTATCAATCACCCAATAGTCCAGGGGGTGTAGGGTCACCTTCCCCACAGCTGCTGGCTCCTCAAAGCCTTCATCCTTCTCTGGACCAGCCGGGTACTTGCGTCGACACGAAGTAGAATAGACCCGGGTATCGATCGTCGCTCGGGTCCTTGTCGTTGTCTCCGCTCTTCATGTTTGCAGCTCTGCCACCGCGACCGCCACGGCCTCCACGGCCTCGTCCTCTCCCTCCTCCTGCTCCTCTACCCTCTTGGCCTTGAGCAGGGGTCCAACCATCAGGGAGTTTGTAGCAGTCGCGCCACATGTGTCCGCTCTTGTGGCAATAGTGACACTCGCCGTCGAATCGGCCGCGACCGCGTCCGTAGCTCTTGTCGTCGCTGCCGTAACCGCCACTCCTGCGGCCTCCGCCGAAGTTGCTGCCACCAAACCTTCCTCCCCCTCGTCCTCTGCCTCTTCCTCGACCATATCCACGGCCGATGCTCGCTGCCCCAGCGCCATCCGCACTCGCCAACTCACGGCGGCGGAAATCCTCTTGAAGGATAGCTCGCTTCACGTCTTCAAGCGAGAGGCGGGGCAAGTCGCGATTAAGGTTGATGATGAGCGAGGACCATGACTCTGGGAGTAAGGCCAGCAACTTGGTCTTCTTTTGGAGCTCACTGTAGTTCAAATCAGCTCCCTCAAGCCGCGTCAACAAGTCGAAGAATTTCTGCACCCCTTCTTCAACCGCTTCGTCTTCTTCAATTCGTAGTGCCGCCATTTGCCGTTCCAACACCACCGCTACCGCCGCTGTTGCAGGAGCATGTACACCCTTGAGAGCAGCCCATGCCTTTGGTCCTTTCTCTGGTTCACGCTGGAATGTCTTGATGTGACGGATCTGACTGCTCCCCAACGCTTGCCCAAGTAAGAGATAGCCTTGTGCGCTCTTCCGCACCCACGGGCTCTTCTCCGGGTCGTTCTCGGGGCGCTTCTCCGTTCCTTCCATCACCTCCAACAGGTCATAGTGGTCAAAGATGTTCTCCATCTTGAAGGACCATTCAGCAAAGTTGTCACCGTTGAACTTGTCAAGCCCAAACACCCTAGGCTCATCCCTAGGTGGGCCAAGACTTGGTTGCATGGGCGCCATGGCTGAATCACGGGGTTGGCCTTGAGCTTGAGCTTCTCCACTGCCACCAGCACCTCTGCCACCCCTTTCCTCAGGTCCAGACATTGTCGAAACTGCTCCAAGGGGCTCTGATACCACTTGTTATAGTCACAATAGGCTTGAATGTGCCTAAAACGAAAGATAGAGAGCACAGACGGATTTCTGCACAGCGGCTTCAAACGTTGATAGCGTTCTGCTCACAGCTGTAAATGACTTGATTCAAATTGGATCTGGAGCGTCTTTACGTCGTCTACAATTATCAATTTAGATTGCACGATTTGATAAAGAATTGACGACACAGCGTCGGTTTGAACGAACGGTACTATGGCAGCCACTATAGTCTTAGAACACAAGATAGGAAGAGTTACGAGTTGGGAATGACTCCCAGCTCCTACAAACCCCAAGAGCCGAGGTACAGTGATGTGGAACAGTGCCACACTGTCCCCAACCACGAAGGGTCTCGAAACTACCCTTCACTAGGGCCTACACCAAGTGAAATGTTACACTACACAAAGTAATGTAACTATCTTCAATATCTTGAGGTGTACCCTTTTGGCGAGCTTCGAAATCACTTAAGGCTTGACACCAAGGCTCGGGCTCTTCATCACAAACTCATCCTTGAGTTCTTGATGGGTCTGCTGCACACACCTGCGACACGCTGAACGTTCGACACAGGACAAAATAGAAACCGCGCACGACAAAATAGAAACCGCGCGCGAGACACAAACGACCGCGTAACACGCGTCTAGCGATAACTCGCTATTGACTCGACACACACACTCGACATCATGACTCAACATTCACACACAATTATAAGCATGAAATATATATTATCCCATGCCCTCATACCATTCCATACACACACACATTCACGCACACGGACAACAAGCCGAGTGCAAACCGTAGGGTTGCACCAACAAACTCCCCCTCGGATTGTTGGCCTTAGGATATGTTGCTCTCTCAGTTCAGAGCCATCCCAGCCAGCTTGCAACACTTCCAATGCTGCTGCTCCACCAGCCT